>JAGDYQ010000189.1:946583-1482910 GCA_021962125.1 Bulinus truncatus
ATTCTCCTAAAATGAGTTTAACTAAAAAAGTGAATCTTAACTAAAATTTTAACGATTATACTGTAAATAAAGTTTGATAATTAAATGTGGATTGTTCTAAAATTTGGGTTTATACTAAAATGTGGTTTATACTAAAATGTGGTTGCCTATAATTTTTTAATTCGCATCCATCCCTTGCTAAATGACATGGCTCTGTTCTGTTTGATTCTCCAGCACTCTTTCCATTTAAGGACTGGTCTATTGCTCGTCCATTCATACTTTCAAGTCCCTGTTCGACTAAAACTCTTCGATTTCTTCCTCGGAATTGGCACAATTGTAAAATAATTCTTTGTATAAGAATTGAGTGCTCTTCTCTCTGAAGAAATTGATTTGATCGTCTACAGATTTGAATTTAACCAGTTCACCCATTAAAAAAATCAACCAGTTCGCCCATTCAAAGAAATCAACGGTTTCAACCAACACTATTTAAACAACCAGTTCCCCTTAAGATTTGAATCGCACAATTCAAAGCCCATTCAGAAATCAACCAGTTTGCCATCAAGAAATCAATCAGTTCCCCAACCCAGAATTCATCAGTTCGCCCATTCAGAAATCAACCAGTTCCAACCAGTTCCCCATTCAGAAATCAACCAGTTCCCCTATTCTGAAATCTTCCGGTTCCCGCATTCAGAAATCAACCAGTTCGAAACATAAATTAAGGGTTATCTGAAATCAACATGAGTTCCCCAAATCTAAGAAATCATACAAATCGCCCATTCAGAAATTTCTTGCAGTACTCTTGAATCGAAATTCCCCATCCAGAAAATCAATCAGTTCCCTCATTCAAATCAACCAGTTTAACTGGTTCACTCCATTCGAAATCAACTGTGGTGCAACCAGTTCCCTTATTCAGAAATCAATGTTTCCTTATTCAGAAGTCAAAGCAGATTACATTCAGAAATCATCCAGTTCCCCCATTCAGAAATCATTGAGTTCACCCATTCCAGAAATCAACCCAGTTCCCCCAACATTCAGAAGTCAGCCAGTTCGCCCATTCAGAAATCAACTAGTTCCAACCAGTTCCCCCATTTCAGAAATTAATGAGTTCCAAACCAGTTACCCCATTCAGAAATCAGCCAGTTCCCCCATTCAGAAATCAACCAGTCCAGTTCCCCCATTCAAGAAATCAACTAAGTTCCCCCATTCGAAAATCAATCAGTTCCCCATTCAGAATCCTGGTTCCCCATTCAGAAATCAACCAGTTGCCTCCATTTCAGAAATCAAATCACGGTTCTGAAAAAAGAGTGAATACCAGCTATTTAATATTTTAAATAGACTTTGTTAAATAAATCTGGCCTTGGCTTATAATTTAGTCCCCGAGATTCAACCCCAAGTGAGCACATTGTACACGGCCGAGATTCAATCCTAAGACACAATACACGGCCTTCTGATCGGTCTGGGTGTGTCCCTGTAGGATGAGAATAAATATCTTCAGATCCAGTACACCACTTATGGGGCGGTTTTTTAGGGTGCCCTCTTCATCCCCACCGTGGCCGATTAGTGTGAGCGACCAGAAAGTCAATTGGCCCTCACCGGTGATCGAACCAGGGACTTTCCGATTTACCACAAGACAATCCGTCCTCACTGTGAGTCTTATGTTTCATTTATTGCTGTTTCTATCATCAGGAATTTGTTGTTACTTTTATTTGTAATATCCTAGATCTCTAGTCAAAATAATACACTCCTAAAAAATTCTTATACATACTTGTGTATCCCATAATTTGTTTGTTAACTTATCAGTTCTTCTTTTCCGGTCATGTCTCTGTCTAAACTTATTTTCCCATAGATATCATTCCATTGTCTAAGATTCTGTAATGTCTATCAGTATTTCTATCTGTATTGGCTGAAATCTATTTATGTACTGATTTGTCTCACCATTCGCCAACACTATGTTTCATTGATCCTCTCTCATCATATTTATATTTAAAAACCATCACTCTCTCTATATTGTGTATATGTATTTCTACGGATGTCTCTGCACCTCATCTCTTTGTAATTGTCCAACTTTGTCTTTAACTGGAAAGTCTCTTGCGATAATTAAATTTACAGATTAAAATAATTTACTAAATTAATTTCATGATTTCTTTGACAAAATGGAGCATGTAAAGCAAGACTAAAATGCTTTCTATGACAAACGGAATATAACCAAGACTAAAATGGTTTCCATGACAAATCAGGAATGTAAGCAAGACTAAAATGTTTTCTATGACAAACGGAATATAACCAAGACTAAAATGGTTTCCATGACAAACGGAATGTAAGCAAGACTAAAATGCTTTCTATGACAAACGGAATGTAAGCAAGACTAAAATGGTTTCTATGACAAACAGAATGTAAACAATACTAAAATGGTTTCTATGACAAACGGAATGTAAGCAAGACTAAAATGGTTTCTTTGACAAACGGAATGTAAACAAGACTAAAATGGTTTCTATGACAAACGGAATGTAAACAAGACTAAAATTGTTTCTTTGACAAACGGAATGTAAACAAGACTAAAATGGTTTCTATGACAAACGGAATGTAAACAAGACTAAAATGGTTTCTATGACAGACGGAATGTTAGCAAGACTTAATTGTTTTCTATGACAAACGGAATGTAAGCAAGACTAAAATGTTTTGTATGACAAACGGAATGTAAGCAAGATCAAATCTTGTCTCTTTTTCATTCTTTTTTTCGCTAGTTTTTTGTTTCCTCTCTTTCTCAACGCTGATTCCATGTTTCTTTGATCAACTCCATCATTCGTAGTAACAAAAGTTTAATTCACTAACTCAAATTCTCATCACGTATTTCTTGAACGATAAGACTGGTAAAACATCCTTGAACACGTTTATCAATACGATACAAACGTGCGACGACTGAACAATGACATTGTAAGTATCGATACCATTGTCAGGCGATTGTAAAATATTCACTTTTGTTTAGCTGTTATATTTATTCATGGTAAAACGAATACTTTAAAAATGTAAATGTATAAGTCCTATATATCTCTGGATGTATTTACATTAAAATTAACTCAATTTACTGTAAGAAATATGTTTTCATTATGGCGTACAACAAGCTGGAGGCATAGCCACGTTCTGTCAATGACATTGTAAAATTATACAATTAATGTTTCCCATCATTTATGTTTATTATAAAAATCATTTGTGCCGGTTTCCTGGCACCACTGCATTCACTTGCGGCAGTTATAATTAATAAATTAATGTTAATAATATATTATGACGAAAACGCCCAGTTTATGACTTTAGATCAAAGCAAATTGTGAATGTTATTGTGTTTGTATTTTGGCATAAGGATTATTTTTCCAAATAAAATGTTTTCATTTCTTAATGGAATGTTGAATCTTGATACATCATTCGACTACAACAACAGTAAATAATATTGAGATGAAATGTTGTGGCACCTGTGTTGGTTAGTTTATTTATTTATTTAGTTTTTCCCTAAATTCTACCTTAGTAAAAGTGAAATGAAGCCATTGACAAAAGTAATTAAAATGAATGACATTAATTTTGTTAAACCGTTTTATTTTCTGTTCAATAACCAGTGATGGGGGGACTAAAATGTTCTTATTTAACCAGTGATGGGGATCGAACTTCGCTACTGAACGCCTTCTGCCCCCTTCTTCTTTCATTCAGGAAAATGTTTTTTTGGGTTAGTTGAATGCTGCAGCCTGAGGGGCAATAGAGTTAGACTTGGCTGTCGAGGGTTTGAGGACGCACGCCATTAGAGACATTTATTTTAGTGGAGTTTTATCCTCGCTACCAAACTCTCCGATAATAGAATAATTTTGGATCCAATCGACCTTCAAACCTGCTTTCGCTTGTGTATGGTTTCGTCAGCTTTGGCTAAGCCTGAAAGAAAACTTGTTAAAAACTTTCCATACAAGTGACATACCTCTTAACAAGGATAGGCTAAGGGAGAAACTCTTAGTAGAAATCCTTAGCTTGAGCCCTGGCAGCTAGACCCAGGCTGTCAACGTTGGCAACCTCTGCGGCGCAGCTGAAGCCAAGCCGCATCGACTCTGTCTTTCCCTTGGATCCCTCAGTTGCGCGGAGAGGGGGGACTCGCCGCACGGGCAAACAGCCATCCCTCCATATTACCCTTAACGCCAGGTCAGAACAGAACTGAGAGAGGGCACCGTGCTGCTGCACGATACGATAATACCAATGAAAGGCATTGCCACCGGTTCTAAGCTCATCCGATTGTGATTATTTTTACTTTCCCCTCATTACCTCAGCGGGTTTCGCCCTGCCTTCTTGGCATCTTGGCGTAGCTGTATCGCTACCATTGCGCTGGCTACCGCCGCTGCGGCTCTTCTTTCTTTGGCGAGTACAAGCCTTTCTTCTAATCTGGCAAATGACTTCTTCGGCTTGACGTTTTCTTCGGGGCACAGCTGCAGGCTGCCAAACCTTGTGCTTCATGAAGGCGTAAGGCAAATTCACGATCTGCTTTGGTACAACGACGGTAATGGCGATTCCAAGGGGTCTCCATGACCCACAATCTTCACCGGAATAGGACATCTCCCTTGTCAAAGTAGATCAGCTGAACCACCATTTTCTCATACGTCATCTGCTGGAAAATAACATAAAGATGGCGCTGTCAAAGTATTATATTTTTTTCCGGACATATATTTATTTTATATTGGGCGTCATGTGAGAAAATTATTTCTTTTTTTGCGTACCTGTTGTACAGAGGATTCAACGCTGCCATTACCTGCCTGCTGTTTAGGTTGGCTCGTACCCTCATGGGGACTGATCATTCTGTGTACCCAGATCGGTCAGTGCAGCCAAGGTCAAGGCCAGGAGTTCACCCCCAACTACACGGAGGCTAGTGGCACCTTTCCATTTATTACTGTGAATGTAGTCGAAAAAATCTTCTGTGAATGAAAAAAAAAACTAATTCGTAAATGCACGAAAAATGTTTGCAACTGATATCTGAATTATCAACTTATTTAGGATAGTTTAATTTTAAAGCTAGAGATCCCCATACATAGAACTTCAATCACGGCCAAGCAGTGTGGTGATACATCTTTGCATTTTACTGATGATATCTACCGCACGACACTCATTGAGATTAAATGAAGTAAAACTCTTATGTCTCTTTGTGCACGGAATTCTTATGGAATGTGTTTGGCTAGTACAATACCTGAAAAAAATTGTAAGGTACCCATCTTCTAGCAATAAAGCGCATAGGTACATTGATCAATCAAGCATCACCAAGTTCGAAGCCGTGGACCTCCGGTTGGCTGTCTAGCGATCTACCACACTGCAGATCCCAATTCTAAGAATAGCTGGTATATCTTAATTAATAGCTGCCCATCAACCCAGGGGTTAGCCTTGAAACCCATATCAGAGCAGCCGGCCCCATTAAAGCTTGACTGATAAGTTCTCAATCGGTGGTACGGGAAAGGTTATCCGTTGATAAGGGAAAGGAAAGGTTATCCAGTGGTACGGAAAAATTATCCAGTTGTACAGGAAAAGTTATCCAGTGGTACGGGAAAGGTTATCCAGTGGTACGTGAAAGGTTATCCAGTGGCACGGGAAATGTTATCCAATGGTACGGGAAAGTTTATCCAGTGGCATGAAAGGTTATCCGGTGGTACGGGAAAGGTTATCCGGTGGTGGTACGGGAAAGGTTATCTGGTGGTACGGGAAAGGTTATCCAGTGGTACGGGATAGGTTATCCAGTGGTACGCAACGACGTATAATTCTTAATCTGCGGTCTAAGTTTTGTTATAAAAACTCATGATATTCGTAAATTTTTTTATCATATTAATATAATGTGAGCCTCAACTCGTGGTTATATTTATATAACCGATACCATACACAGGCAAAACTTTCCGAAATATAAGTTTCATAATCCAAAATTTAAAACACAACAGTCATCCAGCACTACACTGAGCAACATTGTATAGTAAGGTAAACAAAAGTAAAGTTCACTTAGGCATTCAGGCCAAATGTTTCTGCTTAAACAGATATAAAGATATTGTGTGGCAACACCATTCCTTCAGTCACCATTTCACAAACAATGATACAGTTCCAATGACTTCTGTTTAAATAGATTTTCTCCCACAATCTATATGCTATGATTCAAGCAATGCTATAGTGCAATAATTTCAAGCTATACGGCTTTCACAAGCAATGCCATGTAGCCTATAGTTCAACAATACTCAGTAATATAGACTAAATACAATTTATCTAGTCCCCACCGGACGTTTTTTTTTAAGTTTTCACAAAATAGTTACTCATTAAACAAAAATTAAATACATTTTCCATCGGAAGTATTGGTATTGCTTAATAACTTAGCACAAATAGGTCACTAGAATGTCAAAGAAGAGCAAAAATTCTTTTTTCGATTGGGGAAAAAGATAAGCTTTCAACTTCAAAGATTTAAAAAGTAAAGTTGCTCCCACCTTCCAGTACTAGTACTAACGTTATCATAACTACAACCCCTCCCCATCCCCTTTGCAAATCTATGAGGGAGAGGAAAATTCACAGAAATAGAGCTAAAACAACTGAAAATTGCTATGCCTCTTATGGTTTTTGTCCTTACTGGGTTGAAAATACAGAGGTGGCATTTCCTGGATAGCTTGGGGCGGCTTCGTGTAGTCTTCGAGAATTACCGGAGACAGGAACAAATCCGGTAATTTGTCGTCCTCATCTTGGGCAAGGGTTTCGCGTTGGTTGTTCAGTTGTGCCGTCCCCCTTCTTTGACTGTTGTCTCTTCATGTTGCTGCAGCTAGAGAAACAACGTGTGTTGACAGCAAAACTTTGATTGATTTCACCTAATTTATATATACATACGCACACTTGTTTACAAAAAGAAAAAATCCACATTTTTTAAATTGTTTTCATTTTTAATTTGCTAATAGCTGCATTAAATTGTGGTGTGAATAGTTGCACTAAATTGTGATTCGAATAGTTGCATTGAATTGTGGTGTGAATAGTTGCACTAAATTGTGGTGTGAATAGTTGCATTGAATTGTGGTGTGAATAGTTGCACTAAAATTGTGGTGTGAAGGCTGCACTAAATTGTGGTGTGAATAGTTGCACTAAATTGTGGTGTGAATAGTTGCACTAAATTGTGGTGTGAATAGTTGCACTAAATTGTGGTGTGAATAGTTGCACTAAATTGTGGTGTGAATAGTTGCACTAAATTGTGGTGTGAATAGTTGCACTAAATTGTGGTGTGAATAGTTGCACTAAATTGTGGTGTGAATATTGCATCCAATTGTTGAAAGGGTGGGGGTGGGGCCTAAACAATATTTGTCATTTCGGTTTTTTATTTAGACAAAAGCCACTTTTTTATATCTATTTGATCTGACTAGAGTCCATAGAATAAAAGTTCTGGGATAAAAAATAAAGACTTTATTGTTTCACGGTAACCACGCTTAACTCAACCAACAAAGTCGTGCCGGTCGTAAGAGCGCCATGGGCTGCCAACGCCTGTTCCAGTAAACTGGGTCATCGATACTAAACAAACAATAGATGTCGAGTGAAGACAAATACGTTGCCTTTTACTAAAGCTTAAAAAACAATATTCAGCAAATGACCGTATTTTTCTGTTGTCTAAGACTCCCCATTGTTGAATTATAGACTGCTCGTTGAATCATATTAGTACAACCAGGTTTAAAAAAGGAAAAAAAGATTATTTGTAAAGGTCACGAAAATCTTTACTATTGATACGTTTGTATTATCTCCCATGACTAAACGTAATGACAAGTAAAGTCATCTTTACACGGTGAATATTTCTAGCCAGACCCGTTCTTAGGGGATATTTGCATAGTAGCAGGCTACAAAGGTCCCAAATGCTCACGGGCCTTCTAGTCGGGACATTTATTTTGCCAGCCACAAGGAAGGGCAATATGAGCACTTGTCAGCTGCCCAGGGCATGAATGATTTAACCGTTGCGGGGTCTTCCGCGAGGGGCCCCCAGTTTTAAAGGATTAATAGGGGTTAAATATTGGCATCGGTGGCTGGCACAGCGCCCTCACATTGGCCAAAAAGTACTAAAGTGTTGAGAATGCTGCTCTGTTAAATGGCAATATAAGCCCCGACTTGGACCGCTTAGTTACAATAGTAGTTTAACTTATTGGTTGTATATGAGAAATGTTGGCAATGGCTAATTTATAAAAACTTTTTTCCAAGACGAAGAGAAAAAAACTTATTTAACCGACGAAATGCGTCGATATCACATACATGTTTTGTCTGTCTGCATGACATATACAGACTATTTGATATCAGTAGTCTTGTGTCCGTTCGACAGTCACACTATACATGTATACAGACTATGTGATGTCAGTAGTCTTTGTATCTGTCTGACAGTCATACTATACATGTATCCAGACTATGGGATATCAGTAGTCTTGTATCCTACCTGCCGGACAGACAAAGCACGCAGGTAACTGTACAGGTGGATCTTGTGGTTGATGCTTTTATTCAACTTTCCATGGTTCAGGCGATGGCGCCAGTCTTGTGTGTTTCCAAACAAAGGTTCATTACAATTTGACGTCATGGCTGCCCTAAACAGGATATATTTGTTCTGTAAACAGTTTTTGTTATAAAGTGAATCTTTTTATTCTACTTCATCCAAATGGCGATAGTGAAGATTGATTGAATTATAATAATAAAAATGTTATTCTTTATTTTATATATCATAGACGTCCTTACGTTTTATTAGGGCTCCTTAGGAAAAGGTACATTTGGTGGGGCTCCTAGGAAAAGGTACATTTGGTGGGGCACCTAGGAAAAGATGGCATTTGGTGGGGCTCTAGGAAAAGGTACATATGGTGGGGCTCCTAGGAAAAGGTATATTTGGTGAGGCTCATAGGAAAAGGTACATTTGGGGGGCTTCTAGCAAAGGTAAATTTAGTTGGGCTCCTAGACAAAGGTATATTTGGTGAGGCTCCTAGAAAAGGTACACTGGTGGGGCTCCTAGGAAAAAGGTATATTTGGTGAGGCTCCTAGAAAACGGTACATTTGGTGGGGCTCCTAGGAAAAGGCATATTTGGTGAGGCACCTAGAAAATGGCACATTTGGTGGGGGCCCTAGGAAAAGGTATATTTGGTGAGGGTTCTAGAAAAGGTAAATTTAGGGGGCTCCTAGGACAAAGGTATATTTGGTGAGGCCCTAGGAAAAAGGTAAATTTAGTGGGCCCCTTGGCAATGGTGGTGGTGGTGGGAGAAGTCAAAGATATATTCTAGGACTTTATGCACAGAAAATGCTGTCAAGTGCAACACTAAGCATTTTGAATCCCTAATAATTTATGAAAACTGGGACCCCTTTTGACAACAGCAAACTGTTAAGTCTTTTCTGACCAAGTGCTCAGATTAAGCTAGTGGCTGGCAAACTAAAAAAAATCCTGTAAGACGGGGGCCCTCCTCAGCACTGTGTAGTCACATAGCTTACATTTCCATAAGAAACGTTTGCTTGAATGGTGAATTATGACAACATAACGAGTGGTGTAAGTAACGTCATGTGATTTATTAACTTTTTACTGATATGAATATTCATTCATGAAACCTTTGTATTATTTATTGTTGTATGTATTTTCATTCAGCCTGAAATCTTAAAAAATCATGTTAATCAATAATGAGTATGGGCCATTCGTTTTTTAAACGTCTGTGATTGACAGTCGTTCATTACCAGTCACTAACAACTTGCAAAACAAGCATAACTGACATTCATGTTAAACATTCTTGACTGACAGTCATGTTAAACATTCTGACTGACAGTCATGTTAATCAGTTGTGGATAGACTGGGGGACAACCTGTGCACATCGATCATTCTCAAGACATTCGGTATAGTCGGTCAAGCTTGACCCATTGCAACTCATTACATCATCACTGTTAGTTACACCGATAAACAATATGGATCAACCGTCTGTCGCCCACAGATGTCCACCAGTCGGCACTGAGAGTTTTATAACATGTTCGATGTAATGAAGTCGGCTTCTTTTTTTAAAATGAAAGCCATGTTTTTTTGACACTGACAACGTGCGCGTGTGTGAGTGTGTGTTTATGTGTGAGAGAGTGTGAGTGTATGTGAGAGTGTGTGTGTGAGTGTCAGTGTATGTGTGCTTGAAAAGGTGGGTAGATTAAATAAGGACGGTCCCTGTAATATCTTGAGATACACAACCAAACGACGACTGTCAATCCTCAGCCAAACAATACATCACCCCACACTTGATGTCCATATATTACAATACATCACCCCACACTTGATGTCCGTATATAACAATACAACCCCTAGATGCCCATAATTTACAATACATCACCCTGCACACTTGATTCCGTATATAGCAATACACCCCCACACACTCTAGATGCCCATATATAATAATACACCCACTCTTGTTTTCCACACAACTGCATGTTTTGGGTTTGTTCAACGACCCTAATCCCCTGACCTTGTTCTTATTCTTCTACTTTATTTTGATCTCCGGGCCAGTTTCAGTCAATCGAGACCATGCTTAAAAGTTGTTTCGAAAATTGACGGTTTCATTGATGAGTATTTCTTAGTAATCAAATATATAATAACATGAATGTTAGTCGATTTCCGTCTATCCCCCCTCGCCCCTCCCACGTCGCTCCTTAACTGGTGTCTCATCCATCACTACAGAATCTCGTCATCGACTCAACACTAAAGTAATTTTTTTTAATATTTTTATTTAAATGCCAGACATTTAGATCAAAGGTCTTCGCTTAATATTTAAAAGTGTTAGATCTTTTATCAGACCATTTAAGTCAACAGATTGTTGTACAACATCGGCAATAGTAAAACTAAAAACCTAATAAATGTCAAACTTAATTCTTTTTCTTCTTTGAAAACAACAGCAAAAAAAAACCCTGATACGTCATCATTTGTCTTTATCTGGAGTTTATTTTTGAATATTAAGTACATTTATTTCTTTATACTTAATCTCTTATGTTTTTTTAAGCACTGCTTGTTTGCTTGAAACGTCAGAAATGTTCGGTGTTACGGATCCTTTTAATGATGATGCTTGTAGAGGGTGTAATAAATCAGACAACACAAATCACGAAGTTAACTCCAGTGAAGTAACATCAAACAATCATTTAATACTTGAACATGAACTGACATAAAGGTAGAATCAGGAGGGAGTACAAAAGCAACTGTAAATATGTATCCATCTACATAGATGCCCACAGCTAGACTAACTATAAAAACAAAGCATGTGCTCCTTAACTGTCGAGCAATAAGGTACGTCATTTGTACCAAATGACGTATACACTAAAAGCTCCCAATATTTACACTCAAGATGGCGGAATGACGCCATAGATACTGTGGTGGGCGGAGCCTAGCGAATTGCGTCATCAAACTTAGACTATATTATTTTCAATATCTGCAATGTACTTTCTCTAAAAAAAAATTAATATCGTTGAAAGTCAAAGTATTCAATTTCAAAAGACACAAGTAAACATGTCGGGCCAAGATAGAGTGAAGCCCTAATTGCGGTTAAACATACTTGGCTAAAAATAAAACACTGATAATTAATAAGACATAAATGTTGTTTAAATTATTGTTTTTTGGGGCTTCCTAAATACTAGGGGCGCCTGGTGCGCGTCTCCGTGGTCGCGCCGTTAAATCAGCTATTATCGAAATTTTTTTTAAAATTTTGTCAAAGATTCGGATAGATATGCATTATTAATACTAAATTTCAAACATCACTTACTCAAAGGAAAGAAATGATTTCAGCGTTGTTGATATCTTGTTTCAGTTTCATGGGAGATACGAAGTAAGCCAGACAACCCAAACAGAGTTATTTTTTTTCTTGTTCAAAATAAAATAATACATTTGAAAACTTTCAGCGTGCACAACCGGTGCGTTTGGATGTTAGTTATCTATCTATCTATCTATCTATCTATCTATCTATCTATCTATCTATCTATCTATCTATCTATCTATCTATCTATCTATCTATCTATCTATCTATCTATCTATCTATCTATCTATCTATCTATCTGTCTGTCTGTCTGTCTGTCTGTCTATCTATTATCTATCTATCTATCTATCTATCTATCTATCTATCTATCTATCTATCTATCTATCTATCTATCTATATCTATCTATCTATTCATCTATCTATCTATATCTATCTATCTATCTATCTATCTATCTATCTATCTATCTATCTATCTATCTATCTATCTATCTATCTATCTATCTATATATATATATATATATATATATATATCTGCATGTCTGTCTGTCTGCCTGCCTGCCTGCCTGTCTGTCTGGTTCGTCTGTCTGTCTGTCTATCTATCTATCTATATCTATCTATCTATATATATATATATCTATATATCTGCATGTCTGTCTGTCTGCCTGCCTGCCTGTCTGTCTGTCTGCCTGTCTGTCTGTCTGTCTGTCTATCTATCTATCTATCTATCTATCTATATATATATATATATATATATATATATATATATCTAATCCATCCATCGATCCATCCATCCACAAATGGGTATTCTCATTTGAGATTTTCCCAATTGACCCTTGTCAGGTAAACCCCGGTTTACATGTATAATTTGTTCTGAATGTGCCAGTGACACATAACAAACGTATAACAAAGATGATTGCTCCATAAAGCAATGATAAAAACTTCTTTCCAAAAAATATTATATGCATCAAATTAATATTATCTTGAAAATAATCGGAATGGAATTGCTGCTATCTGTTTGCTCTTCGTAATTTTTTTTACTTTTGTATGTCATGAATTAACAAGTAACTAATCGCCTCTTAGGGAGCGACCGATATGCCTTTTTTACCGGATAGTCCGATGTACCGATATTTTTCTACCAGCATTTTAACCGATACCGGTATTTTTTTTTAATCAACAATGCCAAACACGTGTTTTTCTTGTGCTACAGCTAGTGACGTATGTCAACCAATGCTCACCACTTCCTGTCATATTTTGCACTTCGCCTACACGTAAGTCTTGTCCACCCCCCCCCAACTTCCCATCCCAAAAAAAAATACACAGATGTTCACTAATTGTATCATTCAAGGTCATACATTAGAATTAAAAAATGCCAATCCTATTGTTTCAAGGTCATATCTATGATGCAATTTTGTGGACGACAATTTCTGTGTGTACGGGTTTTTTTTTCCTTTTTTAAAAAAATCTTGCCCGATCTGTTTATATAGAATTGGGTTATTTACGGATTTTCTTTTTCTTGCAACTCTGTTGTGAAAAAAACAATTTTACTGGCAGCCAAAACGGCCGGTCCGATAGTTAACCCATAGTGCCAATATCGGTTCGACTATCGGTCGCCCCCAAACAAAAATCGGTCGATCCGATAGTTAACCGATAGTGCCAATATCGGTCCGATACCGATACTCATCCGATTATCGGTCGCTCCCTAATCGCCTCCACCTCTTTAAAAGAGTTTGCCGTACTGTTACACGGCATTGTCGTCTGATAGATTAATCGCCGGTAATCTTCGCCACGTCTAAATCGTAAAGATATTTCCCACATTTTACTTCCCCCCCGTTTCCACTCCTACTTTCATTGAAGGTGATGCATTTCTCACTCTTATTATTTTCTTCGTTTGGGGAGCTCACAGAGTGAGACAGAGCAAGCGAGAGAAGGACCATCTATTCAGGAGTGATGTTGTCAGGCTAGGCAGACAAACCCTGCAAATAAATACTGCAGGAGATATTAAATATCCATATATTTTTTTAATTTATTACAAATGTACACTTGTTGCAATAAATAAAAAAAGAAATGAATCAAGTTACTTGTTTACCGGGGCTTAATCTTTTTAACCGAAATGGTGGTTGGTGGAACTAGAATGGACACATCAACAGACGTATTTTTATCTGTTGTGCTTTCATACGTTCTTTTTCTGTGGACCTTTAGACTTGGTGACGCCAATCTCCCCTCCAAGTCAGCGGCACGTGAGTCGAGTTCACCATCGACTTCGTTATCCAGTCGCTAATTGTTTATTAATATTCACTAATTTTTAAAATTCGCTTTTTTAAAATCATTCGTAAAATTTCGTGGTGACTTAGTTTCGTGGTTCGTAGTCAAACACGCCGAGAGGGGGGCGGCAGGGGGCGAATGCCCAGGGGCCCGGACTGAGCTGGCCAGTCAACTTTTGAAAATATTATTCTCAGCACGTGAGGCCCACAACAGCCCTGCCTAGTCTGAAGGTCTGAATATAGACATATTTATTAGTGGCCAAACATAATCATAGATTCATAGACAATTGTACGTCCTTCTCTCTTGTCACTAATGTCAAATATTCACCGACTTCCTGTATATAACAAGACATAGGAAGTTCCTGTTAACCATACCGGTCACTTCCTTTCTAATCAGCGTGGGTGGGTTTTACCGATATTCGACTAATTTTAAACATAGCAATAATAGTAATAATAGCAAATTACAAGACTGATAAGAAGTAACAAACTCAATAACTGAAATCCTTGGGAGCGTGAAGGAATTTTTTTCCTGTTTAAAAAAAGAAAAATGCAACAGATTGTCGCCTGAAATCATGGAGATCACCAAATGTCATGGCGTTTGTTCCCATGGAGATCTGACTGACCCAACATTAATACGTGAGATCAAATCAACGTGTCGCTCAATATTTTAACAAGTCATGTCTGGCCTGTGTTTGTCAGTGATCAGTCAAAAAAATAAAAATGTATGACGTAACATGCCCAATTATCATTAAGTATAAAGTTTATAGTTATTGGAAGTGACAACACTTTGTGACAATGTTTGTCTATCCAAACCGACCTTCGCGATAAAAGTATAATGTTTCCCCCATGTAGCCTTCCTCCTGATAACTTCACCTCCAGATCTCCAGTTTACTTTGTGAATTTTCCACAGCGCTAAAGCTGGCTTGGCTCCCATAGGCTTATCATAAAGCTGACCCAGATGAATATAATTTCTATCTTTAGCTATTCAATGTAGCTGTGGTTTCAGTGTAACACGTTATACTTCTATCTTCATTCTCTTACCCAGTGGAAATTCACAAAATTTGTAAAGACTACATATAAGTTTGTAATTTAATTTTATTATTTAATCGCTTCTCTTAAACAAATGATGTGCACCTTATAACACGTTAAAGGTGCAAATCGTCCGACTGTCAGACCCGCCCCCCGGGGGTCCCGGGTTCGATCTTTGGTGAGAACCAATAGAATTTTTCAGGTCTGTAAAAGATTCCTCCTTTTTATCCCCTGTGGTGCCTCCAATGTCATTGTACCATCGGCTCTGGTTCGAATGAGGAAAGCGGGCATTACAAAAATAATTACACAAATAATAATAAGTAATAAACATCTCTTCTTTACAGGGGCTTTCCAAAAAAAAAAAAAAAAAAATAACAGGTCAAGTTAAAGTAAATATCACAATTTAAATTAAGTTCTTGAATATGAACGGTTGTTCAATGACTTGATTGAACAAGGGCGTTCGGACAGTGGCAACCGAATTTCCAGCTGTTAATGTAACAAATTTACTATAAAAGTTACTACATAGTCAATTTAATAAAACTTATGAAAAATAATGAATGAAATAAATGAAAATATAAAAAAAAAACTGAGCTGTTTCAAACCATTGGACCAATATTTTTTGGACTATAATCATTTCAATGACCATTTTAAACTAGACTTTTACATATAAGTGCGTATGAAAAAAGTTAAGTTTCATTAAGCCACTAAGGACTCATCTGGGTAGTTGAAGTGTAGAATTTGCTTGTTACATTAATCCTTCATATAAAGGGAGTGTGTGGTTAGCATAACGCCCAGCCGCCTTTACTTTCCCAACTTAAAGTCAGGTACCCATTTAAAGCTGGATGGACTTGGCGACTTTCACCAGGACTCGAAAAACTCCATGTTCTCATTGACATTCGAACCAGGGACCTCCGGTCGATAGTCGATCGCCCTACACCACTCGACCACCCGTCCCCAAGGGCGCATAAAAGTACTTGCATTTGTATGTGTGTGCGTGTCTGCATGCGATTGTGTGCGCATTATTTTGTTTATTGTACTTTAATCAAACATCATGTTATTTTTTTCTGAAGTAATAATTAAAAAATAAAAATTCCCACTTGATGCCAGAAATTATGGCGGGGCATGAGACACAAAAATATTGTGAGGAGGGAGAGTCCATTTAAAAATAATAATTATTTTACGATTTTCAGAGCCACTTCATTTTATGTTTTTTTACTGTCCAACAAACCGGAAGTTCCAATATAAGATGTTAATCAACAAGCGTCAACTCAATCTGCTGGACATTTCGCGCGCTTTTTTTTTGTTGTTGTTGTTGTTTGTGATTCTGATTCCATTCCGCGAATAAAAAATGCCCCAGGGCTGTTGGCTTTTAGATTCTGAGATAACGACCAGTGATGTTCGCCCCCCACGACATCCATATACCTCCCACGTCTGCTCGTTCATGCCCCAGAGGGTCGGGGGATAGAATTATGACGAGTTTTGATTTCCTTAATAGATTTTGGGAGGAGAACATACATGCAGCCTGAATACAATGTCATCAATCAAAGTGGACATGTTTTTTATTACTTAAATAATTTCTCAAGTAATGAACCGTTCAGAAAACATCGCTTAATTTATTTTAAATATGTGAATATAAAAATGTTGTCAAACGTATTCAAACCATCTTGTTTCTCTTATTATTTTTTAGATTAGGCTTACTGATTGATGTTAGTTATTTGATATAACAGTTTTTTTTTCTAAATAGTAAACGAATTAGAAAGTTGGCTTACTGAAGTTTCAATTCATTCATTATATTAAATAATTTGTTTTTTTATATAGAAGAATAAAATATAGGTATACTATTGCTAATAACAACAGTATTTCATTTAAAAAATGACTTTTATTTATGTATCCGTATGTAAAAATAAATTTCCGTTTTTGTGTTAATCCAAAAAAAAAAATCGATTATCATTGACTAGAGTGTTATTAAATGGCGATTGGATGGTCATTGAAAATTAATGAGTACGTAACGAATAGCATTTTGTTAGCGTTTTGTTTTTTACATATTTTTTTTACTGGATTTAATCACATAAAATAATTCTTATCTCAGCACCGAGGATAAAAAACAACCCAATCATAATACTTCGTATTTCTGACTTCCGTCCCGTGCCAGTGTATGTGTGTTTTTTTGAAAACTTTTATTTTCTCACTTGTGGACTATTTTGTCATCTTGTATTTATTGTTTCTCCAAGTTCGCAAGGAGAGACGGCCAGATAATTGCTGCCAGACATAGCGGAAGTAGATATTTTCCGCTACTGGACTATGTGGATTGCCGGTTTGTGTTGGATATAAGCAAAGAAAGCTTGAGTCATGGCAGGTAAATGAAATTATATGATATATATCTTTTTTATTTTCTAATCGTATAAATACGGATAACTTCAAAATAAAAATCAGATTAATGTTACACTTTTAATAAAAGTTATAATAATTGTAGGCCTATATATATATATATATATATATATATATATATATATATATTTATATATATTAAATTTAATTAGTGAGAATGATAAAAAAATGGTATAAATTCTTTGAACGAGAGGAAATAATTCTGGTTTTTGAAGTGCAAAGAAAAAAAGAGAATAGAACCAAAAAAAATGGATTCAGTGTAAATTACAAAGAATTTTGTCCACTCAAAAACACAACGGACGCCGCCGAGTTGAATATTTTAATAAATTCCAAATAGTTTTAGAAGTTAAGCCAGACAAACAGGCAAGTACATCTAATATCGTTGTTTTCTGCTGTTCTACAAGTTTCTTTATATTTATATTAGCATATCAGTAGGGTTTGATACTACAGGTTGTATACGCATTAATATTACATGTATTTATGTTATTGTTCGAATTTACGCTTAGATTGTTAAAAAGAAAAGGGAACCAATCGGTGAGGTTATTTTTGTTTTAATTACTAGGTGAGTTCCACATTAAATTGACACAAAATCAACAATTTAAATTTCATACAGTTTGATGATTTATACATTTATTTCGATCATCTTGGTATTGAATGAATCGCAGCCTTTTTATTTATTTTTTTGTGTGTGAGATTATAGTGTCACGACTTGCGGGCCAGTGGATTAGGGATAAGTTTTGTTTAAATGAATGCTTACAACGACATTTCTCGATCTAGTGGTTACCTTCACACGATCGATGTAGTATGTTAGACAAGCATTAAAACGCTTTTATTATTTGTTTATTTTCCTTATTTATTATTTACATTATAACTGGAAACATTAATTATTTTTTTATCCAGTAAGAAAATTGTATTGTGGTTCAATTATTGATTGATTGCATCTCATTCATTATTTTGTTTGCATTTTTTTAAAATTGAGATTTCTCAATAGTCTTTCAATGTTTTTTTCGGTATAAAAGTAAATCACAATATATTTAAGTTTAAAAAACTTGTAGCAGATTACATATCCTATTCTAGTTACATTTCTAATATTCGCTCTCACCATTATGCGAAATAAAATTTATAGTTTTTATAATTGAAATGAAATTAATAATAATACAATTTTTGACTAAGACACTCAAAATGTAAAAAGAATTTATAACACATTTAAATATTATAATATCAGTACAATGTAGTGATCACTAAAAATAGAAAAACGGAAAACACACACAAAAGAATAAACTTGTAATAACAAAACCATTCAGCACTAATTGTTTTTCACAAACATTTAATTCCAAATGACGTCAACGATAATTTCTAAATAAATTTTTCCATCATTAAATTGAAATGAATGTTTACTGTCGGGGTCTAAAGTCTGTATAGATAAAGATATCGGCCTCGGTTCGTTTTTTTTTTTTAAATTTCTCGTATTTTTCTTTTTAATTTGCAGAATTTTAATGTAAAATTTCAGTTTGATGTTTTTCCCTGAATAATTAATCCAACTATATGTTTATTTATGTTTTTTGTCATGTAAACGTAGGGCCCATAGAATATAATATCGTGTTGTATCTATAATACAAATTTTACATCATGCGCCCTGTTTGTCTGTCATCGCGACTTCCGTCTGTCATCCAACATAGCGCATAAACAATTCAAAGATGGCAGAAACATTTACCGTTTTCTCTTAACATGCATGATCCGGCTACCAACTGGCCAGCCGAGTAAGAATTGTCTCCTACATGGCTGCCAGTAGTGACATTGGACCAGCCATATGTTTAGTGCAGAGGTGACAAAACACCCGTACACTAAAATACGGCAGGTAAGATCGTGAATGCCAAATGGCAATCGCAATGTAATACTGTTTACACGCCTCAATCATTACCAAAGGCAATGCTCGTTGACCCAGAGGTAAATACAAATCATGCCAAAATATTCTGTGATACTCTCCGACAGAAAATTCAATCAAATAAGTGGTTCCGATAGGCCTATGCATATCTCACAGTAAATTAATAAATCTATGGTGTTCAATTTGTTATTAAAGGAGAAGCGATCATAAAAAGAAATATTTACAAAATCGTTCAATTAATATTCTGTGTTATGTTCCACAATTTACATTTTTAATCAAAATTATGGATACCTCAATATAATGTAATATTTATATTGTTTAAATTGTAATTTCTAAAATATGTTCATATCTAATGTACAATTATTTCCCTTTATTACTAACCTAAAATACGTCACATTTCTTTTTCATTTTTGACTATTACGTGTCACATGAATGAATTAAAAAAGGGTTGAGTTCGAGTAGCGCCGCAATAATAATGTTTACAATGCAACCAAACACATTTATGATGGGGCTTCAACAGAGGGTATGGAGGGGGCCCAGCTCGAGAAGGCCCCCAAAATATTTTTTAAACCAGATATTAAGTACATTATCTCATGTCTAAATGTAGAGGCTCCCGAAGATGCCTAAATCCCTTGGTTCAGCATTGGCTTCACAGAACTATAATGTTGAAAGCTTTGATATGTCTTTCTTTTTTAAGAGGCCTAATGTTTTCTGCGTCCTCGGCCTCAACTGCATTGGAGGAATACTTTTGTTTTTAATTGAAGGTCAGCTAAAAGCTACAATAACGATTCTTTCTTCTCAGGACCAGAAGTGTCAAAAAATTATCTCATGTCAAAATGCAGGGGCAGCCCCTAAAGAGGCCAAGCCCACTGGCCCCTAAATCCCTAGATTCCTGCACTGCCGGGTCGGCAATTTTTCTTAGTTAATTGTACTAAAGCAATGTATAACAGTAAATAAACCACCTGTTAAACATGTAGCATTTTGCATAACACAAGCACTCACTCACGTCTCTCTTTTTTTTTTAAACGCCATGTTGAACATCATAAAACATTAAATGAATAACTGTTTGGAAAGGAGTCCATTAAGATATTATGAAGGAATATGATTTTAAGAGTTATTGTTTATGTTTACCCATAGTGAGGATTATTTTCTTTGGGAGGAACTATTTAACATATGAACTTTTTATTTGATGTATTATTAGTGTCCCTGTTCTCAAATGTATTTTGGCTACAATAATCTGTTTATGTCCTTGGGGCCATTACCTGCAAGTATATAGACTGATGGTTAACGCGCTAAAATATATCACCATTTTCAACTTCAACTGTGTGCCTACTTCGCCGGTCCGGGTACTGGCCTTTGATAACTAGTCTATAATACAAATTTTACATCATATAACCTGGTTTCCGTCTGTCATCCAACATGGCGGCATAAACAATTCAAAGATGGCAGAAACATTTACTGTTTCTTCTTTAACATACATGATCCGCTTTACCAACTGGCCAGCCGAGTAAGAATTAACTCCCACATGGCTGCCAGAAATGCATTGGACCAGCCATATGTTTAGTGCCGAGGTGACAAATCACCGTACACTAAAATACGGCTGGTAAGATCATGAATGCCAAATGGCAATCACAATGTAATACTGTTTTCAACCGCCTCAATCATTACCAAAGGGCAATAAAGGATCTTAGGAGAGGTAACACATAATCATGCCATAATATTCTGTGATGCTCTCTATATAACGTGTCGACCGAAACTTGATTCCATAGGCCTCTGTATATCTCACAGGCACTTTAATAAATCTGTGTGTCTAATTTGTTATTAAATTAGAAGCGGATCATAAAAGAAACATTTACAGAAATCGTTCAATTAATATTCTGTGTTATGTTCCACAATCTAAATTTTAAACCAAAATTATGGATACCCCAATATAATGTATTATTTATGCTGTTTAAGTTGTTTTTATTTCTAAAAATATGTCTATATCTAATGTACAATTATTTTCCCTTTATTACTAACCCAAAATCGTCAAATTTTTATTTTCATTAATTTTTTACTGTTACGTCACATGGATGAATTGAATAAGGGTTGAGTTTGAGAAGTGGCCGTACACACCAAGTTTACAATGCAAATCCAACACATTTATGATGGGGGCTTTACACAGAGGGTGTATGGAGGGGGCCCAGTTTGAGGAGGGCCGCCAAAATATTTTAAAACTAAATATTAAGTACATTATCTCATGTCCAAATGTAGTGGTCTTCGAAGATGCCTAAAACCCTTGGTTTGGCATTGGCTTCACAGAACTATAATGTTGAAAGCTTTGATGTCTTTCTTTTTAAGAGGCTCATCGTTTTCTGCGTCTGCGGCCCCAACTGCATTGATGGGAATGCTATGTTTTTAATTGAAGGTCAGCGATTCTTTCTTCTCGTGGGGAGACCAAGCTTGAGTAGCGTCATAAAATTATCTCATGTCAAAATTCAGGGGCAGCCCCCAAAGAGGCCAAGCCCACCGGCCCCTAAATCCCTAGGTTCTGCACTGCCGGGTCGGCAATTTTTCTTCTTAGTTAATTGTACTATGCTAAAGTCATATCTACCACAAACATCTAAATACATAGACTGGGTCACATCTACTAGGATGTGACGAAGTTCGAATTCGAATCCGACGACATTCGAACTTCGACGTTTTTTGAGCAAATTCGAATCCGACGGATTTAAAAAAAAATCCGTCGGATTCGAATTTGAAAAATTACCGTTTTCAGATCAAACACGGCCGTAGAAATCGTAACTAAAATTTAAAAACCTAGAGACTTTCGAAAACCCGAAATAAAGAAAACAGATAAAACTAAACTCTTGGACCCTTACTCAGCTGTCCATAGATTAGACGTCGTTTTTGGTCATGAACGTATTTTAGATACACCCCTCACGCCACACAATGTTTTCATCCGAGCTTTCTAAACCTCGGAATGGATATGCGGATTGGAATGGCGGAGTGGATGTGTGGATTGGAATGGCGAAAAGCTGCTTATGTGTGACCAATTGGAGTGAGTTGGAATGACATTTGGAATAATTTGGAATGAGTTGGAGGAATGACTTTTGGAATGAGTTAAAATGACATTTGGAATGATTTGGAATGACCTTGGAATGACGTTTGCAATGATTTTAAACGAGTTGGAATGACGTTTGAAATTATTTGGAATGACATTTGAAATGATTTGGAATGCCATTCTGAATGATTTGGAATGGTTTGTTATGAATTGGAATTACAATTGGAACGATTTGGAATGATTTGAAATGACGTTTGAAATGATTTGAAAGATTTGGAATTATATATAGATTTAGGTATATTATACACACACACACGCGCGCACACACACACACACATATATATATTGTTGCGTGCTGGATTAAGTGCCAATTCTACTGTGTATTTAGTATCTTGTCTGCCTAGGCTTCTTTCACTCTGTAGCCACTCGTTCTATTATAGATAGTCTAAATACAGACGCTTTCAAACTCCGTACAGTAGTATTTATAACAGAGGCACTTGGATTAAGTGTATATGGTAATATTTATTATAAACACAAGGTACATCACATGCAATATGGCCCAACATCAATTTCACTATTTACAATAACATCAATATCAACTGATAATCTACTTGTGTCCACTCTCGACTCTATCTAGAAATCTAATGTCCTTTCACTCTGGTCACTAGCCTATATCACAGACCGAAGTCGATCCCCGCCTCCCTCAAATTAGGTCACGTGACTGGTCTCTTGACCATCGTCCTGATGCTAGCGCCAATTAGGGGAGGGGAGCGACACTTGTTTCATAAAAATTAGATAAGAAATACGACAGAAGTAGAATTAAAGAGAATTTTATTTTATGCAAAGCATCTTGTACTGATGATTCATTAACAATGTGGCTACCTGTGCTTTGTAATAGTTTATGCTGCTGTTCATGCAAAAGAAATGCTATAAATCCTCGTTTTCATGGGGGGGGGGGCACGGGACTGACACCTTGGTACACCAAGCATTTAGCCAAGTGTTGACCCAAATCCGAATCCGCATTCGAATCCGACGGATTTATATTTGCCAAATCCGAATCCGACGGATGCGGATTTTCATCAGCTCCGTCACATCCCTAATATCTACCACAAACATCTAAATACATAGACTGGGTCACATCTACCACAAACATCTAAATACATAGACTGGGTCATATCTACCACAAACATCTAAATACATAGACTGGGTCATATCTACCACAAACATCTAAATACACAGATTCTCAATGACCACATGCAGTGCCACCCCTATACTAAAGTAGGTAGGCCAACCTTGTTCTAGAGTAGGCCAACCCTGTACTAACGTAGGCCAACCCTGTACTAGAGTAGGCCAACCCTGTACTAAAGTAGGCCAACCCTGTACTAGAGTACTGTTTAGTAGTACACCCTGTTAAAGTAAGGCCCATAACACAACGTGCTGTTTTTAGTTCATGTAGTCAACTTCACTGCACGCGAAGAAGTACTAATGATGTTTTCAAACAAAAGGAACTAAAATTTCCCAAGCATTACGAAAATTAAAATAAGTAAATAAATGTTGACACACCCTAATGCTTAGTATGACTGACACTGTGTAAGTGTTGCAGTGTAAGGGAAATTACTGTAAAATAAACTCCTGAAAGAAATGCAGATAGCGGCTAATTCCCTTGTTTTTTTTTTATTACAATGAAAGGAACGTCATGTAATTGACATAATAAATAACATGTTACTTAAAACCGGGCCACGGATTTGTGTAATTTAAAAAAAGACATAATAAGTCGTAAAATTACAACACCCTTTCCCCCGTCCTTTAATAACATTTTAAGCAATGTATGCCTACAAATAAAATATGGCACATTTCATTTTATGAATTTAGAAGACAAAATATGTTTTACCAAGTGCAGTACCATGTAATATGTTTTATCTGGTTCAGTGCAGTACCATTGAAATTGTATACAAATGAAATAAACCACTATGAAAGTTAGAGCCCTTCTCATAGAGTTCTTTTAGATAGGCAGGTAATCACTTAGGGCGTCAATTGCGGAACAGCACTTTTTATTTGCTTTAAATCTAATTATTAAATATGATGCCGGAAGGGGCCCGACAGATAACTTTTCAAAGACACACCTCTTGCCTGTAAGCCTCTGCCTAGAACCCCCAACCAAGGAAGTCTCAGTCTAGGGCCCCAACCATGGAAGTCTCAGTCTAGGGCCCCCAACCATGGAAGTCTCAGTCTAGGGCCCCAACCATGGGAAGCCTCAGTCTAGGGCCCCAACTATGGAAGTCTCAGTCTAGGGCCCCAACCATGGAACTCAGTCTAGGGCCCCAACCATGGAAGTCTCAGTCTAGGGCCCCAACTATGGAAGTCTCTGACTAACCCCCACTATTGGTCCATACCTTGGTCCTCCAAATATCTGATAATGGCCTCACCCACTTATAACACAAATACTTCATAATGTATTATTCATTTAGATATTCCTTAGTGTAATACTTGGATATTCCATAATATAATATTCACTCGGATTTGGAATTCTGAAACCCCATGCATGCTAAAACTGACACATAATCACTATGTGAACAATCTTTCGGCCAGTCTGATGCGTAAAGATATGTTTGTGTGTGCGTGCGTTTTTGTTTTGATTAAGCACAATAACTTCCTCACCAGGATGCACTTCCCCATAAAAAGTAACAAGCTACAATGTATTTATTTCATGAGTACGATCAACATGATTCATCTCTGTTGCGTGCAACATTTTTAAGTTGGCAGCTGTTGTTTCAACGACCCAATAAATAAGTGCTACTGACTGTTGACATCTCTATGGAGGGAAGTGCAGGGTGGGGGGGGGTTGACATAACACAGGCCGTTAGTTTGATACAAAGATTGTGTGTGTCTGTGTGTGTGTGCACGTGTGCGTGTGTGGGGGGGTCAGTGAAATAATCTGAACCTGGTCGGCTGCAAACCGGTATTCTTATTTTAAAGGTTGAGGGAAAGTCTGTGGCCTTCAGTAGCGGGGAAGGGGGAGGGGCGGTCCGCCTTGCCCGTAACCTACCTTTCCATCGGCTACTTTTTGGCTGGTGATGGGCGGCATTTTTAGAGTCTGCCCTCGGTGCACTATCGTTGGATAAGATCCAAACCAGGGGTCCCAGAATTTAAGATTATTACAGTTCTCAATGATCTATTGATGCGCTCTTCATACTTTTTGTGTATTATGTTAATCCTGGCGTGCCACATTCTGTTGATCGCTAAAGTTGAAATCATTGAAATGAAGGATCCCTATGTATTAAAATGTCAAATCAGTGACCATTTTGAAAACATAAATTTAAACAATTGTGTGTGTGTGTGCTTTTTCTTAATTCAAGGAACAACTTGATTTTATTGCACAAATCATAGAATATTTTATTGCACAAATCATAGACTATTTTATTTCACAAAATCATAGAATATTTTATTGCACAAATCACAGAATATTTTATTGCACAAATCATAGAATATTTTATTGCACAAATCATAGAATATTTTATTGCACAAATCATAGAATATTTTATTGTACAAATCAGAATATTTTATTGCAAAAAATCATAGAATGTTTTAGTGCACAAAATCATAGAATATTTTATTGCACAAATCATAGTGTATTTTATTGCACAAATCATAGAATATTTTATTGCACAAATCAAATAAATATTTTATTGCACAAATCATAGTGTATTTTATTGCACAAATCATAGAATACCTTTTATTGAACAAATCATAGTGTATTTTATTGCACAAATCATAGAATGTTTTATTGCACAAATCATAGAATATTTTAGTGGATGGCCGAGTGGTGTAGATACTGGACTGTCGAATTTGAGAAACTCCTTGGGTTCGATCCCCGGTGAAAGTGAGGCCCATGGAATTTTTCCAGGTGAAATTTGTTGCAAAGTCGTCCCACAAGTCCACCCAGCTTTAAATGGGTACCTGACTTTAAGTTGGGGAAGTAAAGGCGTCTGGGCGTTGTGCTAACCACACAATCCCTTCATATGCCGAGGTTATAGAAACAGATGAATTCTACACTTCATCTGCCCCGATGGCCCGTTAGGGCTAAGAAGGGACCTTTACTTTACTTACATAGAATATTTTATTGCACAAATCATATAATATTTTCGTCCGATTAAAACAAATTACTTCGAAAATAAAATTATAAAACCATAGACAGCATCTACGGATTTCATGCAATCAATCAGTTATCCTTTTTGATATTTACAGACTTGATCTAATATGCTGTGATATTTAAGCTTATCATGCATCGTACATTATTAATTTTATTATCAATCAACGGGCTTGTTTTTTTAAGCTACAAAAGATTTGCTTTAATAGACAGTATACACACTTGATTTAATGGACAAAGAAACATTCGCTGTAATGTATTTTTTAATATGTAATGTACACTTTGATATGTATTTGTGATGTAATCCCCTGTCATTGGAAGAATTCGAACTACCTCTGATGTAGTTTATTCTGTGATATGAAACTTTTGTTATGATTGGTCTTCCACATTAAGTAGAGAGTTGAGATACCACCCTACATAAGTGTATAGTTAATATTAGTTGCGATAACTTTAATATATTTAAAGTAAGACTTGAGAGGAGTGAGTGAAATTGAAGTGGTCAACAGAATCAAGAGCAATTTATTAAAAGATTGTTTCGAGTTTCACAAAATCTTTATGAAAATTACGAAGTCTTTGATCGCCATTCGCTACAGTTGTCAAACGTAGACTGTTGGACTATTTTTTTTTTATATTATCTTCTACTCAGTGCTACAGTTCATATAAAACAAGAATCGGTGCTGTTTGGTCCAAGGAGGTTGAATTACTGGAGGCGGCATGACGTCACTAGGCTGAAACCAGTGGGCGTTGCCTATCGCCGCCATGTTCGACTCAAAACATTGGTAGCTGTGTAGTGTGTATGTTATATTATTGCACTATTTTGAACGTTATAAAACACTGTGTTATAATTTTAAAAAAAAAGTAATAAATGCCCTCTTGTTTGGCGTACGGTTGTACACAACGACGACAAGAAAACGGGATATTGCTTCATCAGTTAGTCACTAAAATAATAATGCTAATTAGTTAATTTGTTTGTGCTTAATACTGTTGCTGTAAAGCAGTGCTGTTGTGATATGCAATAAACATCTAGATGATGACTGTTACGGGTCCTTATATTGAAGATACTTGTAGAAGGTGTAATAAATCAGACAACACAAATCACGAAGTTAACTCCAGTGAAGTAACATCAAACAATCATTTAATACTTGAACATGAACTGACATAAAGGTAGATCCAGGAGGAGTACAATAGCAAACTGTAAATATGCATCCATCTACATCGATGCCCAAAGCTAGACTAACTATAAAACAAAGCATGTGCTCCCAACTGTCGGTTAATATACGTCATTTGTACCAAATGACGTATACACTAAAGCTCCCAATATTTACACTCAAGATGGCGGAATGACGCCATAGATACTGCGGTGGGCGGAGCCTAGCGAATTGCGTCATCAAACTTAGACTATATTATTTCTCCACATTTCTCCCCTCTACCTAAGCATGATGTAATCATGTAAAACCCAATACTAATACCGACAAAAGGAAGCCACATGAAACAAAGTTCAATCATAGAACATATCCCAAATCATCATAACAACAAAATAAATTATACAATGATTCATCAAATCAATATTGCATGGAATTATAAATCAATACATGCAAACAATATAATAAATATCATCAATCATATATGTATAAACGTATTGAATTCAATTAAAATTTCTCATCATTTTAATTTTTTTTCTTTTCGTCACTGATATTCATTATTTTATTAGATATTTTTTTCTATGTGACTTGTTAATTTTTTTTCTTTCATGTCACTTGTATATCTTTTCTATTATCTTTTTTTCAGGTGACTTTTTTTTTTCATGCCACTAGTTATTCTTCTTTTTTTTTTCTCAAGTGACTTCTCTTTTTTTTTTATCATAATCATCAATTATTATTAAATATCATTATGTCATCATATAAACATATAATACATGTAACATAAACATTACGGTACACAAGATTTCTTACTGCCAGGACATAGGTTTGTTGAGAACTTAAGCTCATTTCAAATGCAACGTGATAACGTGTCAGCAATAACGTTCTCTTTACCAGGTATAGCTTGGACGATAAAATTAAAGTCCTGCAGTAGGAGTGACCATCTGGCTACTTTATTATTCCCTAGCTTTTTGGAATTTATAAATGCCAGCGGCGCATGGTCAGTCCGAAGAATAAATTGGGCACCTAACAGATACCTTGCCAATTTTGTAATGCACCATGTGATGGCTAATCCCTCCCTCTCTATTGTGGCATATCTTGTCTCTGGTGAGGTCAATTTACGACTGACATATAGCACTGGGTGTAACACACCATTGTGGCTCTGTAACAGGGCCCCCCCTATCGCAACGGCCGAGGCATCTGTGGCCAGAACGAATTGTTTACCTATGTCAGGTAACTTTAATATGGGCCCCTGAGCGAAGGCGGTTTTAATAGTCTCCAGGGCCCGTTGACATTCATCAGACCAGATGATTTTGTTTGGCTCTCCCTTTTTAGTTAGATTAGCCAGAGGTTCCATTATATGAGCGAAATTCGGAATAAACTTCCGATAGAAATTGCATAAGCCCAAAAGACTGCGCACCTGTTTCTTTGATGACGGTTTTTCAATATTTAATATCTTTGACACTGATTCACCTATGGGTTTTATTATATTATTTCCCACTTTATGTCCTAGGAAAGTTACTTCCGTCAGTCCTATCTCTACCTTAGTCGGTCTCACGGTTAAATTATGTCTCTTTAAAACTGTAAAAATTTCTCTTAGACTCCTAACATGTTTATCCCAGTCCTCATGAAAAATACAAATGTCATCCAGGTAGCAAACAGTGTCTTGTCTATGGGAAAATAATTTGGCCATCATCCTATTGAAGGTGGCTGGTGCATTTACTAGCCCAAAACTCATGAAATTCCATTGGAACAACCCAAATGGAGTTATAAATGCAGTCAATGGTTTGGCTTCAGGGGTCAGTGGTATTTGCCAATACCCTCTTGCTAAATCCAGTTTAGAAAAATATTTAGCTCTGGCTAGCCTGGTCATTAACTCCTCAGGATTGGGCATGGGATACGAGTCCATAATGGTTATTTTATTTAACTGTCTATAGTCTACACACAGTCTGATGTCACCTGTCTTTTTCTTAACTAACACTATGGGAGCTGCATATGGTGACTCTGATGGTTCTATGACACCCTGTTTCTGTAACCCTTCTAACTCTTTCTTGATATAGTCGCGGTGATGTAATGAGAGGGTGTATGGTCTCAGACGGATAACCTTGTTTTCTGACAGCTTTATGTCATGTTGTATTATATCAGTTTTACCCGGTCTATCAGAAAAAATATCTGTGAAGTCACCCAAAAGTGTCTTAATACTAACCACTTTGTCATGAGTTAAGTTATTTAATGCTATATCCTCCCATGTTTCCTTGTTTCCAACCTCAGGTCCCTCACATGTCTGAATGTCAGCGTCAGGTACATCTTCCTCCCTTAACATGAAACAATTTTGAACCTGCCTCTCAGCGGTCTGAACTAATTCAATTGGTCTATTATAGTATACTTTCAACATGTTTATATGAAAGACCTTTAACCTATTTCTAATATTAATTTCATAATCCACGTCTGTCACCTTTCTAGTAACCTTAAAAGGTCCTTGCCACTTAATAAATAATCTATTGGTCTTGTCAGGTAATAAAACAAGTACATCCTCACCTGGCCTAATATGTCTGAGTTTCCTGTCCCTATTAACCCTCAATAATGTGCTTTTATTTTTGGTTAAAACTTTTGATCTAGCCACATCACAGGCCTTTATCAGTCTCTGTCTTGTATCAATCACTAGCTCATAGGCAGTTCTTACGTCAGGGGATAAATCTTTCCTTATCATTAAGTCCTTAAGTAGGGACAGTGGACCCCTTGGATTCGCACCGTACACCATTTCAAAAGGTGAAAATCCTGTTGTTTCCTGTGGAATTTCCCTATGCGCAAACAACACACAGGGTAACATGAGATCCCAGTCTCCCGGATTGTCATCAGACACTTTACTGATCATTTTTTTATACTGCCGTTCAGTCGCTCACAAATTGCATTACTTTGGGGATGGTATGGCGATGTAAAGATTTGTTTGATCCCCAATACAGAGGTAAAATGGTTGGCTAATTCAGATACAAACTGAGTACCTCTGTCAGATAAAATAACATCTGGGAAGCCTGTCCTACAAAAAATAGTCATTAGTGCCTGTGCTATGTCCTCAGCCCTTATGAATTTAAGAGGCACCGCCTCTGGCCATCTGGAACATACATCCACCACCGTTAAGATAAAGCGATGCTCTCTATTGGACAGCACTGGCATAGGTCCAATTATATCAATAGCTAATTTTGTGAACGGTCTGTCAACTACATCGGTTGTTTGTAATGGGGCTTCCCCCCTGGTACATTTGGGCCCCTTTGATTGACACAGGTCACATGTCCTAACATATCTCTTTACGTCTCTGGTAACCCCGGGCCAAAAGAATTTTCCCAAGATCCTATACTTGGTTCTAGTAACCCCCAAATGACCCGCTAAAGGTGAATCGTGGGCTGTCCTAAGAACTAATTTCCTATACTTCATTGGGACTATAAGTTGATTCACCGTTTTATTCATGTACTGTGTCTTTCTAACCCAAACACCTTTTTCTAACTGAATGATTTCCCTATCTCTAAATGATTTTTTATCCCGGTTGATTAATTTTGATAATGACACGTCATTATGCTGTTCGGTAAAAAAGTTCTCTCCATCTATGGTGACCCTGTCAGACATCTCACCCACAGGAATGTCACTAGATTTAACATTGTCAGTCATGTGTGGATTAGGAAAGTTGACTACATTCTCTTCCCTTTGTATAATTTTTACTTCCTGAGTATTAATTAAGCAGTTATCTGTACTACTAATTGATGACTGATTATGGAGTTTTTCCTCCTTAGCCTGAGCCCTTGTCACAGCATTACAGTTTCTAGTAGGATCATTAAGTTTTTTCCATTTATCCAATTCCATGGGATCACACTCTATTACGCCCTCAATATTGCCCACTAAAACGTCGTAAGTTGGTTTCTCGATGACTAATGCTTCAACTAGCCCTGTGTAAAATGGACTTCTAAGATTAATAGTGGCTATGGGTAACTCATGTACCGTCCCATCAAATGACGCACATAGACCCATTCTTCCCGTGAATTCACTATCTTTCACCAATGATCTACGGACACACACGCACGTTGCCCCAGTGTCACGTAGCACCTTCACAGGTACATCACCAACGAACCCAGGGTAAAAATGTAAACCATTACCTCCCCCCTGAACTAACATTGCCTGTTGTACCCTATCTCTTTGTCTCTGTCTGGTCTTGTCCATGGTTCTGGTCTGTTGTCCTTTTCTACCCTGACTATTTCTCCGGGACCAAGTGCAGTTCCTAGCATAATGTCCCCTCCCGTTACACAGATAACATAAACTATCACTACCTCCATTTCCCCTTTTGCAGTCTCGCGATCTATGTCCGGCTCTCCCACATGAGAAACATAATTTGTCCCCGTCATGTCGGTCACTGGATCTATTTCTGTTCCCAGGACTTAAGCTACGGCCACGATTAGGATATGGTACAGCTTTAGCAAAGCACAGCACATCCTGGTTATGGTCTTGTTCTAACTTAGATATGGGTTTTTCTGGATGTGCAGACCTATACTTTCTCAATAAATCAGTGACATCTTCTAAAGTTTTTGGCCCTTTTTCTTTCAAGAATGCCACTAAATCTTTATGGCACACATTAATTGCCCTATCTACTAAAATCAGTTCCCTTAAATCATGGTACTCTTGTTTCGCCCCAGACAGAGCCACCCATCTATCAAAAAACAAACTAAGGTTGGTGATAAATAAATTGGGGTCTTCCTCTCGTGATGGGCGAATATTATTAAATTTTTCCCTGTAACCATCACATGTGTTACCATAAATCTTCATTAATGATTCTTTCACAACATTATAATTTTTTATTTCATTTTCATTTAGTTTTAAACATACATCCAGAGCTTTGCCTCTTATGAATCCTAAAATTGACGTGGCCCATGTATTCTTCGGCATACCCGCGCTAGTAGCTAGCATTTCAAACCTAGACAAGTATGTGTCCATTAGGGTTATGACTTTTTCTGTCAACAAAAGGCCATATATGCAATAGATGAATAATTGCATGTAAAATAAGAAAAACATAATGATTTATTTTTCTGTTGAAAAAACTTCCCCCACCAACCACCAAATCTCCATGGGTAACAGAATTTAAGTTATAATGTATCTTTAGCATATTAGTAAAGTTTTAAATTTGAATTTTTTTCTTCTGCGTTACTTCCTAATGTATTTTTTTTGCATTTCAGACAATAACTTGATTCTAATTTTGATTTATTCAAGATGTCTTTCAAGAAGTCGGCAAACGCTGTGTTAAGAAATGAGACTGTGTGGGCAAAGAATCTCACACATTTCAGCCATTCGCTGAAAAAACGTCAAAAACTGTTCAAATTTGTTGTCGATTCTTTAGAGCGTCTCTGCAAATTGCCCAGAGAGCTGGAAATTGTTGGTCGCTACTTGGCGCTTGCTGAAGTTAAGAAATCAAGAGAAGTAAGGTTGAAACAAATTTGTGTCGAGGTTACAAGCTTGTGGCAAAAGATGAATTTTCCTATTGCATGCAGGCAAAGTGTAAAGAGAAAGATCACTAATGTTATTAGCAAGTATGACAAGTATATGAAGAAGCCAACAGCAGAAACTGAAGAATCATTCTCAGATTTATGTGACGTAACTAAATATGATGGAGTATGGCTCTGTGCCGAAGACAAGAAATTGTATGACGCACAGGTGCAGTCTAAAGGTAAAGTTGGTTACACCACTGAAAAAGAAGCAAGCAAAGAAACCATTCACCCATCCAAAAGAAGAAAATTTATGAACACAGAGCCAACTACAAGCAAATCTTGTAATTTACAAGAAACAAGCACTTCTGAAAGTGAAAAGTGCACATCAGGTGAAGAAGAAACTTTTAGCGATGTGTCTATTGAGTCAGAAAAGAAGAAGAAAGTTTATCATTCTACTAGAAGTGCACGAAAGTTGGTTAGATATGGAAAAGTATCATCGAATAAGGCGCAAAATGTTTGTAGAATTCTTCAAGAAGATAATCCTCAAGTTGCAACACCATCTCAATCAGGTATTTATAAAGCTGTATATAAAGAAGCACAGAAGCTTGAAGAAACATACATAAAGAACTTAAAGAACGAAAATTGGTCTCTGCATTTTGACGGAAAATTGATAAATAAAGTAGAACATCAAGTGGTGGTCCTTAAAAATGAGGAAAATGAAATTAGGCTTTCTGTACTGGTTCTGCCAGACGCTAAGTCACAAACTATTGCACATGCAATAGAGAATACTATAGACAAATTCAACTTATGGCAAGCAATAAAAATGATTGTATGTGATACCACAGCTGTGAATACTGGTAGGCAAAATGGTGTTGTTGTGCGACTGCAACGTAAATTTCAAGATCATGGCATCGACAAGCCGATATATATTGGATGCCAGCATCACATACTAGACAGGGTATTAAAACATGTATTTGATCAGTTGTTTGGTGAATGTAGTACATCGCCTGATATTAATTATCCATTTGTAACAAATATACTACAGAACTATGAACACCTGAAAGAAGTGTACCGGTCAGAACTAGGATCTGAAGACATGGAAGGAGAAGACAAAGATGTTGGGTGGCGAGATGACATGAAGTTTCTTTATCAGTTAATCAGAGTCTTTAATCATTACAAAGAGTTCAAGAAAATGATCAAAGTGAAATTTCATGCATTGCCAGGCTTGTCTAATGCTCGTTGGAATTCTAGAGCAACTTTTGCTCTGCTATCATATATCCTCGTACCAGAATCTCGGGCCCTGCTAGACGAAGGGTGTACTTTCATTTCGGGAAACTGGAGTAAAGTGTGGTTTGGTGGTCAAATGTTTAATGATCAGGATTATGAAAATTTGCTGCAGCAAAGTGAAAAGTACCCCAAAGCAGCCGTCTGTCTTAATAAACATTGGTCTACAAATCCTTCACCCCTGAATACACAGCGCAGCAACATTTGTGCCGAGAGAGCCATCAAGGTGATGCAGGACTTGCATCCACTTTGCCGCAGTAAAGAGAAACTAAATTTGCGCTTTCTTTTGAGTAACAAGTAGTTGACACTGATTTTAGGACAACTGAAACTGGTATCTAATTTAATTGCTAATCACAGTGTATTATATGTTAACAAGCACTAGTATGTGTTGCCTTTTCATATTATTACTGCAAAATGTTTATTTTTATGGATTGTTTGATATTAATAGTTATGCTAGTTCTGCATCTTCTCTGCAAACTCCGTATTTTATGGCTCTGTCAGTTTTTGGTTTTGGCCGGCAAAATGGTTTGCATGTAAAAAGAAAATCGAAGTGGTGGGTGACATTTTTTTACAAAATTATTACAAATAATGCGTTTTTATAATGTTTACATTAATGTTCATCAGGTACGGCTATGGCGTTTTGAAAATTTCACAAAAAAATTAAAAGTCATATCCCTAGTGTCCATACTGTCAACGCCTTCTGTAAAATAAGGTAATTTAAGTGATGTGGTCACTCTATCACCTGCTCCGTTAACTCCGGGGTTAGCTAACTGTCTATTGTTCTCAGACTCTAAGCGCGCCCTTTCGTTCGCGATTTCTTCCTTCCTCATTTCCCGTTCTGCGGCTCTTTCTTCCTTCTCTCTCTGTTCCTTTTCCTTTCTTCCCTCTCCCTCTGTTTTTCTTCCCTCTCTCTGTTTTTCTTCCTCCACTCTTTCTCTCTCTACAGATACCCAGGTTTGTAACTCTTGGCCTGTAAGGCCAAGTGCTTTACCAGCTTCAACAATATTTAAAATTGATGACATGGCAGTAACCAAAACCAATTATAACTAATAAGTGAAAATGTTTGATACTATATAACATACACAAAAAAAATATTCTATTATGTCATCAACATACAAGTACTAACAAAATGAATACAATATTCCTTTTCAAAAACCAGCAAATTAAATGTTTCGGCTGCTCAGGGTGGACCCTATTTTAACCTCTACTGTATTAAATACAGAATTCCACCAAGAACAACAAACAAATAATTACACCAGATTTCAATATTCTAGTAATAAATATATATAAAAAAATATGCCAACTTACATATAAAGAAATACACAATAGTAAATTCTGTTCCTTGACTTCGATGGTTGATCCTCGGTGATCCCGGTCCGCGATGTTCGATGTGGGGTTGACTAACACACGGGTTGATCCTTGGTGATCCCTGTCCGCGATGTTCGATGATCCCTTGTTGATCCTCGGTGATCCTATGGTGGGGTCCTCTGACGATGAGGAGGTGATTCCCAGCCACACGGTAACGTCGGCCCCGTCAGTACACAGCAACTCTGGCCACTTTAAGCAGTAAAGTTGGCCACTTCAGCAACAGTGGGGTTGGCCTCTTCAGCAAACAGCAAGGTTGGCCTCTTCAGCAAACGGCAAGGTTGGCCTCTTCAGCAAACAGTAACGTTGGCCACTTCAGCAAACAATAGGGTTGGCCACTTCAGCAAACAGTAACGTCGGCCACTTCAGCAAACAATAGGGTTGGCCACTTCAGCAAACAGTAACGTTGGCCACTTCAGCAAACAGTAACGTTGGCCACTTCAGCAAACAATAGGGTTGGCCACTTCAGCAAACAGTAACGTCGGCCACTTCAGCAAACAGTAACGTCGGCCACTTCAGCAAACAATAGGGTTGGCCACTTCAGCAAACAGTAACGTTGGCCACTTCAGCAAACAATAGGGTTGGCCACTTCAGCAAACAATAGGGTTGGCCACCTCAGCAAACAGTAACGTCGGCCACTTCAGCAAACAATAGGGTTGGCCACTTCAGCAAACAGTAACGTTGGCCACTTCAGCAAACAATAGGGTTGGCCACTTCAGCAAACAGTAACGTTGGCCACTTCAGCAAACAATAGGGTTGGCCACTTCAGAACACAGTTTTCACGGCGCACACCCAGGGTGGTGGCCGCCACGTAATTCACCGATGAATACTTAACCGGTAATTACAACGAGTCTTAATGTACTCACTCCGCTGCTCCTGAATCCAGCTAAGTCAGTCAGTTCGACGTCGGAGGTGCCAAATATATGTTACGGGTCCTTATATTGAAGATACTTGTAGAAGGTGTAATAAATCAGACAACACAAATCACGAAGTTAACTCCAGTGAAGTAACATCAAACAATCATTTAATACTTGAACATGAACTGACATAAAGGTAGATCCAGGAGGAGTACAATAGCAAACTGTAAATATGCATCCATCTACATCGATGCCCAAAGCTAGACTAACTATAAAACAAAGCATGTGCTCCCAACTGTCGGTTAATATACGTCATTTGTACCAAATGACGTATACACTAAAGCTCCCAATATTTACACTCAAGATGGCGGAATGACGCCATAGATACTGCGGTGGGCGGAGCCTAGCGAATTGCGTCATCAAACTTAGACTATATTATTTCTCCACAATGACACAATGCCGTTGGCAAAAAGAGAGCCTAACGTTTATGATTGTTGCCGTAAATGGTTCATTTAAGTTGCCTGTTGGCTATGCTTTAATCGATGGATTATGTGGCATTGAGAGAATGAAACAGAATGTACCAGAATGTCCCACAATGTACCACAATGAAACGGAATGTACCAGAATGTCCCATAATGTACCACAATGTGCCACAATGTACCACAATGAAACGGAATGTACCAGAATGTCCCACAATGTACCACAATGTCCCACAATGTACCACAATGAAACAGAATGTACCAGAATGTCCCACAATGTACCATAATGTACCACAATGAAACAGAATGTACCACAATGTCCCACTATGTACTATACAATGTAACAGAATATCCCACGATTTCAACAACGTTTCACATTGTAACAGAATGTACCACAATGTATCAGAATGTCCCACAATGTCTCACAATGCACCACAATGTACCACATATTCCATAATGTACTACAATGTAACACAATATCCCTACGATTTCAACAACGTTTCACAATGTACATAAATATTGATACGGTGTAATGCGAAGAAATACATAGCTGGTTTACGTGAATCGCCAAATGGCAGGCTCATGTTTGATTCTTGTCGTAAAACAGGTTTTATTGGCTTTTTAAATGTGCATCCAGGCCCACCGACAGAAATTTCGGGCCCCTGGGCAGTGCTGTCACCAGGCCCGTAGCGTGCGGGGGGGGCAGGGGGCCGGGCCCCCTCTGCGTTTTGTCTGGCACCCCCTGCATATTTGTTCTACTTAGTAAAATGTATTACCTGCCCCCCTGCTATTGCTTGGCCCCTGCTGTAGAATGCCTGGTCCCTCATGTAGAGTTTTCACGCTACGGGGCTGGCTGTCACGCCCCCCATCGTGCTGATAATAATATTTTCAAAAGTTGATTGGCCAGCTCTGTCTGGGCCCCTAAAACTCGCCGGCCCCCCGGGCATTTCTCCCCATGCCCCCCTCTCAGCGGGTCTTTGTGTATCGATAGTTTGTTGCTATCGTTTGATTTACTGATTGTTTCGAAACGCTTCGAAAGGCAATATTGACAGGATAGTTTTTAGTCTGGTTTACGCTGCTTAGTGCTAGCCATTTTTCATTCTTTGATCAAATGCTTTGCAATAAACATCAAATAATAAATACAAAATATTATGTATTATGTAAAAATACAATTTTTACCCTGGCTTAATTTTGATATAACGTATAATATAAGCTTTATTGGCCTCTATCAGCTGATCGTATAAATAGCTTTACATAGACTACAGCGCTTTGTAATTGACACATTAGAATAACTAGTCCACTAGAAATTAACTATGGCCTTAGCAGACTTTAGAAAAAAAGTGATGAAAAAATACAAAGCTCATTGGAGTCGTTTCTAGAATGAGAAAACTGGTATCGTAATGAAAGCTGGTGGAATGTTTTGAGTCGAACATGGCGGCGATAGGCTGCGCCCACTGGATTCAGCCGTTTGGTACCATCTGATAGCAGACGCCGTCTCCATGTATTCAACCTCCTTGGTTTGGTCCAATTTAATTTTTTCCAAAAATTAGATTTAATATTTAACGAAAAAATTCAATACATTTAATGAAGCAAATCTGCAGATTCAGTGTCATGAATTAAATTTACTAAACACAAATAGTGTTATTTCTGATTTTATAATAACATTCATCAAGTAAAAACGAAATTTTGGACGTAGGGAATCAAGTCTCCTTCATGATGAAGTTGTGATCACTTATTGTCATTCAGACGTTATTTAAAGATTCGAAGATATTGAAAACAATTTGAATACATATATACCTTGTTGGATTTAGGATCTTCTTTCGGCTGCAAAAAGGGACGGGTGGTCGTGCGGTGTAGAGCGCTCGACTGTCGACCGGAGGGTCCCGGGTTCGAATCTCAGTGAGAACCTTAGGATAATTTTCAGGTCCTGGTGATAGTTCCCAAGTCCACCCAGCTTTAAATGGGTACCTGACTTTAAGTTGGGGGAGTAAAGGCGGCTGGGCGTTGTGCTAACCACACAACCCCTTCATATGCCGAGGTTATAGAAACAGATGAATTCTACACTTCATCTGCCCCGATGACCCGTTAGGGTTAAGGGAACTTTACTTCGGCTGCAAAGCCACATGAATCTATAAACCTGCAAGAGGAATTGATGGAATAATCAACAAAGAAGAACTAGAAATACAATTTTAATTCGGTTGTCAACATCTCTGGCTAAATGTGTTATGTGTATGAGTAAGTGTGTGAGTATTTGTGTGAGTGTGTCTGTGTGTGTGAGTATGTGTATGTGTGTAAGTATGTATGTGAGTATTTGTGTGAGTATTGTGTGAGTATGTGTGTGTGAGTATGTGTGTGTGAGTGTGTGTGTGTGAGAGTTTATGTGTGAGTATTTGTGTGAGTGTGTGTATGAGTGTGTGTGTGTGTGAGTGTGTGTGTAAGTATTTGTGTGAGTGTGTCTGTATGTGTATGAGTATGTGTGTAAATGTATGTGTGAGTATGTGTATGTGTGTGAGTATGTATGTGAGTATGTGTGTGAGTATTGTTTGAGTAAGTGTGTGAGTATGTGTGTGAGTGTGTGTGTGAGTATTTGTGTGTATGAGTGTGTGTGAGTGTGAGTGTGAGTGTGTGTGTGTGTGTGTGTATGTGCGTGAGTATGTATGTGAGTGTGTTTGTGTGTGTGTGAGTATTTGTGTGAGTGTGTGTGTGTGTGAGTGTGTGTGTGTGTGAGTGTGTGTGTGAGTGTGTTTGAGTGTGTGTGTGAGTATTTGTGTGAGTGTGTGTGAGTGTGTGTGTGAGTATTTGTGTGAGTGTATGTGAGTGTGTGTGAGTGTATGTGAGTGTGTGTGAGTGTGTGTGAGTATTTGTGTGAGTGTGTGTTAGTGTGTGTGAGTGTGTGTGTGAGTATTTGTGTGTGAGTGTGTGTGAGTGAGTATTGTTTGAGTAAGTGTGTGAGTATGTGTGTGAGTGTGTTTGTGAGTATTTGTGTGAGTGTGTGTGTGTGTGTGAGTGTGTGTGAGTGTATGTGAGTGTGTTTGTGTGTGTGTGAGTATTTGTGTGAGTGTGTGTGTGTGAGTGTGTGTGTGTGTGAGTGTGTGTGTGAGTGTGTTTGAGTGTGTGTGTGAGTATTTGTGTGAGTGTGTGTGAGTGTGTGTGTGAGTATTTGTGTGAGTGTGTGTGAGTGTATGTGAGTGTGTGTGAGTGTGTGTGAGTGTGTGTGAGTATTTGTGTGAGTGTGTGTTAGTGTGTGTGAGTGTGTGTGTGAGTATTTGTGTGTGAGTGTGTGTGAGTGAGTATTGTTTGAGTAAGTGTGTGAGTATGTGTGTGAGTGTGTTTGTGAGTATTTGTGTGAGTGTGTGAGTGTGTGTGAGTGTGTGTGAGTGTATGTGAGTGTGTTTGTGAGTATTTGTGTGAGTGTGTGTGTGAGTATTTAGGTAAGTGTGTGTGAGTGTGTGTGTGAGTATTTAGGTAAGTGTGTGTAAGTGTGTGTGTGAGAGAGTTTATGCGTATGAGTGTGTGTGTGAGTATTTGTGTGAGTGTGTGTATAAGTGTGTGTGTGTAAGTATTTGTGTGAGTATTGTGTCTGTATGTGTATGAGTATGTGTGTGAATGTGTGTGTGAGTAGGTGTATGCGTGTGAGTATGTATGTGAGTATGTGTGTGAGTATGTGAGTGTGAGTATGTGTGTGAGTATATGAGTGAGTATATGTGTGTGTGAGTATGTGTGTGAGTATGTATGTGTGAGTATGTGTGTGAGTATATGTGTGTGAGTATGTGTGTGTGAGTATGTGTGTGTGAGTATATGTGTGTGAGTATGTGTGTTAGTATATGTGTGTGAGTGTGTTTGTGTGTGAGTGTGTGAGTGTGTGTATGAGTATGTGTGAATGTGTGTGTGAGTATGTGTATGTGTGTGAGTATGTATGTGAGTATGTGTGTGTGTGAGTATGTGTATGTGAGTATTTGTGTGAGTGTGTGTGTATGTGTGAGTGTGTTTGTGTGTGAGTGTGTGTGAGTGTGTGTGTGAGTGTGTGTAAGTGTGTGTGTGAGAGAGTTTATGCGTATGAGTGTGTGTGTGAGTATTTGTGTGAGTGTGTGTATGAGTGTGTGTGTAAGTATTTGTGTGAGTGTGTCTGTATGTGTATGAGTATGTGTATGTATGTGTGTGTGAGTATGTCTATGTGTGTGAGTATTTATGAGAGTATGTGTGTGAGTATGTGTTTGTGAGTATGTGTGTAAGTATGTATGTGTTAGTGTGTGTGTGTATATGTGTGTGAGTATGTGTGTGAGTGTGTGTGTGAGTGTGTGTGTGAGTGTGTGTGTGTGAGAGTTTATGTGTGTTAGTGTGTGTGTGAGTATTTCTGTGAGTGTGTGTATGAGTGTGTGTGTGAGTATGTGTGTGTAAGTATTTGTGTGAGTGTGTCTGTATGTGTATGAGTATGTGTGTGAATGTATGTGTGAGTATGTGTATGTGTGTGAGTATGTATGTGAGTATGTGTGTGAGTATGTGTGTGAGTATGTGTGAGTATTGTTTGAGTAAGTGTGTGAGTATGTGTGTGAGTGTGTGTGTGAGTATTTGTGTGTATGAGTATGTGTGTGAGTATGTGTGTGAGTATGTGTGTGAGTGTGTGTGTGAGTGTGTTTGTGTGTGAGTGTGTTTGAGTGTGTGTGTGAGTATTTGTGTGAGTGTGTGTGAGTGTGTGTGAGTGTGTGTGTGAGTATTTGTGTGTTTGTGTGTGAGTGTGTGTGAGTGTGTGTGAGTATTTGTGTGAGTGTGTGTATAAGTGTGTGTGTGTAAGTATTTGTGTGAGTATTGTGTCTGTATGTGTATGAGTATGTGTGTGAATGTGTGTGTGAGTAGGTGTATGCGTGTGAGTATGTATGTGAGTATGTGTGTGAGTATGTGAGTGTGAGTATGTGTGTGAGTATATGAGTGAGTATATGTGTGTGTGAGTATGTGTGTGAGTATTGTGTGAGTATGTGCGTGAGTATGTGTGTGAGTATATGAGTGAGTATATGTGTGTGTGAGTGTAAGTATTTGTGTGAGTGTGTCTGTATGTGTATGAGTATTGTGTGAATGTGTGTGTGAGTATATGTGTGTGAGTATATGTGTGTGAGTATGTGTGTGAGTATGTGTGTGAGTATATGTGTGTGAGTATGTGTGTGAGTATGTGTGTGTGAGTGTGTTTGTGTGTGAGTGTGTGAGTGTGTGTGTGAGTATTTGTGTGAGTGTGTCTGTATGTGTATGAGTATGTGTGAATGTGTGTGTGAGTATGTGTATGTGTGTGAGTATGTATGTGAGTATGTGTGTGTGTGAGTATGTGTATGTGAGTATTTGTGTGAGTGTGTGTGTATGTGTGAGTGTGTTTGTGTGTGAGTGTGTGTGAGTGTGTGTGTGAGTGTGTGTAAGTGTGTGTGTGAGAGAGTTTATGCGTATGAGTGTGTGTGTGAGTATGTGTGTGTGTGAGTGTGTGTGTAAGTATTTGTGTGAGTGTGTCTGTATGTGTATGAGTATGTGTATGTATGTGTGTGTGAGTATGTCTATGTGTGTGAGTATTTATGAGAGTATGTGTGTGAGTATGTGTTTGTGAGTATGTGTGTAAGTATGTATGTGTTAGTGTGTGTGTGTATATGTGTGTGAGTATGTGTGTGAGTGTGTGTGTGTGAGAGTTTATGTGTGTTAGTGTGTGTGTGAGTATTTCTGTGAGTGTGTGTATGAGTGTGTGTGTGAGTATGTGTGTGTGAGTGTGTGTGTAAGTATTTGTGTGAGTGTGTCTGTATGTGTATGAGTATGTGTGTGAATGTATGTGTGAGTATGTGTATGTGTGTGAGTATGTATGTGAGTATGTGTGTGAGTATGTGTGTGAGTATGTGTGAGTATTGTTTGAGTAAGTGTGTGAGTATGTGTGTGAGTGTGTGTGTGAGTATTTGTGTGTATGAGTGTGTATGTGAGTGTGTTTGTGAGTATTTGTGTGAGTGTGTGTGTGTGTGAGTGTGTGTGTGAGTATGTGTGTGAGTATGTGTGTGAGTGTGTGTGTGAGTGTGTTTGTGTGTGAGTGTGTTTGAGTGTGTGTGTGAGTATTTGTGTGAGTGACTGTGAGTGTGTGTGAGTGTGTGTGTGAGTATTTGTGTGAGTGTGTGTGTGAGTGTGTGTGTGAGTGTGTGTGAGTGTGTGTATGAGTATTTGTGTGAGTGTATCTGTGTGAGTGTGTGTGTGAGTATTTGTTTGATTGAGTGTGTGAGTGTGTTTGTGTGTGAGTGTGTGTGAGTGTGTGTGAGTATTTGTGTGAGTGTGTGTATGACTGTGTGTGTAAGTATTTGTGTGAGTATTGTGTCTGTATGTGTATGAGTATGTGTGTGAATGTGTGTGTGAGTAGGTGTATGCGTGTGAGTATGTATGTGAGTATGTGTGTGAGTATGTGTGTGTGAGTATGTGTGTGAGTATATGAGTGAGTATATGTGTGTGTGAGTATGTGTGTGAGTATTGTGTGAGTATGTGTGTGTGAGTATGTGTGTGAGTATATGAATGAGTATATGTGTGTGTGAGTGTGTGTGTAAGTATTTGTGTGAGTGTGTCTGTATGTGTATGAGTATTGTGTGAATGTGTGTGTGAGTATGTATGTGAGTATGTGTGTGAGTATGTGTTTGTGAGTATGTGTGTGAGTATGTATGTGTGAGTATGTGTGTGAGTATATGTGTGTGAGTATGTGTGTGAGTATGTGTGTGTGAGTGTGTTTGTGTGTGAGTGTGTGAGTGTGTGTGTAAGCATTTGTGTAAGTGTGTCTGTATGTGTATGAGTATGTGTGTGAATGTGTGTGAGTGTGTGTGAGTGTGTGGATGAATGTGTGTGTGAGTATGTGTGTGTGAGTGTGTGTGTAAGCATTTGTGTAAGTGTGTCTGTATGTGTATGAGTATGTGTGTGAATGTGTGTGAGTATGTGTATGTGTGTGAGTATGTATGTGAGTATGTGTGTGAGTATGTGTTTGTGAGTATGTGTGTAAGTATGTATGTGTGAGTATGTGTGTGTATATGTGTGTGAGTATGTGTGTGAGTGTGTGTGTAAGTGTGTGTGTGTGAGAGTTTATGTGTGTGAGTGTGTGTGTGAGTATTTGTGTGAGTGTGAGTATGTGTGTGTGAATGTGTGTGTAAGTATTTGTGTGATTGTGTCTGTATGTGTATGTGTGTGAGTATGTATGTATGTGCGTGAGTAAGTGTGTGAGTATGTGTGTGAGTATTGTTTGAGTAAGCGTGTGAGTATGTGTGTGAGTGTGTGTGTGAGTATTTGTGTGTATGAGTGTGTATGTGAGTGTGTTTGTGAGTATTTGTGTGAGTGTGAGTGTGTGTGTGAGTGTGTGTGTGATTATGTGTGTGAGTATGTGTGTGAGTATTATGTGAGTATGTGTGTGTGAGTATGTGTGTGAGTATATGTGTGTGAGTATGTGTGTGAGTATTGTTTGAGTAAGTTTGTGAGTATGTGTGTGAGTGTGTGTGTGAGTATTTGTGTGTATGAGTGTGTATGTGAGTGTTTGTGAGTATTTGTGTGAGTGTGAGTGTGTGTGTGAGTGTGTGTGTGAGTATTTGTGTGAGTGTGTGTGAGTGTGTGTGAGTGTGTTTGTGTGAGTATTTGTGTGAGTGTGTGTGAGAGTGTGTGTGAGTGTGTGTTTGAGTATTTGAGTGAGTGTGTGTGTGAGTGTGTCTGTGTGAGTGTGTGTGTGAGTATTTGTGTGAGTGTGTGTGAGTGTGTTTGTGTGTGAGTGTGTGTGAGTGTGTGTATGAATGTGAGTGTGAGTATGTGTGTGTGAGTGTGTGTGTAAGCATTTGTGTAAGTGTGTCTGTATGTGTATGAGTATGTGTGTGAATGTGTGTGAGTATGTGTATGTGTGTCAGTATGTATGTGAGTATGTGTGTGAGTATGTGTTTGTGAGTATGTGTGTAAGTATGTATGTGTGAGTATGTGTGTGTATATGTGTGTGAGTATGTGTGTGAGTGTGTGTGTGAGTGTGTGTGTGTGAGAGTTTATGTGTGTGAGTGTGTGTGTAAGTATTTGTGTGAGTGTGTGTATGAGTGTGTGTATGAGTGTGTGTGTGAGTGTGTGTGAGTATTTGTGTGAGTGTGTGTATAAGTTTGTGTGTGAGTATGTGTGTGTGTGAGTGTGTGTGTAAGTATTTGTGTGATTGTGTCTGTATGTGTATGTGTGTGAGTATGTATGTGTGTATGTGTGTGAGTATGTGTGTGAGTATGTGTGTGAGTATTGTTTGAGTAAGTGTGTGAGTATGTGTGTGAGTGTGTTTGTGTGTATGAGTGTGTATGTGAGTGTGTTTGTGAGTATTTGTGTGAGTGTGAGTGTGTGTGTGAGTGTGTGTGTGATTATGTGTGTGATTGTGTGTGTGAGTGTGTTTGTGTGTGAGTGTGTTTGAGTGTGTGTGTGAGTATTTGTGTGAGTGTGTGTGAGTGTTTGTGAGTGTGTGTGTGAGTATTTGTGTGAGTGTGTGTGTGAGTGTGTGTGTGAGTGTGTCTGTGTGAGTGTGATTGTGAGTATTTGTGTGAGTGTGTGTGTGTGAGTGTGTTTGTGTGTGAGTGTGTGTGAGTATTTGTGTGAGTGTGTGTATGAGTGTGTGTGTAAGTATTTGTGTGAGTGTGTCTGTATGTGTATGAGTATGTGTGTGAATGTGTGTGTGTGAGTATGTGTATGCGTGTGAGTATGTATGTGAGTATGTGTGTATGTGTGTGTGAGTATGTGTGTGAGTATGTGTGTGAGTATTGTGTGAGTATGTATGTGAGTATGTGTGTGAGTATATGAGTGAGTATATGTGAGTATTGTTTGAGTAAATGTGTGAGTATGTGTGTGAGTGTGTATGTGTGTGAATATGTGTGTGTGAGTGTGTCTGAGTATGTGTTTGAAAAGTGTGTTTGTGTGAGTATTTGTGTGAGTGTGTGTCAGTGTGTGTGTGAGAGGTAATGTGTATGAGTGTGTGTATGAGTATTTGTGCGTGTATGAGTGTGTGTGAGTATGTGTGTGTATGAGTATGTGTGTGAATGTATGTGTGAGTATGTGTATGTGTGTGAGTATGTATGTGAGTATGTGTGTGAGTATGTGTGTGAGTATGTGTGAGTATTGTTTGAGTAAGTGTGTGAGTATGTGTGTGAGTGTGTGTGTGAGTATTTGTGTGTATGAGTGTGTATGTGAGTGTGTTTGTGAGTATTTGTGTGAGTGTGTGTGTGTGAGTGTGTGTGTGAGTATGTGTGTGAGTATGTGTGTGAGTGTGTGTGTGAGTGTGTTTGTGTGTGAGTGTGTTTGAGTGTGTTTGTGAGTATTTGTGTGAGTGACTGTGAGTGTGTGTGAGTGTGTGTGTGAGTATTTGTGTGAGTGTGTGTGTGAGTGTGTGTGTGAGTGTGTGTGAGTGTGTGTATGAGTATTTGTGTGAGTGTATGTGTGAGTGTGTCTGTGTGAGTGTGTGTGTTAGTATTTGTTTGATTGAGTGTGTGAGTGTGTTTGTGTGTGAGTGTGTGTGAGTGTGTGTGAGTATTTGTGTGAGTGTGTGTATGACTGTGTGTGTAAGTATTTGTGTGAGTATTGTGTCTGTATGTGTATGAGTATGTGTGTGAATGTGTGTGTGAGTAGGTGTATGCGTGTGAGTATGTATGTGAGTATGTGTGTGAGTATGTGTGTGTGAGTATGTGTGTGAGAATATGAGTGAGTATATGTGTGTGTGAGTATGTGTGTGAGTATTGTGTGAGTATGTGTGTGTGAGTATGTGTGTGAGTATATGAATGAGTATATGTGTGTGTGAGTGTGTGTGTAAGTATTTGTGTGAGTGTGTCTGTATGTGTATGAGTATTGTGTGAATGTGTGTGTGAGTATGTATGTGAGTATGTGTGTGAGTATGTGTTTGTGAGTATGTGTGTGTGTGAGTATGTGTGTGAGTATATGTGTGTGAGTATGTGTGTGAGTATGTGTGTGTGAGTGTGTTTGTGTGTGAGTGTGTGAGTGTGTGTGTAAGCATTTGTGTAAGTGTGTCTGTATGTGTATGAGTATGTGTGTGAATGTGTGTGAGTGTGTGTGAGTGTGTGGATGAATGTGTGTGTGAGTATGTGTGTGTGAGTGTGTGTGTAAGCATTTGTGTAAGTGTGTCTGTATGTGTATGAGTATGTGTGTGAATGTGTGTGAGTATGTGTATGTGTGTGAGTATGTATGTGAGTATGTGTGTGAGTATGTGTTTGTGAGTATGTGTGTAAGTATGTATGTGTGAGTATGTGTGTGTATATGTGTGTGAGTATGTGTGTGAGTGTGTGTGTAAGTGTGTGTGTGTGAGAGTTTATGTGTGTGAGTGTGTGTGTGAGTATTTGTGTGAGTGTGAGTATGTGTGTGTGAATGTGTGTGTAAGTATTTGTGTGATTGTGTCTGTATGTGTATGTGTGTGAGTATGTATGTATGTGCGTGAGTAAGTGTGTGAGTATGTGTGTGAGTATTGTTTGAGTAAGTGTGTGAGTATGTGTGTGAGTGTGTGTGTGAGTATTTGTGTGTATGAGTGTGTATGTGAGTGTGTTTGTGAGTATTTGTGTGAGTGTGAGTGTGTGTGTGAGTGTGTGTGTGATTATGTGTGTGAGTATGTGTGTGAGTATTATGTGAGTATGTGTGTGTGAGTATGTGTGTGAGTATATGTGTGTGAGTATGTGTGTGAGTATTGTTTGAGTAAGTTTGTGAGTATGTGTGTGAGTGTGGGTGTGAGTATTTGTGTGTATGAATGTGTATGTGAGTGTTTGTGAGTATTTGTGTGAGTGTGAGTGTGTGTGTGAGTGTGTGTGTGAGTATTTGTGTGAGTGTGTGTGAGTGTGTGTGAGTGTGTTTGTGTGAGTATTTGTGTGAGTGTGTGTGAGAGTGTGTGTGAGTGTGTGTTTGAGTATTTGAGTGAGTGTGTGTGTGAGTGTGTCTGTGTGAGTGTGTGTGTGAGTATTTGTGTGAGTGTTGTGAGTGTGTTTGTGTGTGAGTGTGTGTGAGTGTGTGTATGAATGTGAGTGTGAGTATGTGTGTGTGAGTGTGTGTGTAAGCATTTGTGTAAGTGTGTCTGTATGTGTATGAGTATGTGTGTGAATGTGTGTGAGTATGTGTATGTGTGTGAGTATGTATGTGAGTATGTGTGTGAGTATGTGTTTGTGAGTATGTGTGTAAGTATGTATGTGTGAGTATGTGTGTGTATATGTGTGTGAGTATGTGTGTGAGTGTGTGTGTGAGTGTGTGTGTGTGAGAGTTTATGTGTGTGAGTGTGTGTGTAAGTATTTGTGTGAGTGTGTGTATGAGTGTGTGTGTGAGTGTGTGTGAGTATTTGTGTGAGTGTGTGTATAAGTTTGTGTGTGAGTATGTGTGTGTGAGTGTGTGTGTAAGTATTTGTGTGATTGTGTCTGTATGTGTATGTGTGTGAGTATGTATGTGTGTATGTGTGTGAGTATGTGTGTGAGTATGTGAACGAGTATTGTTTGAGTAAGTGTGTGAGTATGTGTGTGAGTGTGTTTGTGTGTATGAGTGTGTATGTGAGTGTGTTTGTGAGTATTTGTGTGAGTGTGAGTGTGTGTGTGAGTGTGTGTGTGATTATGTTTGTGAGTGTGTGTGTGAGTGTGTTTGTGTGTGAGTGTGTTTGAGTGTGTGTGTGAGTATTTGTGTGAGTGTGTGTGAGTGTTTGTGAGTGTGTGTGTGAGTATTTGTGTGAGTGTGTGTGTGAGTGTGTGTGTGAGTGTGTCTGTGTGAGTGTGATTGTGAGTATTTGTGTGAGTGTGTGTGTGTGAGTGTGTTTGTGTGTGAGTGTGTGTGAGTATTTGTGTGAGTGTGTGTATGAGTGTGTGTGTAAGTATTTGTGTGAGTGTGTCTGTATGTGTATGAGTATGTGTGTGAATGTGTGTGTGTGAGTATGTGTATGCGTGTGAGTATGTATGTGAGTATGTGTGTATGTGTGTGTATGTGTGTGAGTATGTGTGTGAGTATTGTGTGAGTATGTATGTGAGTATGTGTGTGAGTATATGAGTGAGTATATGTGAGTATTGTTTGAGTAAATGTGTGAGTATGTGTGTGAGTGTGTATGTGTGTGAATATGTGTGTGTGAGTGTGTCTGAGTATGTGTTTGAAAAGTGTGTTTGTGTGAGTATTTGTGTGAGTGTGTGTCAGAGTATTTGTGCGTGTATGAGTGTGTGTGAGTATGTGTGTGTATGAGTATGTGTGTGAATGTATGTGTGAGTATGTGTATGCGTGTGAGTATGTATGTGAATATGTGTGTGAGTATGTGTGAGTGAGTATGTGTGTGAGTATGTGTGTGAGTATTGTGCGAGTATTGTGTGAGTATGTGTGTGTGAGTATTTGTGTGAGTGTGTGTGTATGTGTGAGTGTGTTTGTGTGTGAGTGTGTGTAAGTGTGTGTGTGAGTGTGTGTGAGTGTGTGTGTGAGAGAGTTTATGCGTATAAAAGTATGTGTGAGTATTTGTGTGAGTGTGTGTATGAGTGTGTGTGTGAGTATGTGTGTGTGTGAGTGTGTGTGTAAGTATTTGTGTGAGTGTGTCTGTATGTGTATGAGTATGTGTGTGTGAGTATGTCTATGTGAGTGAGTATTTATGAGAGTATGTGTGTGAGTATGTGTTTGTGAGTATGTGTGTAAGTATGTATGTGTGAGTATGTGTGTGTATATGTGTGTGAGTATGTGTGTAAGTGTGTGTGTGAGTCTGTGTGTGAGTGTAAGTGTGTGAGAGTTTATGTGTGTTAGTGTGTGTGTGAGTATTTGTGTGAGTGTGTGTATGAGTGTGTGTGTGAGTATGTATGTGTGAGTGTGTGTGTAAGTTTTTGTGTGAGTGTGTCTGTATGTGTATGAGTATGTGTGTGAATGTATGTGTGAGTATGCGTATGTGTGTGAGTATGTATGTGAGCATGTGTGTGAGTATGTGTGTGAGTATGTGTGTGAGTATTATGTGAGTATGTGTGTGTGAGTATGTGTGTGAGTATATGTGTGTGAGTATGTGTGTGTGAGTATTGTTTGAGTAAGTGTTTGAGTATGTGTGTGAGTGTGTATGTGAGTATTTGTGTGTATTAGTGTGTGAGTATGTGTGTGAGTATATGTGTGTGAGTATGTGTGTGTGAGTATTGTTTGAGTAAGTGTTTGAGTATGTGTGTGAGTGTGTATGTGAGTATTTGTGTGTATTAGTGTGTATGTGAGTGTTTGTATTTGTGTGAGTGTGAGAGTGTGTGTAAGTGTTTGTGTGTGAGTATTAGTGTGAGTGTGTGTGAGTGTGTGTGAGTGTGTGTGTAAGTATTTGTGTGAGTGTGTGTGAGAGTGTGTGTGAGTGTGTGTATGAGTATTTGAGTGAGTGTGTGTGTGAGTGTGTCTGTGTGAGTGTGTGTGTGAGTATTTGTGTGAGTGTGTGTGAGTGTGTTTGTGTATGAGTGTGTGTGTAAGCATTTGTGTAAGTGTGTCTGTATGTGTATGTGTGTGAGTATGTATGTGAGTATGTGTGTGAGTATGTGTTTGTGAGTATGTGTGTAAGTATGTATGTGTGAGTATGTGTGTGTATATGTGTGTGAGTATGTGTGTGAGTGTGTGTGTAAGTGTGTGTGTGTGTGAGAGTTTATGTGTGTGAGTGTGTGTGTGAGTATTTGTGTGAGTGTGTGTATGAGTGTGTGTGTGAGTGTGTTTGAGTATTTGTGTGAGTGTGTGTATAAGTGTGTGTGTGAGTATGTGTGTGTGAGTGTGTGTGTAAGTATTTGTGTGATTGTGTCTGTATGTGTATGTGTGTGAGTATGTATGTATGTGCGTGAGTATGTGTGTGAGTATGTGTGTGAGTATTGTTTGAGTAAGTGTGTGAGTATGTGTGTGAGTGTGTGTGTGAGTATTTGTGTGTATGAGTGTGTATGTGAGTGTGTTTGTGAGTATTTGTGTGAGTGTGATTGTGTGTGTGAGTGTGTGTGTGATTATGTGTGTGAGTATGTGTGTGAGTATTATGTGAGTATGTGTGTGTGAGTATGTGTGTGAGTATATGTGTGTGAGTATGTGTGTGAGTATTGTTTGAGTAAGTGTGTGAGTATGTGTGTAAGTGTGTGTGTGAGTATTTGTGTGTATGAGTGTGTATGTGAGTGTGTTTGTGAGTATTTGTGTGATTGTGAGTGTGTGTGTGAGTGTGTGTGTGATTATGTGTGTGAGTGTGTGTGTGAGTGTGTTTGTGTGTGAGTGTGTTTGAGTGTGTGTGTGAGTATTTGTGTGAGTGTGTGTTTGAGTAATTGAGTGAGTGTGTGTGTGAGTGTGTCTGTGTGAGTGTGTGTGTGAGTATTTGTGTGAGTGTGTGTGAGTGTGTTTGTGTGTGAGTGTGTGTGAGTGTGTGTATGAATGTGTGTGTGAGTATGTGTGTGTGAGTGTGTGTGTAAGCATTTGTGTAAGTGTGTCTGTATGTGTATGAGTATGTGTGTGTATGTGTGTGAGTATGTGTATGTGTGTGAGTATGTATGTGAGTATGTGTGTGAGTATGTGTTTGTGAGTATGTGTGTAAGTATGTATGTGTGAGTATGTGTGTGTATATGTGTGTGAGTATGTGTGTGAGTGTGTGTGTGAGTGTGTGTGTGTGAGAGTTTATGTGTGTGAGTGTGTGTTTAAGTATTTGTGTGAGTGTGTGTATGAGTGTGTGTGTGAGTGTGTGTGAGTATTTGTGTGACTGTGTGTATAAGTGTGTGTGTGAGTATGTGTGTGTGTGAGTGTGTGTGTAAGTATTTGTGAGATTGTGTCTGTATGTGTATGTGTGTGAGTATGTATGTGAGTATGTGTGTGAGTATGTGTGTGAGTATGTGTGTGAGTATTGTTTGAGTAAGTGTGTGAGTATGTGTTTGAGTGTGTGTGTGAGTATTTGTGTGTATGAGTGTGTATGTGAGTGTGTTTGTGAATATTTGTGTGAGTGTGTGTGTGAGTGTGTGTGTGATTATGTGTGTGAGTGTGTGTGTGAGTGTGTATGTGTGTGTGTTTGAGTGTGTGTGTGAGTATTTGTGTGAGTGTGTGTGAGTGTTTGTGAGTGTGTGTGAGTATTTGTGTGAGTGTGTGTGTGAGTGTGTGTGTGAGTGTGTCTGTGTGAGTGTGATTGTGAGTATTTGTGTGAGTGTGTGTGTGTGAGTGTGTTTGTGTGTGAGTGTGTGTGAGTGTGTGTGAGTATTTGTGTGAGTGTGTGTATGAGTGTGTGTGTAAGTATTTGTGTGAGTGTGTCTGTATGTGTATGAGTATGTGTGTGAATGTGTGTGTGAGTATGTGTATGCGTATGAGTATGTATGTGAGTATGTGTGTGAGTATGTGTGTGTGAGTATGTGTGTGAGTATGTGTGTGAGTATTGTTTGAGTATGTGTGTGAGTATGTGTGTGAGTATATGAGTGAGTATATGTGAGTATTGTTTGAGTAAGTGTGTGAGTATGTGTGTGAGTGTGTATGTGTGTGAATATGTGTGTGTGAGTGTGTCTGAGTATGTGTTTGAAAAGTGTGTTTGTGTGTGTGTGAGTATTTGTGTGAGTGTGTGTGTCAGTGTGTGTGTGAGAGGTAATGTGTATGAGTGTGTGTATGAGTATTTGTGCGTGTATGAGTGTGTGTGAGTATGTGTGTGTATGAGTATGTGTGTGAATGTGTGTGTGAGTATGTGTATGCGTGTGAATATGTATGTGAATATGTGTGTGAGTATGTGTGTGTGAGTATGTGTGTGAGTATGTGTGTGAGTATTGTGCGAGTATTGTGTAAGTATTTGTGTGTGAGTATTTGTGTGAGTATATGTGTGTGAATATGTGAGTATTGTTTGAGTAAGTGTGTGAGTATGTGTGTGAGTGTGTATGTGTGTGAATATGTGTGTGTGAGTGTGTGTGAGTGTGTGTGAGTATGTGTTTGAAAAAGTGTGTGTGTGAGTATTTGTGTGAGTGTGTGTGTCAGTGTGTGTCTGAGAGGTAATGCGTATGAGTGTGTGTGAGTATTTGTGTGTGTATGAGTGTGTGTGAGTATGTGTGTGTGAGTATGTGTGTGTGTGAGTATTTGTGTGAGTGTGTTTGTGTGTGAGTGTGTTTGAGTGTGTGTGTGAGTATTTGTGTGAGTGTGTGTGAGTGTTTGTGAGTGTGTGTGTGAGTATTTGTGTGAGTGTGTGTGAGTGTGTGTGTGAGTGTGTCTGTATGAGTGTGATTGTGAGTATTTGTGTGAGTGTGTGTGTGTGTGAGTGTGTTTGTGTGTGAGTGTGTGTGAGTGTGAGTGAGTATATGAGTGAGTATATGTGAGTATTGTTTGAGTAAGTGTGTGAGTATGTGTGTGAGTGTGTATGTGTGTGAATATGTGTGTGTGAGTGTGTCTGAGTATGTGTTTGAAAAGTGTGTTTGTGTGTGTGTGAGTATTTGTGTGAGTGTGTGTGTCAGTGTGTGTGTGAGAGGTAATGTGTATGAGTGTGTGTATGAGTATTTGTGCGTGTATGAGTGTGTGTGAGTATGTGTGTGTATGAGTATGTGTGTGAATGTGTGTGTGAGTATGTGTATGCGTGTGAGTATGTATGTGAATATGTGTGTGAGTATGTGTGTGTGAGTATGTGTGTGAGTATGTGTGTGAGTATTGTGCGAGTATTGTGTTAGTATGTCTGTGTGAGTATTTGTGTGAGTATATGTGTGTGAATATGTGACTATTGTTTGAGTAAGTGTGTGAGTATGTGTGTGAGTATGTGTGTGAGTGTGTATGTGTGTGAATATGTGTGTGTGAGTGTGTGTGAGTGTGTGTGAGTATGTGTTTGAAAAAGTGTGTGTGTGAGTATTTGTGTGAGTGTTTGTGTCAGTGTGTGTCTGAGAGGTAATGCGTATGAGTGTCTGTGAGTATTTGTGTGTGTATGAGTGTGTGTGAGTATGTGTGTGTGAGTATGTGTGTGTGTGAGTATTTGTGTGAGTGTGTGTATGTGTGAGTGTGTTTGTGTGTGAGTGTGTGTGAGTGTGTGTGTGAGTATTTGTGTGAGTGTGTGTGTGAGTATGTGTGTGTGAGTGTGTGTGTAAGTATTTGTGTGAGTGTGTCTGTATGTGTATGAGTATGTGTGTGAATGTGTGTGAGTATGTGTATGTGTGTGAGAATGTGTGTGAGTATATGTGTGTGAGTATGTGTATGTGTGTGAGAATGTGTGTGAGTATATGTGTGTGAGTATGTGTGTGAGTGTGTGTGTGAGTGTGTGTGTGTGAGAGTTTATGTGTGTGAGTGTGTGTGAGTGTGTGTGTGAGTATTTGTGTGAGTGTGTGTGTGAGTATGTGTGTGTGAGTGTGTGTGTAAGTATTTGTGTGAGTGTGTCTGTATGTGTATGAGTATGTGTGTGAATGTGTGTGAGTATGTGTATGTGTGTGAGAATGTGTGTGAGTATATGTGTGTGAGTATGTGTATGTGTGTGAGAATGTGTGTGAGTATATGTGTGTGAGTATGTGTGTGAGTGTGTGTGTGAGTGTGTGTGTGTGAGAGTTTATGTGTGTTAGTGTGTGTGAGTGTGTGTGTGAGTGTGTGTATGAGTGTGTGTGTGAGTATGTGTGTGTGATTGTGTGTTTAAGTATTTATGTGAGTGTGTGTGTGAATGTATGTGTGAGTATGTGTATGTGTGTGAGTATGTATATGAATATGTGTGTGAGTATGTGTGTGTGAGTATGTGTGTGAGTAAATGTGTGTGAGTTTGTGTGTGTGAGTATTGTTTGAGTAAATGTGTGAGTATGTGTGTGAGTGTGTGTGTGTGAGTATTTGTTAGTATGAGTGTGTATGTGAGTGTGTTTGTGAGTATTTGTGTGAGTGTGTGTGTGTGAGTGTGTGTGTGAATGTGTGTGTGAGTGTGTGTGTGTGAGTATGTGTGTGAATGTGTGTGTGAGTGTGTTTGTGTTTGAGTGTGTGTGAGTATTTGTGTGAGTGTGTGTATGAGTGTGTGTGTAAGTATTTGTGTGAGTGTGTCTGTATGTGTATGAGTATGTGTGTGAATGTGTGTGTGAGAATGTGTATGCGTGTGAGTATGTATGTGAGTATGTGTGTGAGTATGTGTGTGTGAGTATGTGTGTGAGTATGTGTGTGAGTATGTGTGTGAGTATTGTGTGAGTATGTGTGTGTGAGTATGTGTGTGAGTATATGAGTGAGTATATGTGAGTATTGTTTGAGTAAGTGTGTGAGTATGTGTGTGAGTGTGTATGTGTGTGAATATGTGTGTGTCAGTGTGACTGAGTATGTGTTTGAAAAGTGTGTGAGTGTGTGTGTGAGTATTTGTGTGAGTGTATGTGTCAGTGTGTGTGTGAGAGGTAATGTGTATGAGTGTGTGTATGAGTATTTGTGCGTGTATGAGTGTGTGTGAGTATGTGTGTGTATGAGTATGTGTGTGAATGTGTGTGTGAGCATGGGTATGCGTGTGAGTATGTATGTGAGTATGTGTGTGAGTATGTGTGTGAGTATGTGTGTGAGTATGTGTGTGTGAGTATTTGTGTGAGTATATGTGTGTGAATATGTGAGTATTGTTTGAGTAAGTGTGTGAGTATGTGTGTGAGTGTGTATGTGTGTGAATATGTGTGTGTGAGTGTGTGTGAGTGTGTGTGAGTATGTGTTTGAAAAAGTGTGTGTGTGAGTATTTGTGTCAGTGTGTGTGTCAGTGTGTTAGTGAGAGGTAATGCGTATGAGTGTGTGAGTATTTGTGTGTGTATGAGTGTGTGTGAGTATGTGTGTGTGAGTATGTGTGTGTGTGAGTATTTGTGTAAGTGTGTGTGTATGTGTGAGTGTGTGTGAGTGTGTTTGTGTGTGAGTGTGTGTGAGTGTGTGTGTGAGTATGTGTGTGTGTGAGTGTGTGTGTAAGTATTTGTGTGAGTGTCTGTATGTGTATGAGTATGTGTGTGAATGTGTGTGTGAGTATGTGTATGTGTGTGAGAATGTGTGTGAGTATATGTGTGTGAGTATGTGTATGTGTGTGAGAATGTGTGTGAGTATATGTGTGTGAGTATGTGTATTTGTGTGAGAATGTGTGTGAATATATGTGTGTGAGTATGTGTGTGAGTGTGTGTGTGAGTGTGTGTGTGAGAGTTTATGTGTGTTAATGTGTGTGTGAGTATTTGTGTGAGTTTGTGTATGAGTGTGTGTGTGAGTATGTGTGTGTGAGTGTGTGTTTAAGTATTTGTGTGAGTGTGTCTGTGTCTGTGAGTATGTGTTTGAATGTATGTGTGAGTATGTGTATGTGTGTGAGTATGTATGTGAATATGTGTGTGAGTATATGTGTGTGTGAGTATGTGTGTGAGTATATGTGTGTGAGTATGTGTGTGTGAGTATTGTTTGTGTAAGTGTGTAAGTATGTGTGTGAGTGTGTGTGTGAGTATTTGTATGTATGAGTGTGTATGTGAGTGTGTTTGTGAGTATTTGTGTGAGTGTGTGTGTGAGTGTGTGTGTGAATGTGTGTGTGAGTGTGTGTGTGTGTGAGTATGTGTGTGAGTGTGTGTGTGAGTGTGTTTGTGTGTGAGTGTGTTTGAGTGTGTGTGTGAGTATTTGTGTGAGTGTGTGTGAGTGTTTGTGTGAGTGTGAGTATTTGTGTGAGTGTGTGTGAGTGTTTGTGTGAGTGTGTTTGTGAGTATTTGTGTGAGTGTGTGTGTGAGTGTGTGTGTGAGTGTGTGTGTGAGTGTGTGTATGAGTATTTGTGTGAGTGTTCGTGTGAGTGTGTCTGTGTGAGTGTGTGTGAGTATTTGTGTGAGTGTGTGTGTGTGAGTGTGTTTGTGTGTGAGTGTGTGTGAGTGTGTGTGTGAGTATTTGTGTGTGTATGAGTGTGTGTGTAAGTATTTGTGTGAGTGTGTCTGTATGTGTATGAGTATGAGTGTGAATGTGTGTATGTGTATGTGTGTGAGTATGTATGTGAGTATGTGTGTGAGTATGTGTTTGTGAGTATGTGTGTGAGTTTGTATGTGTGTGAGTATGTATGTGAGTGTGTGTGTGAGTGTGTGTGTGTGAGAGTTTATGTGTGTGATTGTGTGTGAGTATTTTTGTGAGTGGGTGTATGAGTGTGTGTGTGAGTATGTGTGTGTGAGTGTGTGTAAGTATTTGTGTGAGTGTGTCTGTATGTGTATGAGTATGTGTGTGAATGTGTGTGTGACTATGTGTATGCGTGTGAGTATGTATGTGAGTATGTGTGTGAGTATGTGTGTGTGAGTATGTGTGTATGTGTGTATGTGTGTGATTATTGTGTGAGTATGTTTGTTTGAGTATGTGTGTGAGTATATGTGTGTGAATATGTGAGTATTGTTTGAGTAAGTGTGTGAGTATGTTTGTGAATGTGTATGTGTGTGAATATGTGTGTGTGAGTGTGTTTGTGAGTATGTGTGTGTGAGTGTGTGTGTGAGTATGTGTTTGAGTAAGTGTGTGAGTATGTGTGTGAGTATGTGTGTGAGTCTGTGTGTGAGTATGTGTTTGAGTAAGTGTGTGAGTGTGTATGTTACTGTTTCTATTTACGATTATGTTTGTCCATGTATGACATAGTGATGTATAAAGAGGATGAAGGTAAATCCACCAACTGCAATAGAATTAGATAGAAAATAGAAAAATAAAGAGAATCTAGGAACAGTGTAATAGAGAAATAGAGAGAATGTCTTATAAGGTGATAGAGAGACAGATACCGATTGTGTGCGTGTGTCTGTCGATCATTTTTTGTGTGTTTGTGTGTGTGAAAAAGAGAGTGAGAGAGAGAGAGAGAGAGAGAGAGAGACAGCACAATCTCTGTTTCTCTAGGAATAAAAAAAGGTTGAGCTGCGATCGCTTAGCTTGATTGACATATTTGTGACGCAGAGACCGTACAGTAGTCCACGTAATTGGATGGGGGAGGGGGGTCGGGAGCTCACTCGTGTTAGACCTTTTCCTGCTGAATGATGTTGTCGTCCCTGTAAGTGTTACATACGTAGTTCACACGGCTCACCATCGAGGGATGCTACTGATGATACTGCACACATGTCACAAAGGTTAAGAGGTTACTGAAGCCACCGTTACCTTAGAATGTAACAACACCACACCTGTCAGGATACAGTGTGTCTTTGAAAGTGAAAGTATTACTGAACATGGCGGACAGTGTTATATTGTCACGTGTGTTCAGAATGACGTATGTTGGCTCCTTGTAGTTAATACACTGGACTTGAACATTATACCCATACCGTACATATTTTTGTCAAGCCTTCATTACAATGATTAAATAACTGATGATTATAATACACTGGTAACGACTTCACCATCAACTGACCTATGCAAGAAACACAAAACAAACAACAACTGACAATTTGTCACGTGATATTTTGAAGTAATCCTCGAAAAGATTAAAAAAAAAATATCTATAAACACGAGAAGTAAAATTAATATCGATCCCCCAATTAATGGTTTTTTTTTCAACTTAAAAAAAAATTCTAATTGTGTAGCAAGTGTACTGATTAATAATCAGTCTAATAATTCTGGGTAAATAAATCCAATGTTGTTTATTGATTGACACGAGGTATCCTATTACCGTAAACTCAATTTGTTCATTGTGGTGACTTCTCGTTCATCGTGGTGACTTCACGGTCATTGTGGTGACTTCACGGTCATTGTGATGACATCTCTTTCATTGTGGTGACATCGCGTTCATCGTGGTGACTTCACGGTCATTGTGGTGACTTCACGTTCATTGTGGTGACTTAACGGTCATTGTGGTGACTTCATGTTCGTTTTGGTGACTTCACGTTCATTGTGGTGACTACACGTTCATTGTGGTGACATCTCGTTCATTGTGGTGACTTCACGTTCATTGTGGTGACATCTCGTTCATTGTGGTGACTTCAAGTTCACTGCGATGCACATGTCACTGGTCATTTCTCACTTTCTTCATGTCAAAAATTTAATAAATAAAACAAGGCCGGCATCAGGGGGTTTGAGCCTAAGTCCACATTGCCTGTAGCCTAGAATGGCCTTGACATTATACAGCTAGTGTTTTGTGTGTGAGAGAGAGAATTAAGTGACAAGCTAACAGCAGATTTTGATCTTTTTATTTTAAACTTTAGGAACAAAAATAGAGTTACAAACTAGAAAAAAAAATGTTAGTGATTAAATTAGGAAGCAAAGAGTTTTTTTTTATCTTTTCTTTTCAAAACTTGCTCTCATTTTTTCCCATGTAAAACCAAGATTAATCTATAATGACAAAAAAAATAAAGATGGATTAGTGTTCCTTGCAGACTCTCCAGCTTCATGAGAGTACAAATATAGAAACCTCGCGATCAAAACAAACACATTTTATGGAGAGTGGAGTGCTGTGGTATTGTGTGTTCATGTGGGAGACAGAGTGAGAGAGAGAGAGAGAGAGAGAGAGAGAGAGAGAGAGAGAGCAGGTTAGGATTGTATCAGTCAATGGTGAGTAGGTACCCAATTTCGTACTCAACTTTGTGGTCTTTTTTTTTATATGACAGAGTTGGAGTGCAGCCAAACCACCTGACCCCCTCCCCCCACCACAGTATATATTTGAAGTTATTAATAGCAAAAAAAATCCAAAAGTAACCCAATATCACACGTAAAGCTATAAATGAAACACATTTAAATAATTGTTTGTTAACTTATCAATTTATAGTTATAGTGACTCGAATGTCTTTATAGTGACTCTAATGTCTTTATAGTGACTCGAATGTCTTTATAGTGACTCGAATGTCTTTATAGTGACTCGAATGTCTTTATAGTGTACTCGAATGTCTTTATAGTGTACTCGAATGTCTTTATAGTGACTCGAATGTCTTTATAGTGACTCGAATGTCTTTATAGTGTACTCGAATGTCTTTATAGTGACTCGAATGTCTTTATAGTGACTCGAATGTCTTTATAGTGACTCGAATGTCTTTAACTATTCATTTGTCACGGTGTTTATTTTTATAAAACCTAATCAAAGATACATTTGTATGTATATAATTTATGACTTACTAACATATCTCTAGTACTGTCGTCCAGTCAATACATTATACACAGTAATGTCGTCCAGTCAATATATTAGTAATATCGTCCAGACAATACATTATACACAGTAATGTCGTCCATTCAATACATTAGACAGTAATGTCGTCCAGACAATACATTATACACAGTAATGTCGTCCAGACAATACATTATACACAGTAATGTCGCCCAGACAATACATTATATACAGTAATATTGTCCAGACAATACATTATACACAGTAATGTCGTCCAGACAATACATTATACACAGTAATGTCGTCCAGTCAATACATTAATCACAGTAATGTCGTCCAGTCAATACATTATTCACAGTAATGTCGTCCAGACAATACATTATACACAGTAATGTCGTCCAGACAATACAATATACATAGTAATATCGTCCAGACAATACATTATACACAGTAATGTCGTCCAGACAATACATTATACACAGTAATGTCGTCCAGTCAATACATTAATCACAGTAATGTCGTCCAGTCAATACATTATTCACAGTAATGTCGTCCAGACAATACATTATACACAGTAATGTCGTCCAGACAATACAATATACACAGTAATATCGTCCAGACAATTCATTATACACAGTAATGTCGACCAGTCAATACATTATACACAGTAATGTCGTCCAGTCAATACATTATACACAGTAATGTCGTCCAGTCAATACATTATACACAGTAATGTCGTCCAGACAATACATTATACACAGTACTGTCGGTAACATTTGTTTTATGGGACCTTACTAAAACAAATTTCCAATAGTCCATACCCCTGATCCCTGGCCCCCATTCTGATCCTCACACCCTACAATGATGCACTGAGTACATTTTTCTTTCTTTATCTACCTGAATCATAAGATCTCCGTAATACATGTAACTATTTATGTTGATGTCTTATGGTACATGTAACTATTTATGTTGATGTATTATGGTACATGTAACTATTTATGCTGTTGTATTGTGGTTCATGTAACTATTTATGTTGATGTATTATGGTACATGTAACTATTTATGTTGTTGTATTGTGGTTCATGTAACTATTTATGTTGATGTATTGTGGTACATGTAACTATTTATGCTGATGTATTGTGGTTCATGTAACTATGTACCTTTATGTATAGTGATAAATATAATTATTTATGTTTATGTATTTTTATACATGCAACTTTGTACATATACAACTTTAAGAATGAATCAATACTTTAATGATGTATGACCTGATTTAAGTGTATGTGTTGATCGCTTATTACAAACTATTTGGTTGGATCGAAACAAAACTAAAGTAAAGAAAAGAAAGTACGATCAGAGTATGATCCTCTAAAACTGTCTTCCAATAAACTTAAGTCATTCGGTCTGAATAACACACTGCCATGTCTTTAAACATATCATATGGTCTGAATAATACACTGCCATGTAATTAAACATATCATATGGTCTGAATAATACACTGCCATGTCTTTAAACATATCATATGGTCTGAATAATACAAAGCCATGTCTTAAAATGTATCATATGGTCTGAATAATACACTGCCATGTCTTAAAACGTATCATATGGTCTGAATAATACACTGCCATGTCTTTAAACATATCATATGGTCTGAATAATACAAAGCCATGTCTTAAAATGTATCATATGGTCTGAATAATACACTGCCATGTCTTTAAACATATCATATGGTCTGTATAATATAAAGCCATGTCTTAAAATAACCCCAACTAAAGCTAACTATGGAGATCTTAGGTATAATCCTTGTCAGCAAAAGTACCGTAGTGTGTGTGCGTGTGTGTGTGGTGGCGGCTTATATATAACTATCAATATATTTGTGTTCATAATTATTCTATTTGAAAAATATCAGGGGGCTTCTTTGCCCATGTGGGGGGGAGGGGGGGCTAGGCGTTGATTGTTCAACCTGCGCCTAACGAAGGTTTAGAACAAGGACTTTAAAAATGTAAGGGTAAACGAGCTGCAAATCAACAACAATAACAACAACAACGTAGACATAATTATGGCAGTGTAAAAAGAGTAACAGGTGTATTGACGGCTTGAGATGGACAGGAGGGGGGGGTGTTTAAAATAATCAACGGGGAAAAGTCAATAACACGTAAAACCCGCAGAGGATGGGGTAAAAAAAATGGAGGTACATTGGAAGAGTAGTTGAATGATATTTAATATACCGATGTTCGATTGAGGGTTACTGCACCAATCAGAGTGTTTTATATGGGTTAGGGCACCTGACACTGCGAATTCCCATCACCGGCCATTACGTCCTCATTGACCTGTGGAGTACGTATTACATTAATATGACTATTATGTGCAATTTAGAGGTGCTGTGTCCAGTTAGTAGTATATTGCTGGTAGGTATTGGCAATAAACTATTTGTGTATTAGTACATGTGGACTAAAGTTGTTATCAGTTGATTGGTTTTAGTGCGATTTTTTAAAATGTTTTTTATTCTAGGGACACTGTTGTAGTATTTACAGTCATGACACTGATGTAGTGTTTACAGTCATAACACTGATGTAGTGTTTACAGTCAGAATATTGACGTTTCATTCTAGCCTTGTGTATAGAAGCCGCATACAAACAGCTACACATTCGCTGCTCACATACAAAAAGCTACACATACACTTATCACATACAAACAGTCACACATACACTTCTCACATACAAACAGTTACACATACACTTCTCACATACAAACAGCGACACATACACTTCTCACATACAAACAGCTACACATACACTTCTAACATACAAACAGTTACACATACACTTCTCACATACAAACAGCTACACATACACTTCTCACATACAAACAGCGACAAATACACTTCTCACATACAAACAGTTTCACATACACTTCTCACATACATACAGTTACACATACTGGTACTCGCAGCTAGCAGTGTTGATGGATGTGGTCAGCACACCCAATTAATCACACTGAAGCACAAAAATCTCACAGCTGGCATATCTGGCAGAGGAGTTAGGCACAATACTCTCTACCCCTCTGCCCATGATGGCAGGAAAAACACTTGCCTTTTCATTCTGGTCGATACATAGTGCTCACACCTTGCGATCTGACCAGTCTGGGCAAGTTCTAAAGTTTTTATTCTGCCAAGCCGGCAGATGTAGCGGGTACACTCACGTCGAACCCATTGTAGACATGGAATCTTTAGTAAAGACCACAATACAAACTGCCCGTATAGTGAGTTAAGGCCACGGTACAAACTGAATCTATAGTGAGTTAAGGCCACAATACAAACTGCTCCTATAGTGAGTTAAGGCCACAGTACAAACTGCTCCTATAGTGAGTTAAGGCCACTGTACAAACTGCCTCTATAGTGAGTTAAGGTCACAGTACAAACTGCCCGTATAGTGAGTTAAGGCCACAGTAAAAACTGCTCGTATAGTGAGTTAAGGTCACAGTACAAACTGCTCCTATAGTGAGTTAAGGCCACGGTACAAACTGCTCCTATAGTGAGTTAAGGTCACAATACCAACTGCCCGCATAGTGAGTTAAGATCTCAGTACAAACTGCCTCTATAGTGAGTTAAGGTCACAGTACAAACTGCCCGTATAGTGAGTTAAGGCCACAGTAAAAACTGCTCGTATAGTGAGTTAAGGTCACAGTACAAACTGCTCCTATAGTGAGTTAAGGCCACGGTACAAACTGCTCCTATAGTGAGTTAAGGTCACAATACCAACTGCCCAAATAGTGAGTTAAGATCTCAGTACAAACTGGCTCTATAGTGAGTTAAGGCCACGGTACAAACTGAATCTATAGTGAGTTAAGGCCACAATACAAACTGCCCCTATAGTGAGTTAAGGCCACAGTACAAACTGCCCCTATAGGGAGTTAAGCCCACAGTACAAACTGCTCCTATAGTGAGTTATGGCCACAGTACAAACTGCTCCTATAGTGAGTTAAGGCCACAGTACAAACTAATCCTATAGTGAGTTAAGGCCATAGTACAAACTGCCTCTATAGTGAGTTAAGGCCACTGTTCAAACTGCCTCTATAGTGAGTTAAGGTCACAGTACAAACTGCCCGAATAGTGAGTTAAGGCCACAGTTCAAACTGCCCCAATAGGGAGTTAAAGCCACAGTACAAACTGCTCCTATAGTGAGTTATGGCCACAGTACAAAATGCTCCTATAGTGAGTTAAGGCCACAATACAAACTGCTCCTAAAGTGAGTTAAGGCCATAGTACAAACTGCCTCTATAGTGAGTTAAGGCCACTGTTCAAACTGCCTCTATAGTGAGTTAAGGTAACAGAACAAACTGCCCGTATAGTGAGTTAAGGTCACAGTACAAACTGCTCCTATAGTGAGTTAAGGCCACAGTACAAACTGCTCCTATAGTGAGTTAAGGTCACAATACCAACTGCCCCTATAGTGAGTTAAGGTCACAGTACAAACTGCCCGTAGAGTGAGTTAAGGCCACAGTACAAACTGCCTCTATAGTGAGTTAAGGTCACAGTACAAACTGGCTCTATAGTGAGTTAAGGCCACGGTACACACTGAATCTATAGTGAGTTAAGGCCACAATACAAACTGCCAGTATAGTGAGTTAAGGCCACAGTACAAACTGGCTCTATAGTGAGTTAAGGTCACAGTACAAACTGTCCCTATAGTGAATTAAGGCCACAGTATAAACTGCTCCTATAGTAAGTTAAGGCCACAGGACAAACTGTTCCTATAATGAGTTAAGGCCACAATACAAACTGCTCCTATAGTGAGTTAAGGCCACAGTTCAAACTGCTCCTATAGTGAGTTAAGGTCACAATACCAACTGCCCGTATAATGAGTTACGGTCTCAGTACAAACTGCCCGTATAGTGAGTTAAGGCCACAGTACAAACTGGCACTATAGTGAGTTAAGGCTACAGTACAAACTGCCCGTAGAGTGAGTTAAGGCCACAGTACAAACTGCCTCTATAGTGAGTTAAGGTCACAGTACAAACTGCCTCTATAGTGAGTTAAGGTCACAGTACAAACTGCCCGTATAGTGAGTTAAGGCCACAGTACAAACTGCTCCTATAGTGAGTTAGGCCACAGTACAAACTGCTCCTATAGTGAGTTAAGGCCACAGTACAAACTGATCCTATAGTGAGTTAAGGCCATAGTACAAACTGTTACTATAGTGAGTTAAGGCCACTGTACAAGCTGCCTCTATAGTGAGTTAAGGTCACAGTACAAACTGCCCGTATAGTGAGTTAAGGCCACAGTACAAACTGCTCGTATAGTGAGTTAAGATCACAGTACAAACTGCTCCTATAGTGAGTTAAGGCCACAGTACAAACTGAGTCTATAGTGAGTTAAGGTCACAATACCAACTGCCCGTATAGTGAGTTAAGATCTCAGTACAAACTGCCCATATAGTGAGTTAAGGCCACAGTACAAACTGGCTCTATAGTGAGTTAAGGCCACGGTACAAACTGAATCTATAGTGAGTTAAGGCCACAATACAAACTGCCTCTATAGTGAGTTAAGTTCACAGTACAAATTTCCCGTATAGTGAGTTAAGGCCATAGTACAAACTGCTCCTATAGTGAGTTAAGGCCATAGTACAAACTGCCTCTATAGTGAGTTAAGGCCACAGTACAAACTGGCTCTATAGTGAGTTAAGGTCACAGTTCAAACTGGCTCTATAGTGAGTTAAGGCCACAGTACAAACTGCCCCAATAGTGAATTAAGGCCAAAGTATAAACTGCTCCTATAGTAAGTTAAGGCCACAGTACAAACTGCTCCTATAATGAGTTAGGGCCACAATACAAACTGCTCCTATAGTGAGTTAAGGCCACAGTACAAACTGCTCCTATAGTGAGTTAAGGTCACAATACCAACTGCCCGTATAGTGAGTTAAGATCTCAGTACAAACTGCCCGTTTAGTGAGTTAAGGCCACGGTACAAACTGGCTCTATAGTGAGTTAAGGCCACGGTACAAACTGAATCTATAGTGAGTTAAGGCCACATTACAAACTGCCCGTATAGTGAGTTAAGGCAACAGTACAAACTGCCCCTATAAGGAGTTAAGGCCACAGTACAAACTGCCCGTATAATGATTTAAGGCCACAGAACAAACAGGCTTTATAGTGAGTTAAGGCTACAGTACAAACTGGCTCTATAGTGAGTTAAGGCCACAGTACAAACTGCCTGTAGAGTGAGTTAAGGCCACAGTACAAACTGCCTCTATAGTGAGTGAAGGTCAAAGTACAAACTGCCTCTATAGTGAGTTAAGGCCACAGTACAAACTGCCCATATAGTGAGTTAAGGCCACACTACAAACTGCTCCTATAGTGAGTTAAGGCCACAATACAAACTGCTGCTATAGTGAGTTAAGGCCACAGTACAAACTGCTCCTATAGTGAGTTAAGGCCACAGTACAAACTGCTACTATAGCGAGTTAAGGCCACTGTACAAACTGCCGCTATGGAGAGTTAAGGTCACAGTACAAACTGCTCCTATAGTGAATTAAGGCCATAGTACAAACTGGCTCTATAGTGAGTTAAGGCCACAGTACAAACTGCCCGTAGATTGAGTTAAGGCCACAGTAAAACTGCCTCTATAGTGAGTTAAGGTCACAGTACAAATTTCCCGTATAGTGAGTTAAGGCCATAGTACAAACTGCTCCTATAGTGAGTTAAGGCCATAGTACAAACTGCCTCTATAGTGAGTTAAGGCCACAGTACAAACTGGCTCTATAGTGAGTTAAGGTCACAGTTCAAACTGGCTCTATAGTGAGTTAAGGCCACAGTACAAACTGCCCCAATAGTGAATTAAGGCCAAAGTATAAACTGCTCCTGTAGTAAGTTAAGGCCACAGTACAAACTGCTCCTATAATGAGTTAGGGCCACAATACAAACTGCTCCTATAGTGAGTTAAGGCCACAGTACAAACTGCTCCTATAGTGAGTTAAGGTCACAATACCAACTGCCCGTATAGTGAGTTAAGATCTCAGTACAAACTGCCCGTTTAGTGAGTTAAGGCCACGGTACAAACTGGCTCTATAGTGAGTTAAGGCCACGGTACAAACTGAATCTATAGTGAGTTAAGGCCACATTACAAACTGCCCGTATAGTGAGTTAAGGCAACAGTACAAACTGCCCCTATAAGGAGTTAAGGCCACAGTACAAACTGCTCCTATAGTGAGTTAAGGCCACAGTACAAACTGCTCCTATTGTGAGTTAAGGCCACAATAAAAACCGCCCATATAGTGAGTTAAGGCCACAGTACAAACTGGCTTTATAGTGAGTTAAGGCCACAGTACAAACTGCCCGTATAGTGAGTTAAGGCCACAGTACAAACTGCCCGTAGAGTGAGTTAAGGTCACAGTACAAACTGGCTCTATAGTGAGTTAAGGTCTCAGTACAAACTGCCCGTATAATGATTTAAGGCCACAGAACAAACAGGCTTTATAGTGAGTTAAGGCTACAGTACAAACTGGCTCTATAGTGAGTTAAGGCCACAGTACAAACTGCCTGTAGAGTGAGTTAAGGCCACAGTACAAACTGCCTCTATAGTGAGTGAAGGTCACAGTACAAACTGCCTCTATAGTGAGTTAAGGCCACAGTACAAACTGCCCATATAGTGAGTTAAGGCCACAATACAAACTGCTGCTATAGTGAGTTAAGGCCACAGTACAAACTGCTCCTATAGTGAGTTAAGGCCACAGTACAAACTGCTACTATAGCGAGTTAAGGCCACTGTACAAACTGCCGCTATGGAGAGTTAAGGTCACAGTACAAACTGCCAGTATAGTGAGTTAAGGCCACAGTACAAACTGCTCGTATAGTGAGTTAAGGTCACAGTACAAACTGCTCCTATAGTGAGTTAAGGCCACAGTACAAACTGCTCCTATAGTGAGTTAAGGTAACAATACCAACTGCCCGTATAGTGATTTAAGATCTCATAACAAACTGCCCGTATAGTGAGTTAAGGCCACAGTACAAACTGGCTCTATAGTGAGTTAAGGCCACAGTACAAACTGCCCGTATTGTGAGTTAAGGCCACAGTACAAACTGCCCCTATAGTGATTTAACGTCACAATACCAACTGCCCGTATAGTGAGTTAAGGTCTCAGTACAAACTGCCCGTATAGTGAGTTAAGGCCACAGAAAAAACAGGCTCTATAGTGAGTTAAGGCTACAGTACAAACTGGCTCTATAGTGAGTTAAGGCCACAGTACAAACTGCCTGTAGAGTGAGTTAAGGCCACAGTACAAACTGCCTCTATAGTGAGTTAAGGTCTTAGTACAAACTGCCTCTATAGTGAGTTAAGGTCACAGTACAAACTGCTCCTACAGTGAGTTAAGGCCACAGTTTAAACTGCTCCTTTAGTGAGTTAAGGTCACAATACCAACTGCCCGTATAGTGAGTTAATGTCTCAGTACAAACTGCCCGTATAATGAGTTAAGGCCACAGTATAACATGCCCCTATAGGGAGTTAAGGCCACAGTACAAACTGCTCCTATAGTGAGTTAAGGCCACAGTACAAACTGCTGCTATAGTGAGTTAAGGCCACAGTACAAACTGCTCCTATAGTGAGTTAAGGCCATAGTACAAACTGCTACTATAGTGAGTTAAGGCCACTGTAAAAACTGCCTCTATGGAGAGTTAAGGTTACAGTACAAACTGCCCGTATAGTGAGTTAAGGCCACAGTACAAACTACTCGTATAGTGAGTTAAGGTCACAGTACAAACTGCTCCTATAGTGAGTTAAGGCCACAGTACAAACTGCTCCTATAGTGAGTTAAGGTCACAATACCAACTGCCCGTATAGTGAGTTAAGATCTCAGTACAAACTGCCCGTATAGTGAGTTAAGGCCACAGTACAAACTGGCTCTATAGTGAGTTAAGGCCACGGTACAAACTGAGTCTATAGTGAGTTAAGGCCACAATACAAACTGCCCGTATAGTGAGTTAAGGCCACAGTACAAACTGCCCCTATAGGGAGTTAAGGCCACAGTACAAACTGCTCCTATAGTTAGTTAAGGCCACAGTACAAACTGCTCCTATAGTGAGTTAAGGCCACAGTAAAACTGCCCGTATAGTGAGTTAAAGGCCACTATACAAACTGGCTCTATAGTGAGTTAAGGCCACAGTACAATTTGCCCGTATAGTGAGTTAAGGCCACAGTACAAACTGCCCGTAGAGTGAGTTAAGGTCACAGTATAAACTGGCTCTATAGTGAGTTAAGGCCACAGTACAAACTGCCCCTATAGTGAGTTAAGGTCACAATACCAACTGCCCGTATAGTGAGTTAAGGTCTCAGTACAAACTGCCCGTATAGTGAGTTAAGGCCACAGAACAAACAGGCTCTATAGTGAGTTAAGGCCACAGTACAAACTGCCCCTATAGTGAGTTAAGGCCACAGTATAAACTGCTCCTATAGTGAGTTAAGGTCACAATACCAACTGCCCGTATAGTGAGTAAAGATCTCAGTACAAACTGCCCGTATAGTGAGTTAAGGCCACAGTACAAACTGGCTCTATAGTGAGTTAAGGCCACGGTACAAACTGAGTCTATAGTGAGTTAAGGCCCCAATACAATCTTCCCGTTTAGTGAGTTAAGGCCACAGTACAACCTGCCCATATAGGGAGTTAAGGCCACAGTACAAACTGCTCCTATAGTTAGTTAAGGCCACAGTACAAACTGCTCCTATAGTGAGTTAAGGCCACAGTAAAAACTGCCCGTATAGTGAGTTAAGGCCACAATAAAAACAGGCTTGATAGTGACTTAAGGCCACAGTACAAACTGCCCGTACAGTGAGTTAAGGCCACAGTACAAACTGGCTCTATAGTGAGTTAAGGCCACGGTACAAACTGAGTCTATAGTGAGTTAAGGCCACAATACAATCTTCCCGTTTAGTGAGTTAAGGCCACAGTACAACCTGCCCATATAGGGAGTTAAGGCCATAGTACAAACTGCTCCTATAGTTAGTTAAGGCCACAGTACAAACTGCTCCTATAGTGAGTTAAGGCCACAGTAAAAACTGCCCGTATAGTGAGTTAAGGCCACAATACAAACAGGCTCTATAGTGACTTAAGGCCACAGTACAAACTGCCCGTATAGTGAGTTAAGGCCACAGTACAAACTGCCCGTAGAGTGAGTTAAGGTCACAGTACAAACTGGCTCTATTGTGAGTTAAGGCCACAGTACAAACTGCCCCTATAGTGAGTTAAGGTCACAATACCAACTGCCCGTATAGTGAGTTAAGGTCTCAGTACAAACTGCCCGTATAGTGAGTTAAGGCCACAGAACAAACTGGCTCTATAGTGAGTTAAGGCCACAGTACAAACTGCCTGTAGAGTGAGTTAAGGCCACAGTACAAACTGCCTCTATAGTGAGTGAAGGTCAAAGTACAAACTGCCTCTATAGTGAGTTAAGGCCACAGTACAAACTGCCCATATAGTGAGTTAAGGCCACACTACAAACTGCTCCTATAGTGAGTTAAGGCCACAATACAAACTGCTGCTATAGTGAGTTAAGGCCACAGTACAAACTGCTCCTATAGTGAGTTAAGGCCACAGTACAAACTGCTACTATAGCGAGTTAAGGCCACTGTACAAACTGCCGCTATGGAGAGTTAAGGTCACAGTACAAACTGCTCCTATAGTGAATTAAGGCCATAGTACAAACTGGCTCTATAGTGAGTTAAGGCCACAGTACAAACTGCCCGTAGATTGAGTTAAGGCCACAGTAAAACTGCCTCTATAGTGAGTTAAGGTCACAGTACAAATTTCCCGTATAGTGAGTTAAGGCCATAGTACAAACTGCTCCTATAGTGAGTTAAGGCCATAGTACAAACTGCCTCTATAGTGAGTTAAGGCCACAGTACAAACTGGCTCTATAGTGAGTTAAGGTCACAGTTCAAACTGGCTCTATAGTGAGTTAAGGCCACAGTACAAACTGCCCCAATAGTGAATTAAGGCCAAAGTATAAACTGCTCCTATAGTAAGTTAATGCCACAGTACAAACTGCTCCTATAATGAGTTAGGGCCACAATACAAACTGCTCCTATAGTGAGTTAAGGCCACAGTACAAACTGCTCCTATAGTGAGTTAAGGTCACAATACCAACTGCCCGTATAGTGAGTTAAGATCTCAGTACAAACTGCCCGTTTAGTGAGTTAAGGCCACGGTACAAACTGGCTCTATAGTGAGTTAAGGCCACGGTACAAACTGAATCTATAGTGAGTTAAGGCCACATTACAAACTGCCCGTATAGTGAGTTAAGGCAACAGTACAAACTGCCCCTATAAGGAGTTAAGGCCACAGTACAAACTGCTCCTATAGTGAGTTAAGGCCACAGTACAAACTGCTCCTATTGTGAGTTAAGGCCACAATAAAAACCGCCCATATAGTGAGTTAAGGCCACAGTACAAACTGGCTTTATAGTGAGTTAAGGCCACAGTACAAACTGCCCGTATAGTGAGTTAAGGCCACAGTACAAACTGCCCGTAGAGTGAGTTAAGGTCACAGTACAAACTGGCTCTATAGTGAGTTAAGGTCTCAGTACAAACTGCCCGTATAATGATTTAAGGCCACAGAACAAACAGGCTTTATAGTGAGTTAAGGCTACAGTACAAACTGGCTCTATAGTGAGTTAAGGCCACAGTACAAACTGCCTGTAGAGTGAGTTAAGGCCACAGTACAAACTGCCTCTATAGTGAGTGAAGGTCACAGTACAAACTGCCTCTATAGTGAGTTAAGGCCACAGTACAAACTGCCCATATAGTGAGTTAAGGCCACACTACAAACTGCTCCTATAGTGAGTTAAGGCCACAATACAAACTGCTGCTATAGTGAGTTAAGGCCACAGTACAAACTGCTCCTATAGTGAGTTAAGGCCACAGTACAAACTGCTACTATAGCGAGTTAAGGCCACTGTACAAACTTCCGCTATGGAGAGTTAAGGTCACAGTACAAACTGCCAGTATAGTGAGTTAAGGCCACAGTACAAACTGCTCGTATAGTGAGTTAAGGTCACAGTACAAACTGCTCCTATAGTGAGTTAAGGCCACAGTACAAACTGCTCCTATAGTGAGTTAAGGTAACAATACCAACTGCCCGTATAGTGATTTAAGATCTCATAACAAACTGCCCGTATAGTGAGTTAAGGCCACAGTACAAACTGGCTCTATAGTGAGTTAAGGCCACAGTACAAACTGCCCGTATTGTGAGTTAAGGCCACAGTACAAACTGCCCCTATAGTGATTTAACGTCACAATACCAACTGCCCGTATAGTGAGTTAAGGTCTCAGTACAAACTGCCCGTATAGTGAGTTAAGGCCACAGAAAAAACAGGCTCTATAGTGAGTTAAGGCTACAGTACAAACTGGCTCTATAGTGAGTTAAGGCCACAGTACAAACTGCCTGTAGAGTGAGTTAAGGCCACAGTACAAACTGCCTCTATAGTGAGTTAAGGTCTTAGTACAAACTGCCTCTATAGTGAGTTAAGGTCACAGTACAAACTGCTCCTACAGTGAGTTAAGGCCACAGTTTAAACTGCTCCTTTAGTGAGTTAAGGTCACAATACCAACTGCCCGTATAGTGAGTTAATGTCTCAGTACAAACTGCCCGTATAATGAGTTAAGGCCACAGTATAACATGCCCCTATAGGGAGTTAAGGCCACAGTACAAACTGCTCCTATAGTGAGTTAAGGCCACAGTACAAACTGCTGCTATAGTGAGTTAAGGCCACAGTACAAACTGCTCCTATAGTGAGTTAAGGCCATAGTACAAACTGCTACTATAGTGAGTTAAGGCCACTGTAAAAACTGCCTCTATGGAGAGTTAAGGTTACAGTACAAACTGCCCGTATAGTGAGTTAAGGCCACAGTACAAACTACTCGTATAGTGAGTTAAGGTCACAGTACAAACTGCTCCTATAGTGAGTTAAGGCCACAGTACAAACTGCTCCTATAGTGAGTTACGGTCACAATACCAACTGCCCGTATAGTGAGTTAAGATCTCAGTACAAACTGCCCGTATAGTGAGTTAAGGCCACAGTACAAACTGGCTCTATAGTGAGTTAAGGCCACGGTACAAACTGAGTCTATAGTGAGTTAAGGCCACAATACAAACTGCCCGTATAGTGAGTTAAGGCCACAGTACAAACTGCCCCTATAGGGAGTTAAGGCCACAGTACAAACTGCTCCTATAGTTAGTTAAGGCCACAGTACAAACTGCTCCTATAGTGAGTTAAGGCCACAGTAAAAACTGCCCGTATAGTGAGTTAAGGCCACTATACAAACTGGCTCTATAGTGAGTTAAGGCCACAGTACAATTTGCCCGTATAGTGAGTTAAGGCCACAGTACAAACTGCCCGTAGAGTGAGTTAAGGTCACAGTATAAACTGGCTCTATAGTGAGTTAAGGCCACAGTACAAACTGCCCCTATAGTGAGTTAAGGTCACAATACCAACTGCCCGTATAGTGAGTTAAGGTCTCAGTACAAACTGCCCGTATAGTGAGTTAAGGCCACAGAACAAACAGGCTCTATAGTGAGTTAAGGCCACAGTACAAACTGCCCCTATAGTGAGTTAAGGCCACAGTATAAACTGCTCCTATAGTGAGTTAAGGTCACAATACCAACTGCCCGTATAGTGAGTAAAGATCTCAGTACAAACTGCCCGTATAGTGAGTTAAGGCCACAGTACAAACTGGCTCTATAGTGAGTTAAGGCCACGGTACAAACTGAGTCTATAGTGAGTTAAGGCCACAATACAATCTTCCCGTTTAGTGAGTTAAGGCCACAGTACAACCTGCCCATATAGGGAGTTAAGGCCACAGTACAAACTGCTCCTATAGTTAGTTAAGGCCACAGTACAAACTGCTCCTATAGTGAGTTAAGGCCACAGTAAAAACTGCCCGTATAGTGAGTTAAGGCCACAATAAAAACAGGCTTGATAGTGACTTAAGGCCACAGTACAAAAAGCCCGTACAGTGAGTTAAGGCCACAGTACAAACTGGCTCTATAGTGAGTTAAGGCCACGGTACAAACTGAGTCTATAGTGAGTTAAGGCCACAATACAATCTTCCCGTTTAGTGAGTTGAGGCCACAGTACAACCTGCCCATATAGGGAGTTAAGGCCATAGTACAAACTGCTCCTATAGTTAGTTAAGGCCACAGTACAAACTGCTCCTATAGTGAGTTAAGGCCACAGTAAAAACTGCCCGTATAGTGAGTTAAGGCCACAATACAAACAGGCTCTATAGTGACTTAAGGCCACAGTACAAACTGCCCGTATAGTGAGTTAAGGCCACAGTACAAACTGCCCGTAGAGTGAGTTAAGGTCACAGTACAAACTGGCTCTATTGTGAGTTAAGGCCACAGTACAAACTGCCCCTATAGTGAGTTAAGGTCACAATACCAACTCCCCGTATAGTGAGTTAAGGTCTCAGTACAAACTGCCCGTATAGTGAGTTAAGGCCACAGAACAAACAGGCTCTATAGTGAGTTAAGGCTACAGTACAAACTGGCTCTATAGTGAGTTAAGGCCACAGTACAAACTGCCTGTAGAGTGAGTTAAGGCCACAGTACAAACTGCCTCTATAGTGAGTGAAGGTCAAAGTACAAACTGCCTCTATAGTGAGTTAAGGCCACAGTACAAACTGCCCATATAGTGAGTTAAGGCCACACTACAAACTGCTCCTATAGTGAGTTAAGGCCACAATACAAACTGCTGCTATAGTGAGTTAAGGCCACAGTACAAACTGCTCCTATAGTGAGTTAAGGCCACAGTACAAACTGCTACTATAGCGAGTTAAGGCCACTGTACAAACTGCCGCTATGGAGAGTTAAGGTCACAGTACAAACTGCTCCTATAGTGAATTAAGGCCATAGTACAAACTGGCTCTATAGTGAGTTAAGGCCACAGTACAAACTGCCCGTAGATTGAGTTAAGGCCACAGTAAAACTGCCTCTATAGTGAGTTAAGGTCACAGTACAAATTTCCCGTATAGTGAGTTAAGGCCATAGTACAAACTGCTCCTATAGTGAGTTAAGGCCATAGTACAAACTGCCTCTATAGTGAGTTAAGGCCACAGTACAAACTGGCTCTATAGTGAGTTAAGGTCACAGTTCAAACTGGCTCTATAGTGAGTTAAGGCCACAGTACAAACTGCCCCAATAGTGAATTAAGGCCAAAGTATAAACTGCTCCTATAGTAAGTTAAGGCCACAGTACAAACTGCTCCTATAATGAGTTAGGGCCACAATACAAACTGCTCCTATAGTGAGTTAAGGCCACAGTACAAACTGCTCCTATAGTGAGTTAAGGTCACAATACCAACTGCCCGTATAGTGAGTTAAGATCTCAGTACAAACTGCCCGTTTAGTGAGTTAAGGCCACGGTACAAACTGGCTCTATAGTGAGTTAAGGCCACGGTACAAACTGAATCTATAGTGAGTTAAGGCCACATTACAAACTGCCCGTATAGTGAGTTAAGGCAACAGTACAAACTGCCCCTATAAGGAGTTAAGGCCACAGTACAAACTGCTCCTATAGTGAGTTAAGGCCACAGTACAAACTGCTCCTATTGTGAGTTAAGGCCACAATAAAAACCGCCCATATAGTGAGTTAAGGCCACAGTACAAACTGGCTTTATAGTGAGTTAAGGCCACAGTACAAACTGCCCGTATAGTGAGTTAAGGCCACAGTACAAACTGCCCGTAGAGTGAGTTAAGGTCACAGTACAAACTGGCTCTATAGTGAGTTAAGGTCTCAGTACAAACTGCCCGTATAATGATTTAAGGCCACAGAACAAACAGGCTTTATAGTGAGTTAAGGCTACAGTACAAACTGGCTCTATAGTGAGTTAAGGCCACAGTACAAACTGCCTGTAGAGTGAGTTAAGGCCACAGTACAAACTGCCTCTATAGTGAGTGAAGGTCACAGTACAAACTGCCTCTATAGTGAGTTAAGGCCACAGTACAAACTGCCCATATAGTGAGTTAAGGCCACACTACAAACTGCTCCTATAGTGAGTTAAGGCCACAATACAAACTGCTGCTATAGTGAGTTAAGGCCACAGTACAAACTGCTCCTATAGTGAGTTAAGGCCACAGTACAAACTGCTACTATAGCGAGTTAAGGCCACTGTACAAACTGCCGCTATGGAGAGTTAAGGTCACAGTACAAACTGCCAGTATAGTGAGTTAAGGCCACAGTACAAACTGCTCGTATAGTGAGTTAAGGTCACAGTACAAACTGCTCCTATAGTGAGTTAAGGCCACAGTACAAACTGCTCCTATAGTGAGTTAAGGTAACAATACCAACTGCCCGTATAGTGATTTAAGATCTCATAACAAACTGCCCGTATAGTGAGTTAAGGCCACAGTACAAACTGGCTCTATAGTGAGTTAAGGCCACAGTACAAACTGCCCGTATAATGAGTTAAGGCCACAGTACAAACTGCCCCTATAATGATTTAACGTCACAATACCAACTGCCCGTATAGTGAGTTAAGGTCTCAGTACAAACTGCCCGTATAGTGAGTTAAGGCCACAGAAAAAACAGGCTCTATAGTGAGTTAAGGCTACAGTACAAACTGGCTCTATAGTGAGTTAAGGCCACAGTACAAACTGCCTGTAGAGTGAGTTAAGGCCACAGTACAAACTGCCTCTATAGTGAGTTAAGGTCTTAGTACAAACTGCCTCTATAGTGAGTTAAGGTCACAGTACAAACTGCTCCTACAGTGAGTTAAGGCCACAGTTTAAACTGCTCCTTTAGTGAGTTAAGGTCACAATACCAACTGCCCGTATAGTGAGTTAATGTCTCAGTACAAACTGCCCGTATAATGAGTTAAGGCCACAGTATAACATGCCCCTATAGGGAGTTAAGGCCACAGTACAAACTGCTCCTATAGTGAGTTAAGGCCACAGTACAAACTGCTGCTATAGTGAGTTAAGGCAACAGTACAAACTGCTCCTATAGTGAGTTAAGGCCATAGTACAAACTGCTACTATAGTGAGTTAAGGCCACTGTAAAAACTGCCTCTATGGAGAGTTAAGGTTACAGTACAAACTGCCCGTATAGTGAGTTAAGGCCACAGTACAAACTACTCGTATAGTGAGTTAAGGTCACAGTACAAACTGCTCCTATAGTGAGTTTAGGCCACAGTACAAACTGCTCCTATAGTGAGTTAAGGTCACAATACCAACTGCCCGTATAGTGAGTTAAGATCTCAGTACAAACTGCCCGTATAGTGAGTTAAGGCCACAGTACAAACTGGCTCTATAGTGAGTTAAGGCCACGGTACAAACTGAGTCTATAGTGAGTTAAGGCCAAAATACAAACTGCCCGTATAGTGAGTTAAGGCCACAGTACAAACTGCCCCTATAGGGAGTTAAGGCCACAGTACAAACTGCTCCTATAGTTAGTTAAGGCCACAGTACAAACTGCTCCTATAGTGAGTTAAGGCCACAGTAAAAACTGCCCGTATAGTGAGTTAAGGCCACTATACAAACTGGCTCTATAGTGAGTTAAGGCCACAGTACAATTTGCCCGTATAGTGAGTTAAGGCCACAGTACAAACTGCCCGTAGAGTGAGTTAAGGTCACAGTACAAACTGGCTCTATAGTGAGTTAAGGCCACAGTACAAACTGCCCCTATAGTGAGTTAAGGTCACAATACCAACTGCCCGTATAGTGAGTTAAGGTCTCAGTACAAACTGCCCGTATAGTGAGTTAAGGCCACAGAACAAACAGGCTCTATAGTGAGTTAAGGCCACAGTACAAACTGCCCCTATAGTGAGTTAAGGCCACAGTATAAACTGCTCCTATAGTGAGTTAAGGTCACAATACCAACTGCCCGTATAGTGAGTAAAGATCTCAGTACAAACTGCCCGTATAGTGAGTTAAGGCCACAGTACAAACTGGCTCTATAGTGAGTTAAGGCCACGGTACAAACTGAGTCTATAGTGAGTTAAGGCCACAATACAATCTTCCCGTTTAGTGAGTTAAGGCCACAGTACAACCTGCCCATATAGGGAGTTAAGGCCACAGTACAAACTGCTCCTATAGTTAGTTAAGGCCACAGTACAAACTGCTCCTATAGTGAGTTAAGGCCACAGTAAAAACTGCCCGTATAGTGAGTTAAGGCCACAATACAAACAGGCTTGATAGTGACTTAAGGCCACAGTACAAACTGCCCGTACAGTGAGTTAAGGCCACAGTACAAACTGGCTCTATAGTGAGTTAAGGCCACGGTACAAACTGAGTCTATAGTGAGTTAAGGCCACAATACAATCTTCCCGTTTAGTGAGTTAAGGCCACAGTACAACCTGCCCATATAGGGAGTTAAGGCCATAGTACAAACTGCTCCTATAGTTAGTTAAGGCCACAGTACAAACTGCTCCTATAGTGAGTTAAGGCCACAGTAAAAACTGCCCGTATAGTGAGTTAAGGCCACAATACAAACAGGCTCTATAGTGACTTAAGGCCACAGTACAAACTGCCCGTATAGTGAGTTAAGGCCACAATACAAACTGCCCGTAGAGTGAGTTAAGGTCACAGTACAAACTGGCTCTATTGTGAGTTAAGGCCACAGTACAAACTGCCCCTATAGTGAGTTAAGGTCACAATACCAACTGCCCGTATAGTGAGTTAAGGTCTCAGTACAAACTGCCCGTATAGTGAGTTAAGGCCACAGAACAAACAGGCTCTATAGTGAGTTAAGGCTACAGTACAAACTAGCTCTATAGTGAGTTAAGGCCACAGTACAAACTGCTCCTATAGTGAGTTAAGGCCACAGTACAAACTGCTGCTATAGTGAGTTAAGGCCACAGTACAAACTGCTCCTATAGTGAGTTAAGGCCATAGTACAAACTGCTACTATAGTGAGTTAAGGCCACTGTAAAAACTGCCTCTATGGAGAGTTAAGGTCACAGTACAAACTGCCCGTATAGTGAGTTAAGGCCACAGTACAAACTGCTCGTATAGTGAGTTAAGGTCACAGTACAAACTGCCCGTATAGTGAGTTAAGGCCACAGTACAAACTGCTCGTATAGTGAGTTAAGGTCACAGTACAAACTGCTTCTATAGTGAGTTAAGGCCACAGTACAAACTGCTCCTATAGTGAGTTAAGGTCACAATACCAACTGCCCGTATAGTGAGTTAAGATCTCAGTACAAACTGCCCGTATAGTGAGTTAAGGCCACAGTACAAACTGGCTCTATAGTGAGTTAAGGCCACGGTACAAACTGAGTCTATAGTGAGTTAAGGCCACAATACAATCTTCCCGTTTAGTGAGTTAAGGCCACAGTACAACCTGCCCATATAGGGAGTTAAGGCCACAGTACAAACTGCTCCTATAGTTAGTTAAGGCCACAGTACAAACTGCTCCTATAGTGAGTTAAGGCCACAGTAAAAACTGCCCGTATAGTGAGTTAAGGCCACAATACAAACAGGCTCTATAGTGACTTAAGGCCACAGTACAAACTGCCCGTATAGTGAGTTAAGTTCACAGTACAAACTGCCCGTAGAGTGAGTTAAGGTCACAGTACAAACTGGCTCTATTGTGAGTTAAGGCCACAGTACAAACTGCCCCTATAGTGAGTTAAGGTCACAATACCAACTGCCCGTATAGTGAGTTAAGGTCTCAGTACAAACTGCCCGTATAGTGAGTTAAGGCCACAGAACAAACAGGCTCTATAGTGAGTTAAGGCTTTAGTACAAACTAGCTCTATAGTGAGTTAAGGCCACAGTACAAACTGCCTGTAGAGTGAGTTAAGGCCACAGTACATACTGCCCCTATAGTGAGTTAAGGCCACAGTATAAACTGCTCCTATAGTGAGTTAAGGCCACAGTACAAACTACCCGTATAGTGAGTTAAGGCCACAGAACAAACAGCTCGTATAGTGAGTTAAGGTCACAGTACAAACTGCTCCTACAGTGAGTTAAGGCCACAGTACAAACTGCCCATATAGTGAGTTAAGGTCCCAATACCAACTGCCCGTATAGTGAGTTAAGGTCTCAGTACAAACTGCCCGTATAGTGAGTTAAGGCCACAGAACAAACAGGCTCTATAGTGAGTTAAGGCTACAGTACAAACTGGCTCTATAGTGAGTTAAGGCCACAGTACAAACTGCCTGTAGAGTGAGTTAAGGCCACAGTACAAACTGCCTCTATAGTGAGTTAAGGTCACAGTACAAACTGCCTCTATAGTGAGTTAAGGTCACAGTACAAACTGCTCCTACAGTGAGTTAAGGCCACAGTACAAACTGCTCCTTTAGTGAGTTAAGGTCACAATACCAACTGCCCGTATAGTGAGTTAATGTCTCAGTACAAACTGCTCCTATAGTGAGTTAAGGCCACTGTACAAACTGCTCCTATAGTGAGTTAAGGTCACAATACCAACTGCCCGTATAGTGAGTTAAGGCCACGGTACAAACTGCCAATTAATTGCCACTTTATTGCCATTTTATTGCCACTTTTACAGCCACTTTACTCCCACTTTATACTCATTTTACAGCCACTTTATAGTCTCTTTATAGCCACCTTATTCCCACTTTATAGCCACTTAATTGACGCTTTATAGCCACTTTTTTACCACTTTATATAATTTTATAGCCAATTTATTGCCACTTTATAACCACTTTATTCCCCCTTTACAGACACATTTTTGCCACTTTATAGCCACTTTGTTGCCCCTTTATAGTAACTTTATTGTCACATTATAGCCACTTTTAGCCACTTTATTGCCATTTTATAGCCATTTCATTTTTTGTATTTATGTAAAGTATTGGGAACGTAGACCATTATATTCAAGGAATATATTTTTATTTTGTTGCCGATACAAACCGGGAGGTCTGGTGTGTGTGTGTGTGTGTGTGTGGAGTGGAGGGAGTGTCTTGAAAAGGAGTGGTCCGACGGCGGGCTTGACTTCCCCTCCTCCCGTGCTAAGACAGGGGGGGTTCAGATCTGATATTTTTAGATAAACATAACCGACAAAAGAAAGTGAAAATCTTTTAACAATAAGAAGAATAAAAAATATAAAACGACAGATTTAATTCTTTGTTCTCAAACTAGGTTCATTATTATAAATTTATATTAACTGTATAAACAAAAACAAGAGAAATATTTTTGACATGAACAAAAGTAAAAAATCAAAAATAGACTTTTATTAAAATGTACCAAAAAAAAAAAGGAAAAAAAAAAAGGTTCCTCACAAATGTATTTTTAGAAATTATATCGACTAAATAAAAGTGTGAATGCCAGAAATAAATGAAATAATTAATCCATATTGGTTCTTACGGTTTTTGTAGTCAATATACTTTTTATAAATATTTGTAATATCTTAGCCTAAGGAAATTTATTTTTACCTTATAGTACATTTTAATAAAAGACTAATTAACAAAACATGTTTGTAATTAAATTATAATTAATACGCAAAGGAAAAAAAAATAAGTTGTACAAACAATATTTTAAATGAACATTTAATTGAAAATTTTGAAGTTTTAATCTATAAAAGTACTACTACATATTTAATACCACAATTGTGGCCGAATAACGTAATTGTGACCGAATAATGAAATTGGTGCAGCTCCCAATAAGTCAGTCTTTTCATTTTTAAAAAAAATTTTGTTCACTTATTCTTGAACTTTTTAACCAGTGATGTAATTCTAAGAATGGAATGTTCATCTCCTAATCTTTTAACCAGTGATGTCATTCTAAGAATGGAATGTTCATCTCCTAATCTTTTAACCAGTGATGTCATTCTAAGAATGGAATGTTCATCTCCTAATCTTTTAACCAGTGATGTCATTCTAAGAATGAAATGTTCATCTCCTAATCCACATTTTGAGACGTGAACAAATAAACGGGCAAGTCTGTTTATGTGACACCGTGATAATTGTTTTCACTAGGGTCTGTCGACTATGTATCACTAATTGTCACTTATAGTTAGACACTCTGTACATTTAATTTAGCTAAAATCTATGCTGTTTTACTGAAACTCCTACATATCGCTTCAAACTGTGCCCTAGACTGTGTTCTTTCTATGGAAACTTTTACCTATCGCCACATGAAGACAAACTGTGCCCTAGACTGTGTTTTTCTATGGAAACTTTTACCTATCGCCACATGAAGTCAAACTGTGCCCTAGACTGTGTTCTTCTATGGAAACTTTTACCTATCGCCACATGAAGTCAAACTGTGCCCTAGACTGTGTTTTTCTATGGAAACTTTTACCTATCGCCACATGAAGTCAAACTGTGCCCTAGACTGTGTTCTTCTATGGAAACTTTTACCTATCGCACCACACAGAGGACAATTTAGTCAAAGCTCACAAACATTGTCATTTAAAAGTTAGTCTCCCCCTCCCCCCCCCCACAACCTTTCTAGCTGTTTACTGAAATATTACTTAGTATCTGGACCGTTGACATACATGACCATTGTCTGTGATGAAATGTTCAAATAATGCCTTGACCAATACAAAAAAACAGGACCATTACACGTCATTTTTAATTGTTAGGTGTTAATTAGTTGGTTGCACTACGATTTGGGTTGAAATATACAACAAAATGAGGTAATGACTTGACATTTTATACACATATCTATGAAGGCTACACAATACTTCTCCCACTCTCTATCTATGAAGGCTACACGATACTTCTCCCTCTCTCTATCTATGAAGGCTACACGATACATCTCCCTCTCTCTATCTATGAAGGCTACACGATACTTCTCCCTCTCTCTATCTATGAAGGCTACACGATACTTCTCCCTCTCTCTATCTATGAAGGCTACACAATACTTCTCCCACTCTCTATCTATGAAGGCTACACGATACTTCCCCATCTCTATTAAGGCTACACGATACTTCTCCCTCTCTATGAAGGCTACACGATACTTCTCCCTCTCTCTATCTATGAAGGCTACACGATACTTCTCCATCTCTATTAAGGCTACACGATACTTCTCCCTCTCTCTATCTATGAAGGCTACACAATACTTCTCCCACTCTCTATCTATGAAGGCTACACGATACTTCTCCATCTCTATTAAGGCTACACGATACTTCTCCCTCTCTATTAAGGCTACACGATACTTCTCCCTCTCTATGAAGGCTACACAATACTTCTCCCTCTCTATTAAGGCTACACGATACTTCTCCCTCTCTCTATCTATGAAGGCTACACGATACTTCTCCCTCTCTCTATCTATGAAGGCTACACAATACTTCTCCCACTTTCTCTCTATGAAGGCTACACGATACTTCTTCCTCTCTATGAAGGCTACACGACATATCTCCCACTCTCTTTCTATGAAGGCTACACAATTCTTCTTCCACTCTCTATCTCTCCCCCTTCCCCTTTCCCCTCTCCTCTTCCTTTAGATCCAAAAATTGTGCTAGAAATCTTTTTAATCATTTTAAAAAGAAATGTTCAAGGGAACTCTGCCGTAGTATTAGATTAAAAAATAAAAAAAAGATATAACAAATTTTCTTCTTCTAAACAGTCTGTCATGTTGAGAACAATCGATACCATCAACATTGTTTATCCTACCCCCACCCCCACACTCAACCCTTTTTCCAAAGATTCTACCCGTTACACATACTGCGATGAAGTTTACTTTTTTTTTATTTCTTGGGGAGACTACTCAAAAATTATCTGAAAATGAATTATTTGCTTTTGGGTAAGGGAGATAATATTTTAGCTATAGCCTGAAACGTCGTTGATAAACAATTCAGTGTTGGGTCAGCGTGACATCTCCCGACGAACCAAACGTGTTCATGTTTATGCATTGAGTGGGAAATAAGAATAATTTATTCTTTCTATCCCCAGCTCACGTGGTGGCCTGAGTCAAAGGTTATTTGGTGGCCTGAGTCAAAGGTTATTTGGTGGCCTGAGTCAAAGGTTATTTGGTGGCCTGAGTCAAAGGTTTTTTGGTGGCCTGAGTCAAAGGTTTTTTGGTGGCCTGAGTCAAATCGCTGTTAAGGTCGCAACACATTTTTGGGCCACTTATAATTTTTGAAAAAAGCCTCCCCCCAACTATAACCCCCCACCAGTTAAAACATTTCAACAAGGGGCCACGACCAATGCTCAGGTGACCCTGTCAGGTGACTGGCATCATAAACGCAGTGGCGCCGAGAGCCAACACGGGCCCCAGGGCAGGACATCATTGCGGGCCCCTTAATAAACAATAAGTCGTGCAAAATTGACATGGTCGGGGCGGCGGAGCCCCCTTACAGATTCGGGCCCCCTGGCAATGACCCCCTGCCCCCCTCTCGGCGTGCCTGTATTAAAGTTCTAAAAATGGCCCCCGTTTCAAGGAGGGACTAGATAGCCACTTAGTTTGACTATAAAAACGACTGTGCTCCAACTTTTATAATGTAGATGATGCACAAAACTATTATCCATTCTAACATAACCTTTCCGTGGGTTGGATTTGTGTCGTTTGACACGCTTCATTGATTATTCTATACTTTTATGCAAGAGGCTTTGAAAGCCAGATTGTACAATACCATACAAATGCGGAACTCGTAAAAGATGTTCTATAAATAGGGCGGGTTGTGATAATTATAAAATGTCCAAGAAATTTTGTGAACTAACTGTGCGAACTAACTGTAAATTAAGTGTGGGAATAATTGTGTAAATGGGACAACTAAATTTGACAACAAAATGTTAAAATTTTGGGAACTAATTATGGGAATAATTGTCATTATCAACTCATTAATTGATGAAGTAACTATATTTATACAAAATACACTTTTATATACATTTAGACATATTCTGTCACAAAAATGACATTCAGTGATTCATTTGCCAGATGTCTTAAAGGAGTCTAATAAAATAAACCGTTCATTTCTCATGTGAAATTTAGTTGTCTAAAATGTCGTAGATTTCTTTGATAATATTCCGTGATCAAATAAACTATTCATTTCTCATGTGAAATTTAGTTGTCTAAAATGTCGTAGATTTCTCTGATAATATTCCGTGATCAAATAAACTATTCATTTCTCATGTGAAATTTAGTTGTCTAAAATGTCGTAGATTTCTCTGATAATATTCCATGATCAAATAAACTATTCATTTCTCATGTGAAATTTAGTTGTCTAAAATGTCGTAGATTTCTCTGATAATATTCCGTGATCAAATAAACTATTCATTTCTCATGTGACATTCAGTGATCAAATGAACCATTCATCTCACATTGTACTATTGTTTTTCTATCCGATTTTTTAAATTCTAATTTTGTTTATCATCTAACAATAAATCAAAGGATTTACTAGTGTTGACCCAATTTACTTCCATGTACTTCTGAGACAATCAACCAAAAACAACAATGGCTAGTGAAGTATGGACGCAAAGCAAACAAAATGAGAAATTGCTCAGTTTTTGTATTAACGCCACACTTTGTATGTTGGTTAGGGTGCATCACCAAAAAATATTGTTGGTATTGTTCTGTTTCAGATGCGCAAATAATTTGTATTGATGCATAGAGGAGTTCTACATCAACCTGTGTGTGTCTGTCGCGCTGTGTCAGAAGTTTTGTGGCTTTGTAATACTCTTTATTGTGTGTAGTTGTATTTGTATTCTGTGTAGTTGTATTTCTATTCTGTGTAGTTGTATTTTGTATTCTGTGTAGCTGTATTTGTATTCTGTGTAGTTGTATTTGTATTCTGTGTATTTGTATTTTGTATTCTGTGAAATTTTATTTTTTATTCTGTGTAGTTGTATTATGTATTCTGTGTAGTTGTATTTTGTATTCTGTGAAATTTTATTTTGTATTCTGTGTAGTTGTATTTTGTATTCTGTGTAGCTGTATTTCTATTCTATGTAGTTGTATTATGTATTCTGTGTAGTTGTATTTGTATTCTGTGTAGCTGTATTTGTATTCTATGTAGTTGTATTTTGTATTCTGTGTAGTTGTATTTTGTATTCTGTGTAGTTGTATTTTGTATTCTATGTAGTTGTATTTTGTATTCTGTGTAGTTGTATTTTGTATTCTATGTAGTTGTATTTGTATTCTATATAGTTGTATTTTGTATTCTGTGTAGTTGTATTTGTATTCTGTGTACTTGTATTTGTACTCTGTGTAGATGCTCTTGCAGTCAGAAGACATGAACAGAAGGAATCACAGTTTCATCTCAAGATTTCATCTCATTATTTTCTCTTGCCCGATCAGATCGATGCCTGTACAGCTCTACAAGATGGAGTGAGTGAATGAAAGACTGAATGAGCGAGAAAGATAATGAGAGTACACACACACGCAGATAGATAGACAAACTGATAGAGAGAGAGAGAAAGAGAGAGAGAGAGAGAGAGAGAGAGAGAGTCAGACATAGAGATAATTATACCAAGCTGCAGAAAAGCTTTGCTTGTGGCATTTCGACTTCTCAGTTTTATTTTAGTTCTCAAAGAACTCTGTGTAATGTATTTAACAGCATTACTTTAGTTCTCACAGAACTATGTTTAGTGTATTTAACACTTTCACTTTAATTCTCATAGAACCATATGTTGTGTATTTAACAGTTTCACTTTAGTTCTCATAGAACTATGTGTAGAGCATTTCACTGTCTCACTTATCACACTTTGGTAAATGTTAAGTTTGATACAGTATTTAGGACTACATGATAGTGTCAATAGGTTATCATGTCTACACACAACTTTCCAGTAGTGATTTAACTCACCATGATGAAATGAAACATTTAGTAAGTCTCCGGGAGATACAAATGATTTGATAATTTCATTTTTGTAAAGATCTACACAGGGAAATATTTTTCACGTTTTTCCACTCTTTGCACAGAGGAAATACAATTTGAATTATTTTTTATTACGAATAATATATTTTTTTCTCTGTAATAATAACACAAGTCTCATTGGCGTGACCTTACTTGAAGAAAATGAACAATTTGAATCTGTTTATTACTTTAAACTTTAGCTGACACAATGTCATACGGTGCAAAACGTGTTCCCTCGCAACTAACAACATACAAACATAATGCATATATTATCCAACTACATAATGCAATATGTGATCCAACAGCTTTATGAAACTTAATGAATTAAAAAAGAAACGTGGCCTACAGGTACGTTATGTCGAGACCTGGTTAGTTTCATATGAAGCATGACTCAGAGTTTCTGTTATGAATACCCGATTGAGTTTAATAAGAACTGAGAGTTAGCATTCCTTACCCTGCAGGGGTCTATTCACTTCAGAAATCAAAGACAAGGAATATTTGCACGGAGATTTTCACGTTCATTTGTTTTATCTGAAATCAAACACGTCGCTGTTGAAATTACACAAGTAGCTGGCGTCATTACACAAGTAGCTGGTGAAATTATACAAATAGTTGGTGAAATTACACAAGTAGCTGGCGGCATTACACAAGTAGCTGGTGAAATTATACAAGTAGCTGGTGAAATTACACAAGTAGCTGGTGAAATTATACAAGTAGCTGTCGAAATTACACAAGTAGCTGGTGAAATTACACAAGTAACTGGTTAAAATTATACAATTAGCTGGTGAAATTATACAAGTATCTGATGAAAATAAATTCCTACACCTTTTAAATATTATCAGTTAGTGTAAGCAAAGTAAATGTTATTACACTTAGTGTGTTCATAATTATTATGGTCAATAAATGTGTCTGTCTTCATGCCCGCTATCTACATACTTAATACATACCGACCAGCCTAACTAGTCTACTATCTACCAGTCATTAGCCTAGAGACCAGCCTAACAACTAGTATACTATTAACTAATCACCTACTTGTCCACCTGAGTGTCTTTTTGTCACCTCTGTGCGCATCAAATTTTCCTGTCGGAAGTTCACTTATAAGCTCTCTCTGCTGCAGTGATATTTGTGAATTCACTTAAGGTTCTAGAAATAATTGGTTGATGTATGTCTTTGTCAACAGCATTCTATAGTCAAAACTAACGTTCGTCTTTTTTTTGTTTGTTTTAAGGATACATTTTGTACACTATCCTTGTGATTGTATAACATTGAATTCACCTTGAATACACTATGTCTATTTTTATCTTTTTTTTAATCTTAACTGTACGTAGTCTCAAAAGTCAGCTAGAAATTGCTAAAAATTAGTTTTAAAACGTAATATTCTGTAAATACAGATGCGTCCCTGTAATCTGGGCATAAAACAACAACTGATATATAGATAGATAGAGCAATCAACCTGCACTGAAGTAATGTCACCATGACCAAAAGAAAAGTAGAGTATTAAAAGAAATATGGAGGTTTGATTTAACTAGTTTTCTCCTTCTCTAGCCACCTCGCTCTCACTCCATCACGCTCGTCCATCTACTTCGTTCTATCTTTCAATCACCTCCACACTGTCTACAAATGTTGGGTGGGGGGGGGGGTCGAGAAATCTTAAGGTCACTGCAGACATTAAACTGAGAAGTTCAGGAAATGAGTTCAATTATCCACTTCTATTGACCTTCCACCACTCACACACACTCACACACATATTCCTAGCTCGCGACAATATTCCGTCCAGTTGAGTCTATGGAGCTCAATAATCCACCCTGCTTTCACTCTGTCCACTCCAATCTACACTGGACTGCACGGAATTCTGTAGTTTATGTGTGCGTATGTGTGTGCGTGTGTGTACTGTTTGACGGATTTTTCTAATTTTCTCATCACTTCTAAGTGGGAAATGTTACGACATGCAGTCTATATTTGCAAGTGTTGTTAACTTCAGATTTAACATGACAAAAGAGCTCGCATAATTGACTTTGTTTGGGCTTTTGACAAGTTTTCTTTGAATTTTTATGTGCGTATTAAAACAAGTAAAATCTTAGCCACTCTCAAGAATGAACAAGCTGTTGGCCAACTAAGGTCAAATTTCCCTCTATGCTGTGCGGACAACTCGCCAAGCGCGCACACTGAAGGTAAACGTCCAAACATAAAAGAATAATTATGAGTTTAACTCTGAAACGATCGACAGGGCCGGAATAAATAGTACGGCGGGAAGTATTTGGCGTCAATGCAAACTTCATTTTAGTTGAACGTTTATTTATCCAGCATGTGATTCAAAGAAAGTAAATATGAACTCCATAGAGTGGTTGGGTCAACACCAAATATTTATTTACATATTTACATAAGAATAGTTTTCTATCTCTCGAGCTGCTCATTTGTTCTTCCATTTAACTCAATTTTATCTATTCTTCCTATTTTTCTCCACCAATATTTTAGAAATAGACTTCACAGAATGCATGTTTCGAATTCCGATGTACATATTTCAATGGAACATACCACTCCCGTCACTTAATTGGTGAAGAATTGGCTATACGAGCTATTTAGTGAGGTTCTAAATACTGTTCAACACAAGCCGGCTTATGATATTATCATATACTGGCTGTACCCTGCAAAGCCTTTGCAGGAAGATAGACTTGTAAAGCCATTGCCGAACCCAGGATTTGGGGGCCCTGCATTTTGACATTCGATACCATGACATGAAATTATGTACTTAATATTTAATGTAAAAAAATATTTTGGGGGCTCCCCTCAAGCTGGAGCCCGGTGAACTTTCGATTTTGGACCGCCCTCCACCCTAGTTACACCTCTGTGTTCAGATTTGATACATTTTTTCAAAATTATTTCGTTTTTTTTTTTAAGTTATGAAATAGTTAAAAACCTAATTAGTTGTTGTTTCTTTTTCTTCCAACATCCTAAAGGAAACATTATTTCAATAAAAAAAATGTCAAAAGATCTAATTAGTTATTTTTCATTAAAACAACTAAAAGGATACATTCTAACAAAAAAAATGTCCAAGAAAGGTATCGTACCTGGATAGTCAGCATAAAAAAATTACCTAAAGTGCTTAGCCATTCAGCCAACAGTTCTAACAAACATGTTGTACCCTGCAAAGTCTTTGCATAGAGATCGACTACTATAAAGCCAGTGCCAAATCTATGGATTTGGAGGCCCGGGGCTTGGTCTCTTTTGGGCCCCTGCATTTTGACGCTCGATACCATGTCATGAGAATAATGTAATGCTTAATATTTAATGTAAAAGTTAATTTTGGGGGTCACCCCTCAAGCTGAGGTCCGGCGGGACTTTCGATTTTGGGCCCCCCACTCTAGTTACGCCTCTGTGTTAATTTATTTTTAAGTTATGAAATAGTTTAAATCTAATTAGTTGTTGTTTCTTTTTCTTACAACATCCTAAAAGATAAATTATTTAAATTAAAAAAAAAAATGTCAAAGATATCTAATTAGTTACTTTTCATTAAAACAACCAAAAGGATACATTCTGAAAAAAAACCCAATAAAAACAAGCAATTTAAGTCTTTTCCGTTTCGGACAAAGGACATTTTAGATCATTTTCGTGTAAGCAGTGGCTACGGTTACGCCGGACGAAATCCGTATTTTTTTCCGGGTTACAACCATAGATTTTTGCTCCACGTGTATGGGTTTTGATAAATATAGAGGGAAGTAAGTTATGTTGAATAACTGTTACAAAAATAAATAATGATTACGCCCCTTTGATTAGCTTTTATTATTTATATTTAAAATATAAGCAAAACCGGCACATAAAAAACTCTTATATTCGGCCCCGAGAGGTCAGATTGCGAAATGGACTTTTGATGTACACTTGGCAGGCCAAGACCTACAAAATGATACATACATCATGGGTCTAGGACTTATGGTTGCTGAGATATAGGGCGCTCCTTTATTAATATAGCTTATATAGTAAAAAACGGTACTTTATACGCCCCCTTTTTCGGCCCTCAGAGGTCAGATCGCAAAATGGACCTAGGTGTTTACTTGGCAGGCCAAGACCTACATAATGATATATACATCATGGGTCTAGGACTTATTGTTGTTGAGATCTAGGGGGATGACAGACAGACAGACAGACAAAACGGGGACAATAGAGCCTTTTTTTCGAAAATGCTCTAAAAAATGTCTCTGGGAGAAATCGAACCCGGAGAGTCTGCAAAAAGGGATTCTTGGCCAAGTCGCATAACCTTTCAGCCACCGCGCCGCACAAATTAAGTATGCTATTTTAATGTACTATTAGAAAAATATTGCTCGGTTATGTTTTCATTGCCTTTTGACCTAGTTTTTTAGGTCTATATTGTTATTTTGTAATTAAGAAATAATTCAAAGCCGTATTTATTTAAAATCATAAATATTTTAAAAGCTGAGAACTTAATTAGTATAGAAATTTGCAGAATTTCTTTTTTTAAATATTATATTGACTTTTAAAAAGAACTTTATTTACGAAATTAGATACGAAAACACGGTCAATAGTCTTTTCGTCGCCGACGTCGGAGATTTTCGATTATTACTATTTTTTGACGTTTGACGATGTTAAAATGCTCTGTTGTAATAAAAACTACATTGATTTGAATAATATTATATATATATATATATATATATATATATATATATATATATATATATATATATTTAATTATTAATTTTTAATATTGGGGACTTTTACATTTTATAATTAAAAGCACAGAAACTATTGAAAATTTTAGATATTTCAAAAAGAAAAATTGAATCGAGACACAGTGGATGACGCCATTTTGAATTCTTGTTTTCCACTTTCGATTTAACGCACACTGGAAATGAATATTATTATTATATATGATATTCGTCTGAAAATGGTACGGTACAATGGTACGGTACATTGGTACGGTACAATGGTACGGTACAATGTAATATTTATGAAATGACTCAAGGCACTGGACGGTCTTTTTGTGGTTATTAAATCAACAAACAACAACTACAAAAACAACAATAACCAACAACTACAACAACAACAACAACTACTACAACTACAACAACTACAACAACAACAACCAACAACTACAAAAACAACAATAACCAACAACTACAACAACAACAACAACAACAACCAACAACATAACAACAACAACAACAACAACAACTACAACAACAACAACTACTACTACAACAACAACAACAACTACAACAACAACTACAACAACAACAACAACAGCAACAACTACAACAACAACTACAACAACAACAACAACAACAACAACAACTACAACAACAACAACAACTACAACAACAACTACAAACAACAACAACAACAACTACAACAACAACAACAACAACTACAACAACAACATCAACAACAACTACAACAACAACTATAACAACAACTACAACAACAACAACAACAACAAACAACTACAAACAACAACAACAACAACAACAACTACAACAACAACTACAACAGGTGTGTGTGTTCTCTCTACAACTTGACAAGTCAACTTTGTCAGAAATGAAATGTTAGTTTAGGAATATTTAAAAGTGGAAAATAATTAATTAAGATTTATTCTTCGCTAAACATTTAGTCACTGACACCAATGGACACTTAAAATCCCCGGTGCTCAGAGAATTTTTCCCAGTTTATTTTTGAATGGTATTACGTCACGGAGGATTATTAATTAGCAATGAAAAATATTTAGGGATACATTCTTATGGCTTAACTATCAAGGCAACCTCATTGGGCCCAAACTGACAAGGGATCCTTTCAACTATTGATGATTATTGATGACTATTGATGACTATTAATGACTATTGATGACTATTGATGACTATTGAACCATCAGCCATGAGGCCACCAACTATTACTTTTACATAGCCCGCCCCCTACCCCGGCCCTAAACAACTCTGGGTTGAATTTTCTACTTAAGTTCCAAAACACACAAGAGCGGTACTAATGATTGTATTCTAAATTTGTTTCAAATACTCATATTTTAAAATTATTATCCATAGGTAAAAAATTTAATAGAATAAAAGCGATTTGGGTTCTGCGTTAAATCGAAAGTAAAGAATTAATACAACAGTATTCCAGTTTAAAATACAATCATGAAAAAAATCGGATCTGCCCGAAACCAAAAATAACCTAACATACCGGATCAAGCATAAGGGGATATAATTCTATGCAACGGTTTTTGCAGGGAGCAGCTAGTAAATAATTTTAGCATTATACTACTCAAGCTACTACATCTAGGTATCGCTGCAATAAAACCAACTGCCATGTTCTGCATATGTTTCGTATTCCATATTTCATAAACATGTTCGTTAGTGGACAACATCCTTGCAGATGTATGTAGACATGTGTATCTAGTTATCTTTCGTCACACTCATATCAGTTATAAACAAAAAATAAATCAACTAGTCCCGTTAGTTATCGACATGACCAGTTCAGATAATGGTTCATACATGAAGGGGATTCGACCAGAGCCAGTCGAGTAAAACATCAAACACCGAGTAAAACATCAAACACCGAGTAAAACATCAAACACCGAGTAAAACATCAAACACCGAGGAAAACTCGACCCTCAGGTATTGACTTCTAATCGTCACATAATCTCCCCCCGAGCTTTTGTTGATAGATTGGAACAAGAGAGAGAGAGAGAGAGAGAGAGAGAGAGAGAAACACCAAATGTTACAGCGCTACGACATAGTCACGTAGTGGCGCTGGGTGGGAGAGATGATATCAGGAGGAGACCACTCGATCTATTTGGTTATTACGTTCAACCATCTCAATATGTGCCGGTTGTGTACAGGGGGTTGTTTACATGATTAACTGCTGAAATATACTGCTAGAGGATTACATCAGGAGTGATTTCCCTTTTGTGGAAAACAATACATTCGGATTTATTGTGTTTACAACAGAGAGGAAATACTTCTGTGGATTTATTTTACTGCCTGTAAGATATTTAAACTCCAATTATTTATTTCATATTCTCTGAGTTTTTACTCTAATTAAGACATTTTTTCATACACGCTGTCATGTCATCTTCATTTACTTTGCATATATTTCTAATAACCACATCATAATATCGTCAAGATAAATAGTGCGCCCAATTACAATGTATCTGTCTTGGACATGAGACAAAATTCTCCATGCATTTATTCATAAATGTGTGTGTATTGTTATACATTTCTAAAAATGAAAGATAATTTTATAATTTAACATGTATTCGTATTGATGTAACATGCTTTAAATACTAAAAAATATCGGACACACCGGGCTTCACGGACAAGTAATATCACTACCGAAAACGGCATCTGGGGTGGCTTTAACAAATGTTTCCCTTTTTTCCCTTTGATAAAATTTATAAAAGTTGAAAAAAATCAGCCCCGTGGCTAGTGGGAAAGTACTAGCCGTCCGCGGCGGCCACCATGTCCATCCCGTTCTTTTAAGCCACTGACCCTAGCCTAGCCATAAACTTTGTGTTGGGTTTCATCTTTAAAGTAAACCTAACAGAGTTGTAACAGTTAACAATATGTCCATCGTTTAATGAGTTATCATATATATGTTTATAAGCAGCGAAACCGTTTTTTGTTAAAGCTTTTGACCCCTTACCTACACATTGTCATCTGTTTAGATGACAACTGACAGTACCGTCATGTCAACTGACCAATACCGTCATGTCAACTGACCAGTACCGTAATGTCAACTGACTAGTACCGTCATGACAACTGACTAGTACCGTCATGACAACTGACCAGTACCGACATGACAACTTACTAGTACCGTTATGACAACTGACCAGTACCGACATGTCGCTGACCAGTACTGTCATATCCCTATGATAATGATGAAATACAGAATAACTAACTGACGTTAATTTTAGAGAAGGTTTAGTCTTAATTAATTAGATCAAGAATAGAAAGAACTCATTGTCAACAACATAAAACTATACTGGTCTTTAGCCGCCATTTTCTGCACAGTTCCGGTCATGTGACTTGTATCTCCTGATATACTTGATGTATACGCAATATAAATCCATTGTGTTCGTTATTTTTTAACTAATGTTTATAAAGTGTTAACTACATCTCATGGTTCCAAACGAACTGGACCAGAGAAGATTGTGACATTCTGACAACTGACCAGTACCGTTATGACAACTAACTAGTACCGCCATGTCGCTGACTAGTACTGTCATATCCCTATGATTACGATAGGATACAGTTTAACTAACTGACGTTAATTTAGAGAAATTTAGAGAAAGGTTTAGTCTTAATTAATTAGATCAAGAATAGAAAGAACTCATTGTCAACAACATGAAACTATACTGGTCTTTAGCCGCCATTTTCTGCACAGTTCCGGTCATGTGACTTGTATCTCCTGATATACTTGATGTATATAATATATTGTGCTCGTTATTTTTTAGCTACTGTTTCTAAAGCGTTAACTACATCTCATGGTTCCAAACAGACTGGATCAGAGAAGATTGTGACATTCTATGGTTCCGAGAAGACTACGTCATTCCATGGTTCCGAGAAGACTCGGTCATTACACGAAACGCTGAAGAATGATTTAGAGAATACTGGGTCAATCTACTTAAACATGTACCACATCTGATCATCCTTTAGTTATCTCTTCTCGCTGATTGCATCTGGAGATTTATTATCACATGTTATCATAACAGTCGGATATCATTAGAGTAGTATTTGTTTATATCCTAGTGATATGTTAATTTCATAAATAATACACCAAGTATCAAGGGTTTACCATTGAACTCAGCAAACATATTCATATACTCTACTCATAGATGACATATACTCTACTCATAGATGACATATACTCTACTCATAGATGACATATACTCTACTCATAGATGACATATACTCTACTCATAGATGACATATACTCTACCCATAGATGACATATACTATACTCATAGATGACATATACTATACTCATAGATGACATATACTCTACTCATAGATGACATATACTCTACTCATAGAAGACACATACTCTACTCATAGATGACATATACTCTACTCATAGATGACACAAGCTTAATACACCTTAGCTAGATCTGGCCCTTTAACTATGCACAATATAAGTTTCGACATTCATTTTTCTGGGTCAGTCATAGCACTCCTGGTTATTTTCATCTTAGAATTGGGGTTCTCACCCTTTAACGCGACTGAACCCCAGGGGGTTTGAAAGTATTATGCGGGGACCTCTCACACGGAAGTTTGCAAATAAATGTATTTATTTTATCATATTGGAATGTGCTTGCATTTGTAATGTCGCTGGATAACTTGGGGGTACGTGTGCCACCGGTTGGGAACCGCGGTAGAGTTACAATTAAACAGCATCCATAGATATATAGATCAATTAAACAACATCCATAGATTTATATATCAATTAAACAACATACACAGATCTATAGATCAATTAAACAACATACATAGATCAATTAAACAACATCCATAGATCTATAGATCAATTAAACAACATACCTAGATCTATGGATCAATTAAACAACATCCATAGATCCATAGATCAATTAACAAAATCCATAGATCCATAGATCAATTAAACAACATCCATAGATCTATAGATCAATTAAACAACATCCCTAGATATATAGATCAACTAAACAACATCCATAGATCTATAGATCAATTAAACAACATCCATAGATCTATAGATCAATTAAACAACATCCATAGATATATAGATCAATTAAACAACATCCATAGATCTATAGATCAATTAAACAACATACATAGATCTATAGATCAATTAAACAACATCCATAGATCCATAGATCAATTAACAAAACCATAGATCCATAGATCAATTAAACAACATCCAAAGATCAATTAAACAACATACATAGATCTATAGATCAATTAAACAACATCCATAGATCTATAGATCAATTAAACAACATCCATAGATCTATAGATCAATCAAACAACATCCATAGATCTATAGATCAATTAAACAACATACATAGATCTATAGATCAATTAAATAACATCCATAGATCTATAGATCAATTAAACAAAATCCATAGATCTATAAAGTAAACTACACTGTCGACCTGAAGGTCCAGTGTTCAGTAATGAAAGAAAAGCACTACAAAAACAGTCCCATACTGATTTATATGATCTAAAAGGTGAACATCTCATCCTTACATGAACTTCACAGATATAGAAGATATAAGACTAGATAACATCCATAGTTATAGTTCTATAAAGAAGATTTATAACAAAATTACATCCTTATTTCTATTGAATATATAAATAAAGATGTAACCACAAAACATAATTTCCACATGAGGTGCCTGCGACGTATACTGCAGATAAAGTGGCAAGACAAGATCCCCAACACTGGGGTGCTGGAGAGGGCCAACATGAGCAGCTTGTTTGCAGTTCTCAGCGAGAGACGCCTCAGATGGCTCGGTCATTCAAAAGAATGGACGCAGGCCGCATCCCGAAGGACCTACTCTATGGCGAGTTAGTTACCGGCCAGAGGAAAACAGGGCGACCTAAAATGCGCTACAAAGACACCTGCAAAAAGGATATGAAAGAGTGCTCCATTAACCCCAACTCCTGGGAGAGCCAAGCAGCCGACCGCCAGTCCTGGAGGCTCGCTGTCCGGCAGGGTTCATTGCGCGCAGAGGCTGAGCGACAGGATAATGCTGCCCTGAAAAGAACAAGACGGAAGCGGAAAAAAGAACAGCTACAACAACAACTACAACAACCAACTATCTTCAAGTGTGACAAGTGCGGCAGGGATTGCCACTCCCGAGTCGGACTGCACAGCCATTCCCGGCGGTGTTTTGTAGATTCAGCTACACCATCGTCTCTCGAGACGGACGGATGCCGACGACGACGACAAAAAATAAACAGAGCAACATCTCTGTATAAATAAAGATGTAACCACAAAACATAAACAGAGCAACATCTCTGTATAAATAAAGATGTAACCACAAAACATAAACAGAGCAACATCTCTGTATAAATAAAGATGTAACCACAAAACATAAACATAGCAACATCTCTGTATAAATAAAGATGTAACCACAAAACATAAACAGAGCAACATCTCTGTATAAATAAAGATGTAACCACAAAACATAAACAGAGCAACATCTCTGTATAAATAAAGATGTAACCACAAAACATAAACAGAGCAACATATCTGTATAAATAAAGATGTAACTACAAAACATAAACAGAGCATAAGTGTAGATATAGAGCCAACCAACATACATACTTCCTCTCTATGGGACCAAGTCTGTTTATTTACCCAGTGCTAACAAAAACAAACCAACACTAGAGTCTATTGTCTGATTGAGAATAGTTGATATCACCAGGTAGAACAGGTGTGATGTTTTATAGTTGTTGTTGTTGTGTGTATATTGAGCCACGTGGGGGGGGGGGCAGTGGATTAATTTGTCCTGATATGTAGACAGACATATCTTCATGGTAACTCGGGTATAAATTGATACACAACTCTAGCACTATGTCTCTAGATAGAAGAAAATCTAATCGAAGTCAGTAGAAAATTATATCTATCTATCTATCTATCTATCTATCTATCTATCTATCTATCTATCTATCTATCTATCTATCTATCTATCTATCTATCTATCTATCTATCTATCTGTCTGTCTGTCTGTCTCTGTCCGTCTCACTGTCTGTTTTATAATCTATCCTTATATTTTTGTGAGTTTGTCGATAAATATGATATTATTTATCTACTATTGTTTCCAATGAACTTCCACATTCATTATCTTAAAACCATTCTATCACAAAAACAAAAAGTGAAAAAAAAGAGAAACCAGTGAAGACAGTATCAAGACACCAGCACAGAAAACATTCACTGGCTACTTAAACGTCTCATGGTCTTTAGTCTGTAACCTTTACTGGCTAGTCCCGGTCAGTCCCAGCTTGAGCCATCCAGCCCAGGGTCTGGAGTGCAAATCGTGTTAATCTGGCTATCAATGTTAGCTAACGGCTTCTCCCTTCTCCAACATCTGCTTTATCTTAGCCTGAGTAACATCATACTTCTCAGCTACACTGTCCTTCTTCCTTCACCAACCTATTTTTTTTCTTCCGTCGAGGCGTGTGTTTGTCCATTAACCCTAACGTGTTTGCATAACATTGCTAACCATGATTACGTCAACAACCGGACATTTCTTTTGAATAGAAAATAGATACTGAATGTTTTGTAAACATTGAGATAAGGTATCCAGATGTTTTGAAAATTTCGTGAATATAAATTTAGACATCAAATAATCCCCGACACATTATTTTGTTGAAATACGGTTAACAGATTTGTATTTAAAAGAAGTAGGTTGAGATGGGCTGGGCTACCACTACCAATACCAATTCGACTTATTTCCCCCTTTCCTATTGAAAAGATTGATTTCAATAGTGTACATATTGGCTGTCAAACTAGCAGCCCGTGGGCATTCGTACGTGCAACCCTAACTAATGATTCATAAATAAAACAAACATTTGTTCAATTGTTTCTTTTTACTTCTTACATTTTTTTTTCCTTTTCTCAAGTGCATTTACCTTTCTAGTTTCTAAACAAATTTACCTTTCCAGTTTCTAAACACATTTATCTTTCTAGTTTCTAAACACATTTACCTTTCTAGTTTCTAAACACATTTACCTTTCTAGTTTCTAAACACATTTACCTTTCTAGTTTCTAAACACATTTAACCTTCTATCTTCTAAACAATTTTAACGTTCTAGCTTCCTAAACACATTTAACATTTTAGTTTGTAAACATTTGTTAACTCGCTGACAGATGCGATGCTGTGGACAATGTCAGTAAAAAATTCTAACCTAATGTTCAATGAACACAACCACTCCCAGAATATATGCCAATATAGGGAAATAAGCTAATGAGTATGATAACTCAATTTTTGAAAATTTTGTACTTAGCAGGTTTTGGAACTCACCCCCTCAATAACTGGGCTGTCTTACTACTAATAAGATTCTAAGTAGTTCTTTCTCTGGGCTAGTTTGACATTTTGTCATGTCTACATTGCCTACTAGATATATCTCTGGGCTAGTTTTACATTTTGTCATGTCTACATTGCCTACTAGATATATCTATGGGCTAGCTTGATATTTTGTCATGTCTACATTGCCTACTAGATATATCTATGGTCTAGTTTTACATTTTGTCATGTCTACATTGCCTACTAGTTATATATATATATATAGGCTAGTTTGACATTTTGTCATGTCTACATTGCCTACTAGATATATCTATGGGCTAGTTTGACATTTTGTCATGTCTACATTGCCTACTAGATATATCTACGGGCTAGTTTTACATTTTGTCATGTCTACATTGCCTACTAGATATATCTATGGGCTAGTTTGACATTTTCTCATGTCTACTTTTCTAAAATTCAGTCCCGCAGCGAAAATATACAATCTGGGGCAATAGTCAGAAGCTTCGTGCAAAATTTACATAACAGTTGAGAAGGGGGGGTTAGGGGGATACAGTTCAATGTGACTCATGCGGGTTTGATTTACCTGGTATACATTATATACTATAGTTTGTTGGTATACATTATATACTATAGTTTGTTGGTATACATTATATACTATAGTTTGTTGGTATACATTATATACTATAGTTTGTTGGTATACATTATATACTATAGTTTGTTGGTATACATTATATACTATAGTTTGTTGGTATACATTATATACTATAGTTTGTTGTGATTAGAAAAAAATATCTAAATATTTTGTAAGTAATCTCTTGATACTTGCACTCTGAAATAAAATATGAATGTATTTTCATTGCTCATGAAAGTTAAACCAGTTAAACAGTAATTGTCTTTTTAATTGAAAAAGAAAAGCACAAAAGACCTCTGTGGGCATTTATCTAGAATTTATGTAATTATAGTGTATTGTATGTAATTATTTCATTACATCAAAAGGTGTACATAATAAAGTCATTAAAGAGTTTAATCTCCAAGTTAAAAAAAAATATTTTTAGCTAGTTTTAATTTTGTCCATAACAATAACAAATTTACTCTTTTTTTTCGCTGTTAACATTTAAAAAGTCCCATCATTCTCCACTTTTTATGAAAGTCATAAAATTAATTGTTAACAAAGCTAAAAATAGCCTACATTAAAGTATGAGATTAGACACAGCTCAGTTTTTTTCAAAAGTTATTAATGGCGATACAGTGACGTTTTCGTTTAGTAATGGAGTTTTCAAAGTGCAAAATACTTCAAGATCTGATTTAGTGTACAGTCTTACAAGAAGTGATAATGATAAATCGTGAAAAGAAAAAAAAAACCAGACAATGAAAGTAACCAAAGAATAAACAAAGAAGAAATTTGTGGCTGAAAAATCCACATATTTTACTGATCAGACATGATACTAGGACAAAACCCTTACATCTTTGTTAGTAGACTTATGACAGAACTATATCCACGTCTGACTTGTGACAGAACTATACCCATGTCCCACTTATGACAGAATTATATCCATGTCTCACTTGTGACAGAACTATACACATGCCTCACTTGTGACAGAACTATATCCATGTCTCACTTATGACAGAACTATATCCATGTCTCACTTGTGACAGAACTATACACATGCCTCACTTGTGACAGAACTATATCCATATCTCACTTATGACAGAACTATATCCATGTCTCACTTGTGACAGAACTATATCCATGTCTAACTTATGACAGAACTATATCCATGTCTCACTTGTGACTGAACTATACACATGCCTCACTTGTAACTGAACTATACCCATGCCTCACTTGTGACAGAACTATATCCATGTCTCACTTATGACAGAACTATATCCATGTCTCACTTGTGACAGAACTATACACATGCCTCACTTGTGACAGAACTATATCCATATCTCACTTATGACAGAACTATATCCATGTCTCACTTGTGACAGAACTATATCCATGTCTAACTTATGACAGAACTATATCCATGTCTCACTTGTGACTGAACTATACACATGCCTCACTTGTGACTGAACTATACCCATGCCTCACTTGTGACAGAACTATATCCATGTCTCACTTGTGACAGAACTATATCCATGTCTCACTTGTGACAGAACTATATCCATGTCTCACTTGTGACAGAACTATATCCATGTCTCACTTGTGACAGAACTATACCCATGCCTCACTTGTGACAGAACTATATCCATGTCTCACTTATGACAGAACTATATCCATGTCTCACTTGTGACAGAACTATATCCATGTCTCACTTATGACAGAACTATAAATATGTCTCACTTGTGACAACTATATCCATGTCTCACTTGTGACAGAACTATATCCATGTCTCACTTATGACAGAACTATATCCATGTCTCACTAGTGACAGAACTATACCCATGCCTCACTTGTGACAGAACTATATCCATGTCTCACTTATGACAGAACTATATCCATGTCCCACTTTTGACAGAACTATATCCATGTCTCACTTGTGACAGAATTATATCCATGTCTCACTTATGACAGAACTATATCCATGTCTCACTTGCGACTGAACTATACACATGCCTCACTTGTGACTGAACTATACCCATGCCTCACTTGTGACAGAACTATATCCATGTCTCACTTGTGACTGAACTATACCCATGTCTCACTTGTGACTGAACTATACCCATGCTTCACTTGTGACAGAACTATATCCATGTCTCACTATCCTAAATTTTAGTGATACAACATTTACGTCTCAAAACCTGAAATAATCTTTATTAATTATGTTCATTATGATTTTCGTTTCACACGACTGAATGGTTTTGTTGTTGAAATAAGTTCAATTTGGGATTAATTTAAATCAGTTATATGTGTTAGTACAGATTAAATAATTATTGTTTTAACTGACATAAAACAAGCCATGAAATTATTTCAGATTTTTATGTAATTTTTACTTTGGTATCTCTGCCAAAAATGGCCAAACATTTTACAAAAATAACAAACTGTTTTTTTTTTTAAATTTTATTATTAGTCACTTAAATGTTTGATGCACTTTCTCGATTATTGATGTATCAGTAATATATTTGTAAGAAAGTAAATGCTATAATAAACAACACACTTGCATGTCTTTAACAGACGGACATTATAACATACATAGACAAATTAAACATGCAATTATTAGGTGAATCGTTTGTGGCGTGTGAAGTCCCTGTAAGGATGAGATGAAATCTCTTAGATCCTATGAACCAATAAAGGGACGGTTTTTATGGTGCCCTTCTTTCATACCCACCAAAGCCGATAGTGCAGTGGCCATGGAGGCACCACGGGAGATATATCGATAACTTGAGCCAAGAGCCTCGGTCCTCACCGGTGATCGAACCAGGTACCTTCAGGTCGACATTAGAGCGCTTTACCACTCGACAGTCTGTTAGAATTAGATATTCGTCCACCAAAGTTTTCGCGTATCTGAATTTCAGCCTTCGATCCATCTATACGTATAGTTCGTGATGTAGTACATCAGTCAGTGTGTGAGTAAGTGAGTGAGGTATTTGCCTTTTAGTAGTATAGATTGGGGACGGGGGGGGGTTTCCACTGGGGATTTAGTCCTTGGGGGGGGGGGGGTTAGTCCTTGGTTGGGGGGTTAAGTTTATGGGAAGTTTTCGAGCGGCGGTAAAATGTTTTGTCCAGATAACTCGGACAAATATTGGTCAACTTTGGTGCTCATGTAAAGACATTATTTACTGTATGGACATTATTTACTGTAAAGACATTATTTACTGTAAGGACATCACTTACTGTAAGGACATTATCTACTGTAAGGACATCACTTACTGTATGGACATTATCTACTGTAAGGACATTATTTACTGTAAGGACATTATTTACTGTAAGGACATCACTTACTGTAAGGACATTATCTACTGTAAGGACATCATTTACTGGAAGGACATTATTTACTGTAAGGACATCACTTACTGTAAGGACATCACTTACTGTAAGGACATTATTTACTGTATGGACATTATTTACTGTAAGGACATCACTTACTGTAAGGACATCACTTACTGTAAGGACATTATCTACTGTAAGGGCATCATTTACTGTAAGGACATTACATACTTAAGGACATTATTTACTGTAAGGACATCACTTACTGTATGGACATTATCTACTGTAAGGACATCACTTACTGTAAGGACATTATCTACTGTAAAGACATTATTTACTGTAAGGACATCACTTACTGTAAAGAAATTATTTACTGTAAGGACATCACTTACTGTAAGGACATTATTTACTGTAAGGACATCACTTACTGTAAGGACATTATTTACTGTAAGGACATCACTTACTGTAAGGACATTATCTACTGTAAGGACATCACTTACTGTAAAGAAATTATTTACTGTAAAGACATCATTTACTGTAAGTACATTACTTACTGTAAGGACATTATCTACTGTAAGGACATCACTTACTGTAAGGACATCACTTACTGTAAGGACATTATTTACTGTAAGTACATTACTTACTGTAAGGACATTATCTACTGTAAGGACATCACTTACTGTATGGACATTATCTACTGTAAGGACATCACTTACTGTAAGGACATTATTTACTGTAAGGACATCACTTACTGTAAGGACATTATTTACTGTAAGGACATCACTTACTGTAAGGACATTATCTACTGTAAGGACATCACTTACTGTAAAGAAATTATTTACTGTAAAGACATCATTTACTGTAAGTACATTACTTACTGTAAGGACATTATCTACTGTAAGGACATCACTTACTGTAAGGACATCACTTATTGTAAGGACATTATTTACTGTAAGTACATTACTTACTGTAAGGACATTATCTACTGTAAGGACATCACTTACTGTATGGACATTATCTACTGTAAGGACATCACTTACTGTAAGGACATTATCTACTGTAAGGACATCACTTACTGTAAGGACATTATTTACTGTAAGGACATCACTTACTGTAAGGACATCTCTTACTGTAAAGAAATTATTTACTGTAAGGACATCACTTACTGTAAGGACATTATTTACTGTAAGGACATTATCTACTGCAAGGACATTATCTACTGTAAGGACATTATATACTTAAGGACATTATTTACTGTAAGGACATCACTTACTGTATGGACATTATCTACTGTAAGGACATCACTTACTGTAAGGACATTATCTACTGTAAAGACATTATTTACTGTAAGGACATCACTTACTGTAAAGAAATTATTTACTGTAAGGACATCACTTACTGTAAGGACATTATTTACTGTAAGGACATCACTTACTGTAAGGACATTATCTACTGTAAGGACATCACTTACTGTAAAGAAATTATTTACTGTAAAGACATCATTTACTGTAAAGACATTTACTGTTTGCTAGTCAAGAATCTATGACATTAGATCAGCTAATTATTTGTACCATCATTACTCTGTTGTTTCGTTATGTTTTTTTTCTATATTTTTATTTTGAACATGTTAGTCTTGAAAATATATTTTGTCTTGAATTTATGTTTTGTCTTGAAGGTATGTTTTTACAGCTGACGGAGTGTTTATGATTCGTCATGTTGTTTTGAAGGCAGACGTTAAATAATCTGTTGATTAATCACACGACAGATTGGAGAAACGAGTTCCGAGGGTTCTAATTCTTTATCAGTCATACCCTTCTAATCAAGCAGAGAAAGAATTTGATATTTACCGTCGACGCTGTTCCTACACTTTGAGAGTGACTTTTTCTTTGCCATAAAATAACTAGAGAAAAAAAAATTACAGCGGATGAACATTTTATGGAAAATTTATTAACAATTTCACTAACACTGTTTCTTCATTAATTAGCTATTCCAAACTACGCACAGTTGTAAGTTTCTGAGTGATTTTGAGTTTGTATGTGGCCTTGAATGCTTTTGAATGTATTATTGTTTTCAGTTTATTTATAGTTATGGTTTTCTTTTAAAATGTTTGAAGCTTGATTTGTTTTTACTCATTCAGTTCGGAGATATTAAATTCATGACATCTTTTTGATAGCTTCACAGTCCTGTATTCTGTTTGTAACATTGAGTTCAGAATTGATTTCGGTCTAAAATAATAACCTTGTAATTGTACATTTAATTTGAAATCTGTCCTTAATGTGAGACAGTTCACCAGTGACGACATCTGTATTGTCTGTACTTCGGGGGGGGGGGGAGTTAAGAAGTGGGGATCAGAGTGGTAGCACAGTTTACCTATCTATATTAACGATTTTCTCAGGCAGTAGTCCACTGAAGAGTCACCAATACACAATGTGACATCCAGATAGTTTGGCCTCTGGTCGGGAGATAGAACTTGACCTTCATCTTCAGCGGATGCCTTAAGATAGACGCTCCAATCATTAAAGGCGAACAGACTTTCTTCCAGCAGTTGATTTCTAACCTAGGAATAATAAACAGCTGTTATATGGTTCTATTTCACGATGTATTAGAAACTGTGTTACCAATTGTACATCTCAGTGTTAATTCCTGAACGCTGCAACTTCAACAATACACCGGCCACCAGACCCCGTCGTAGGCCTTTTTAAAGTCTAGGAAAACTTCAGCCGTTGATTGAAAACTCTTGACTATCTCTTTGACTATTTTCTGGTTCCATAGCACTGTTCTCTGCATCTATTGCACTATTCTCTACATTCATTGCAATATTATCTGTATTCATTGCAATATTCTCTCGACCTATTGCAATATCCTCTGGATCTTCATCGAAATATTATCTGGATCAACTGCACTTGTTTGTGGGTGATGAACATTCTTCTTCCAGGTACCAATCAGTCCCTGGTAGACCATGCGTTAAACAACTTCCATCACACACGAAGTGAGGGCAATCGGTCTATAGCTATGTGACCTTTGCGTACTTAAGTACCTGCACTGTGACCACCTCCCTACAACTTTGTGGAATGTCTCTAGATACTCATGTCCGATCGATAAATTGGAGTTGCTTATCTGTTTCAAGGGCCTCAAAGTTCTCAAATTTCAATCATCTCGTGGGCTGGTCTAATCTTTATCAGGAGCCTTCCTAACTGCATATGACAAGTCGCTGACAGAGAAAAGGGCCCTGAAAGTGTCGTGATTTTTCCAAATGACCTCGACCTTCTCTTTTACACGTCTGCTAGATTACATGATCTTAAGGCGTGCTCATGTTTTTATTTATTTCCTAAAAAAAGAACTTGTTCGAACTAATGTTCAGTCTGAGAGTAAACAGACCTGAATGTGGTTCATCACATCAAATAGTTAGGGCACTTATTTTTAAAGAGTGGGTCGCGGATGGATTTTAGGTGGATCGCGACAATGTTAAAATGTTACATTAAAAAGTATTTAGAATCTATATTTGAATACCTGAAATTCTTTTGTTTCATTGTGAGTCTCAGCGTAAAAGTTTGAGAATTACAGAGTTAGGGTATCCTTGTAGAATTATGTTCTTTATTTTTTGTTTACCTTAACAACTAATAATATTTTAGAACGAATCGTTCCTTCAGAAAATTATCGCTAAACTCGAATCTTTTGGAGAAACCTGATCTCCCCCCCCCCCCACCTAACTTTTATATCTACTCAAACATTGGGGTTATCATTGTTTCACAATTGTAACATGTGTATTTTCATCACTGTATTCAGTTTATGTGTATTTTCATCACTGTATTCAGTTTATGTGTATTTTCATCACTGTATTCAGTTTATGTGTATTTTCATCACTGTATTCAGTTTATGTGTATTTTCATCACTGTATTCAGTTTATGTGTATTTTCATCACTGTATTCAGTTTATGTGTATTTACATCACTGTATTCAGTTTATGTGTATTTCATCACTGTATTCAGTTTATGTGTATTTTCATCACTGTATTCAGTTTATGTGTATTTTCATCACTGTATTCAGTTTATGTGTATTTTCATCACTGTATTCAGTATATGTGTATTTCATCACTGTATTCAGTATATGTGTATTTTCATCACTGTATTCAGTTTATGTGTATTTTCATCACTGTATTCAGTTTATGTGTATTTTCATCACTGTATTCAGTATATGTGTATTTCATCACTGTATTCAGTTTATGTGCATTTCATCACTGTATTCAGTTTATGTGTATTTTCATCACTATATTCAGTTTATGTGTATTTCATCACTGTATTCAGTTTATGTGTATTTTCATCACTGTATTCAGTTTATGTGTATTTCATCACTGTATTCAGTTTATGTGTATTTCATCACTGTATTCAGTTTATGTGTATTTCATCACTGTATTCAGTTTATGCAAATGTTACAGTTTAGAGCTACTTAAGGCAAAGTGATTTTATTTTGGGAAGATTGACATAATGCCAAATTGATAGAATGTCTGAATTAGGTCATCGGCCTGTTGATAGAACAGGGGGCGTGAAATTGAGAGGGTCATACGTAACTTGGCGGATGTCAATTAATTAGATTGTCTCACCGTAACGGGCTCATACCATTGTATACCTGGTCACGATGAAATCATTACATTTACTTTCACCAAGTGCAGCGCCTGACATATCTGTAGCAGGGGTGCGAAAAGCAATTAGTTGTCTTCCAACCCTTTCCCAAACATAATGAAGTACCATAGTGATGATAATAATACAAACATTACAGGCCATTAGTTAGCATTGAAATGAAACAACTCATTCACGAGATCCGATTTCAAAAATGCCCTGACAAATTTTACAGCTTGGAATGAATGAAGTTCTCTACGTCATTTTTTTTGTTTTGTAGGTTTTATTTTTACATATCACTTTTTTTTCCTGACGCCCATGATAGGCTGCCGTCCGGGTGTTTTGCACCCCTTTGAACCATAGTGCGTGCTGCCCAAGTTTAAGAAAAGAAAAGTTTTGTTTATTTAAATTTATGAAACGACCTTACCTCGTTTTAAGTACATATCGCTTGTCGAGTCATTATGACCAATTATTGTGTTCGATGAATGACTCGGGTCGAGACCTATGTTTCAGGGTACATATTTAAGTCGGGGTGTGAAACATCCGTCACCTCCAACGCACGTACATAAACATGTCCCAGTGACTCACCTCACGAACACAGTCTTGATAACCTCATGATCTATTACTTAGTGCGTCCTTAGTGGGAATGCACTTAGTCTTATACACACATTTACACACACATTTACACAAACATTCACACACAGTTACACACATATTCAACACACTTACACACATATTCACACAAATTAACACTAACATTCACAAACATTTAAACACATATTCTCACAAATTAACACTAACATTCACAAACATTTAAACACATATTCACACACATTTACACATATATTCACACACATTTACGCACATATTCACAAACATTTACACACATACACACATATTTACGTATATAACGCTTATTTGGATTTCCCTTTGTGTGTGTGGGAGACTGTGTATGTGTGTTTGACTGTGTGTGACTGTGTGTGTGTGTGACTGTGTGTATGTGTGTGTTTGACTGTGTGAGACTGTGTGTGACTGTGTGTGATTATGTGTGTATGTGTGTGTGTGACTGTGTGTGTGTGTATGTGAATGTGTGTGACAGAGTGTGTGTGACTGTGTGTGTCTGTGTGTTACTGTGTGTGTGACTATGTGTGTTACTGTGTGTGACTGTGTATGTGTTTGACTGTGTGTGTCTGTGTGTGTGTATGTGACTGTATGTGACAGAGTGTGTATCAGCGATTAGGGCATTGCATTTTTAAAAAAAATTGAGATCAGCTAGTTTGTCAAACACAGTTACCCATATTTCTTACAGAAAATATTTCTCGTAGAATAGAGCACTGATTGGTAAAGAAATAAACTTAATTGTTTCAGTGCTACAATACAGTTGTCATTTTCTGATACAACATGAAGTTTATAAAATGAAATGTATGGATTGTTTACTTCAATGTTCTTTTGTAAAAAAAACAATATGGTCCATATATTTGTCATTGTCTTGCAACTTCGGCAACTGGTGGTCCGCAGGTCATTGTCTTGCAACTTCGGCAACTGGTGGTCTGCAGGTCATTGTCTTGCAACTTCGGCAACTGGTGGTCTGCAGGTCATTGTCTTGCAACTTCGGCAACTGGTGGTCCGCAGGTCATTGTCTTGCAACTTCGGCGACTGGTGGTCCGCAGGTCATTGCCTTGCAACTTCGGCGACTGGTGGTCCGCAGGTCATTGCCTTGCAACTTCGGCAACTGGTGGTCTGCAGGTCAATGTCTTGCCTTGCAACTTCGGCAACTGGTGGTCCGCAGGTCATTGTTTTGCAACTTGGGCAACTGGTGGTCCGCAGGTCATTGTCTTGCAACTTCGGCGACTGGTGGTCCGCAGGTCATTGCCTTGCAACTTCGGCAACTGGTGGTCTGCAGGTCATTGTCTTGCCTTGCAACTTCGGCAACTGGTGGTCCACAGGTCATTGCCTTGCAACTTCGGCAACTGGTGGTCTGCAGGTCATTGTCTTGCAACTTCGGCAACTGGTGGTCCGCAGGTCATTGTTTTGCAACTTGGGCAACTGGTGGTCCTCAGGTCAATGTCTTGCCTTGCAACTTCGGCAACTGGTGGTCCGCAGGTCATTGTTTTGCAACTTGGGCAACTGGTGGTCCGCAGGTCATTGCCTTGCAACTTCGGCAACTGGTGGCCAGCAGGTCATTGTCATAGAGAATATGTTGGTTGTTCCCTAAAATATGTGGACAAGGTTGTAGTTCTGTTGTAGTTCTGTTTTAGTTCAGTTTTAGTTCTGTTGTAGTTCTGAAATGTACAACTGATGAGAAAGTAAAGCAGAATTATGTTGAATTATTACTTTTAGTTTTCATACTTTAACTATTAGTTTTTATAGCAATACAAACATATTACCTGTGTAATATGTATTTCCTTTGGTGAAATTCAATAGAATTACAAACACTTAGAGAGATAGGAGAGAGAGAGAGAGAGAGAAAGAATGAGAAATTTAGAGCGAAAGAGGGGAAGAGAGAGGGTAAGGAGAGAGAGAGGAGACAATATCAAATGTAATCCTGGAACAACAAAACAGAGATGTCATGCAGTGTTTTATCTAGAAGTTTAAATTTGTTTTAGTTTGTTTCATTGTAAGAGTTCAAGTCTTGAATAAAAGTGACGAATACAATTACATTGTTTTCAGTTTAATCTTCTTTTTTTTTAAAGTGCAACACAAATGGATCCTGTTTCCTCCATTACATGTCTGCATGACAAGCAGTCTGTCTTCTTATTTAGCTGGGGTGTCCTCTGATTGCAGTCTATCAATGACGTTGTTAACATACTTGTAAACCACAAACGAATAAATACGAATTGTTGTGACAACACTTTAATTAAAAAAAAAACAAAACAACAAAAAACAAAATCTGTAGTTGGATCTGCAGCCACAACCAGATTAAAGTATTTAAACATTTTTGTACTATGAACATTTCACCGTATTAACTTTCTTTTCTGGCATGAGTAGTTCATCAAGAAACATTTTACCGAGATCAAGTTCTAAATCAATTTAGCTCAAAAGTTGTAAAAATCTAAATTTCTATGATGCAGCCTGAATATCTGAATCGGTTTAAAAAAAAATATTTTAATGATGAGAATTTAGTTTTTCAAACATGTACAAGGTGGTTACAGTATATTTAAAAGGAGACAATAGGTGGGGCGGGCCTATAACCTAACGGGGCTCGCGTGGATGGGCCCTCGATAATATATTATAGATGTTACCTGTGAAACATTCACATCATTAAATTAGCACTATCACACTATGCCACCAAAGTTATTCTTACTGATAAACACATTAAGATATGGTCCATCGGGCCTAAAGGGCTTCCTACAGTATTAATCTGGTGCTAAGAGGTCATGTACTGGCAGGGGCGGATTTAGGGGAGGCGGGGGGCGTGGCCCCTGTGTACTGGTACTTAAAGCTAGGGTTCATAAATATCTTTTGAAATCTCTATCTACGGCCCTGATAGACTTAATAACGACCCAGTCTGCCATCTAACTGAATGTTCTCAACAGAACGCATCTATGATGGCTGCCCTATCCTCAGGGCTAAACAAAGTGGGAATCACTGGACTAGATAATTGTTTGTATTGGAACTTCCGTTGATCTCACACTTCACTTTTCAAGTGTGATTTACTTCCCCTGTAGGAGTTGAAACAAGAGTTAACCCCACCTTGTGAGAAGAGCACTAGTCATTTTCACCAGATGATCTTAAGGACACAGTCTTGCGTGAACGCCAAACTCTGTATCGTTGCCTTCTCAACAACTCTTGCTAACTCAAGTCTGATAACTCCAACATGCATTAAAGCCCATGAGACACAGTTATCTGCCCCTGGGATAGGAATGCTGCACGCAAACATTTAACCAACGTGTAGACCATGAGTTGTCTTCCTTTTATAAGGGAATTATCTATCTATCTATCTATCTATCTATCTATCTATCTATCTATCTGTCTGTCTGTCTGTCTGTCTGTCTGTCTATCTGTCTGTCTGTCTGTCTGTCTGTCTGTCTGTCTATCTATCTATCTATCTATCTATCTATCTATCTATCTATCTATCTATCTGTCTGTCTGTCTATCTATCTATCTATCTATCTATCTATCTATCTATCTATCTATCTATCTATGTCTGTCTCGGTCTGTCTGTTTTTGTCTTTTTGATCTTTCTAACTACCTGCCTGCTTGTTTAAAGTGCCAGGTATTTCAAAAGGTAAACGACACTAGTTTCTAATTGACTGATCCCAATTCTCTACCTATAAACTTAACGGGGATGCATTCATTGTATTGTTTAACATTATATCAATCTTTCTGGTTTCTTCTAAAACTAATTTTTTGTATATTTGTTTCAAACTGATACAAAGATCATCAGCTAGTCTATGTTGTCTCTATAATGTCTTTCTATCAGACAGCTAGTCTATGCTGTCTCTGTAATGTCTTTCTATCAGACAGCTAGTCTATGTTGTCTCTGTAATGTCTTTCTATCAGACAGCTAGTCTATGTTGTCTCTGTAATTTCTTTCTGTCATCATCTAGTTTTTGTTGTCTCTGTAATGTCTTACTATCAGTCAGCTAGTCTATGTTGTCTCTGTAATGTCTTTCTATCAGACAGCTAGTCTATATTGTCTCTGTAATGTCTTTCTATTAGACAGCTAGTCTATGTTGTCTCTGTAATTTCTTACTATCAGATAGCTAGTCTATGCTGTATTTGTTTGCTAAGTCTTCACATTTCTTAAAGCTTTTTAGTATCAATTATATTTTTGAAGTGTCAATAAAAAAGACCAATACTAGCTTGAAATATGTTTTACCTGTCCATCTATCTGTCTGCCTGACTGTCGATGTCAGGATATCTACTTGCCTGTTTATTTACATGCTAAAAGTTAAATGAGCAATTAGTGTCAACTGATAAAAGAATTTGCCAAAAAAAAATACACTGAAACAGTTAAGTCAATAATGAAAGATAAATAAATCATTTCTTAAAGAAACAAATGCTTCCATCGTAAGACAGAATACAACAATCCTAATGAATCAATATGTAAACATTTCAAGTTACAGTGTATACGTTAACAAATCTTATTTCAGATTTTTCGGTTCGTATTTTCTTAAATCAAAGAAACCAATTAATATATACAACTACATAAAAAATGTCAATGTAATTATATTCTCAGGTTATGTTCAGCTTGAAAGCGTTTGAAATTTAAATAATGAAAAAAATAAATAAACTCAAATAACAAATGTTATATGTTTGTTATTTTTTTTTAAATCACAACAATTATTTCACACCTCTGTAGACATGTTTTTTTTTATTCTGACATTTATTTCAAATTATCACACACACACACACACATTTCAAACTAATAACAGAAACAAAAATTCTTCATGAATGTTATTAAAATGTATTAGATAGTTAGGGTTTTCGGAGTCAACTTGTTGGTCAAAGCAACCACTTAAATCAGGTATTCTCAAACATAATGTTACTGTCACCCCAACACTCCCAATGTTATGTGAAACAAACAAAAAAAAAAAGCCACCACTTTAGTCTAAGTATTAGGGTTAACTTAACCTTTTGACGTTGTTAGCTTGAAAATGATGTCTCCCTTTCCTCAACCACAACTTTTAAATATAATCAGTGTTTGAAAACATGTTGAATATAATCAGTGTACACAATGTTTGAAAACATGTAGAATATAATCTAGTGTACATAATGTTTGATAACATTTAGAATATAATCAGTGTACATAATGTTTGAAAACATGTAGAATATAATCAGTGTACATAATGTTTGAAAACATGTAGCATATTATCAGTGTACATAATGTTTGAAAACATGTAGAATATAATCAGTGTACATAATGTTTGAAAACATGTAGAATATAATCAGTGTACATAATGTTTGAAAACATGTAGAATATAATCTAGTGTACATAATGTTTGAAAACATGTAGAATGATCTTGCATTTCAAAATAAACAATAGTTCAGAATTTAGAACTTAATTTTATTTGTACTATTAAATAAAAAAAAATCATTTTCGTTTGAAGTTACATATGGTGTTTTTATTATTGTTTTATGTGGTAATATTTCTGATAAATTGTCTGAGAATATTTCTGATAAATTGTGTGAGATAATTTCTGATTAATTGTCTGAGAATATTTCTGATAGACTGTCTGAGAATATTTCTGACAGACTGTCGGAGAATATTTCTGTTAAATTGTATGAGAATATTTCTGATAGACTGTCTGAGAATATTTCTGATAAATTGTCTGAGAAAAATTTCTGATAAATTGTCTGTGAATATTTCTGATAGATTGTCTGAGAATATTTCTGGTAAAGTTGTGTGATAATATTTATGATAAATTGTCTGTGGAGAATATTTCACATAAAATTTATTGTGATAACTCAGTGGTGGTGGAGCTGTGAGCTCACCTGACGTTGTACAGTTTGTAAGTTCAAACTGAGATACTCCCGATATCAGCCTTTATAGAGGACATCCCATACTTCAATGATTTGATGGGATAAACTTGAGTGAGTCATAAATGTTTCAGCCAGAAATGTTTAATGTTTTATCTAAGATATTTTGATCGACTAATTTTAATATTTTCTTAAATATTTTGAAATTTTATAAGTTTAACCTTTTTTTCCGCAACGAGAAAGAATTAATTAATTAATTCAAACTCATTTTATTTTTTCATATCATCGGGTCTGAGAGCTCGAAATTCTTTGTCTATCAATCTATCTGTCTTCTGGTTTTTTTTCTGTCTCAAGGCTGTATGTAATTTTTTCTGTTTAATTTGTCCGTAAGTTGTTTATGTAAATTGTACTTTTATCAAAACATTGCATAAAAGAATATTAATATTACACCAGCCATAAACTGACCTGCATCTGTTTTGACAGACATCAAGCTATATAGAAACAGGTGACAAACATTTTCATTCAAAGGCAACAAACGGAAACAAAATGTGAACAAACATTAAAAAAGACATTGACTGTTTGTTGATCATTCAGACGTCAGATTTTATTGTCCAAAAGGAAAACATTTTAACCTGTTTATTTTAAGGATCAAGAGCCGATTTCTCTCCCCCCCCCGCCCAACATCTGAAGGTGGATCGTACTCCACAGGTGACCGACTCTTCCTCCTCCCCAACCCTTCCCCCAACCTTATTTACACTTGGAGCCAATATGTCGAACGATAGAGATGAAATCTTTCTGTATGTTTCCATGGTGATATTTCCGTGTACAAGATACACCCGAAGGACGTCCCGCTGTTTTATGTGTTGAGATGCAATCTGTTGTGATGAGCTATTAAATAGATATCTAGGTAAGTGATGAACATCGTTGTCTGGCATATGCTAAACGCGCATACCTCTCACGTTCTTTCAGGAGTTGGACCATGTCAGTTGGACCTTGTCAGATTGGTGAGTAGGCAGCGTATTAGGTCTTTTCATTTAATGGGCACATACTTGCATGCCCCGAGTAAAATGTTTGCACATGTACGATATAAAAGTTTAGGTTATGTATAATATTAAGTAAACGTGTACAGTTTGAAAGCGATGGTGTTAAGTATATACACAAAATCATACATGTGTGTACAGTATATACATCTAAATATGTCTAATGTTATCTCAACTTTTGTGGTCCGGGTTCAAAGTCCGGTGAGGGCTCGGTATTTTTGAACAGGTCCCACTGGGGTCACCCAATGTGGGGTCACCATGAGTAGGGTTATCCATTGTGGGGTCACCATGAGTAGGGTTATCCATTGTGGGGTCATCCAGTGTGCGTTACCCAATGTGGGGTCACCCTGAGAAGGGTTGTCCATTGTGGATTCACAAGTGCGCTTCACCCAATGTGGGGTTATCCATTGTGGGGTCATCCACTGTGGGTTCATCCAGTGCATGGAAGGTAAATATGGATGGACAGTGTGCTAGCCAATAATTACACAATTACGTCATTTATCAGTGTATCTGTTACTCATATATCATAGACCATCATAAAGATATAATTGACATGTGACATATATTTGTATCGATTCCAATAATAAAATAAAAGCGTGTGCGCCAGATCACTCGTTCTTATGAAATCACAAATTTAAATTATCAAAATACTAGAACTTAGAATGTCTCTTAACTCGATCCATTGCTAAATTAAACAAGTTATACCAGATGTAATCTTTCTAAAGTCACGTGACACAATGAACACCAATCTGCCAGTCATACTGAGAAACTCTACTTCATTTTTTCCCAAACTTTCGACACCTGTATACTCATTTTATGTTTTAGTAATAATGATTAGGCCTCCCTCTCGATAAAAAAAAACAAACAACAACAACAACAACAACAACAACAAACAAACAACAAACAAACAACAAACAAACAACAAACAAACAACAAACAAACAACAATAAACAACAAAAAAAAACAAACAACGACAAGAAGCAACAACAAACAACAAACAACAACAACAAACAACAACAAACAACAACAAAAAACAACAACAACAAATAACAACAAACAACAACAACAACAAACAACAACAACAAACAACAACAAACAACAACAAACAACAACAAACAACATCAACAAATAACAAACAACAACAAATAACAAACAACAACAAAAACAAAAAAAACAACGACAAGAAGCAACAACAAACAACACACACCAATAACAAACAAAACAGACAACAACAACAAACAACAAACAAACAACAACAAGCAATAACAAGCAACAAACAACAACAAACAACAACAAACAACAACAAACAACAACAAACAACAACAACAAACAACAAACAACAACAAAATACAACAAACAACAACAACAAACAACTTGTTTATACTATCTTTAAGGTCATGTTTTACCCTCATTTCATTGTTTTCGCTTTATCAGTGCATGTTTACCCGATTTTCTCAGCCCGGTGGAGCTCGTACCCCCGCCAAACCCCCTAGGGTACGCGTACCACACTTTGGGAAACACTGCCCTGTTTCATCCAACCTTGACACACTCAACCTCTACACGTTCTGTAAGGAGTTGGATCACTTCATCTTATCTTGACACACTCAACCTCTACACGTTCTGTAAGGAGTTGGATCGTTTCATCTTACCTTGACACACTCAACCTCTACACGTTCTGTAAGGAGTTGGATCATTTCATCTTACCTTGACACACTCAACCTCTACACGTTCTGTAAGGAGTTGGATCATTTCATCTTACCTTGACACACTCAACCTCTACACGTTCTGTAAGGAGTTGGATCATTTCATCTTACCTTGACACACTCAACCTCTACACGTTCTGTAAGGAGTTGGATCATTTCATCTTCCCCCGCCACCACCAGCTGGTAAATAATTAACGTCATTCCTCTTGTAGTGATGAGTTGGCATGCGCAGTATGACATCCGGTATAAAGTTACCATGGGATAAACTCATGATATATGAATAATGAAGTTCGAGTTATCTAGGAATAAACTGATGATATCTTGATAACGAAGTTTGAGTTATCATAGGATAAATTGATGACTAACGAAGTTCGTTTTATCATGGGATGAACTGATGATATCTTGATAACGAAGTTCGAGTTATCATGGAATAAACTGATGATATCTTAATAACGAAGTTGGAGTTATCATGGGATAAACTGATGATATCTGAATAACGAAGTTCGTGAAAATATATTGAATTTATTTTAAAGTTGTTTTATTATCTTTGTTCTTTTTTTTTTGTCCTCTAGCCAACAGACAATTGAGACATTTTTAGCAAATGTTGGTTTTTAAATAATTGATTTTCAATAAGGTTGCCCTGTTTATCGAATACATTTAAGAACCAAACTTTCATTCATGAACTGTACACTATTCTGTGCAATGACTCTAAAATTGTTGTTTTTAATTAATTGTTAAAGGCAATCACAGGTCAGATGAAAATTCAATTCTAATGACAAGTACCGAAAATATTAATAAAGCACGGGAAAGTATATCGTTTATAAAATTGAGATTATTTGTAAAGTAAATATCACGTATGAAATACAAAGTCTGTTGAAGTATAGTCCACCCACTTTTTATCAGTTTATCGGTTCCAGACTTTAGAATGATAAATGAGTCTCCGAGAAGGAGAGCTCTTTATTTATGTATAGAAAATGTTGGGAGTTAGAAAACGTTATTTACTTAGCGTTACAGTCCAATACCCAAAATATTTGGGGAAATAAGAGAAAATAAGACATTACTAATTGAACGTTAAAATATCACTATGATTATTGTACGATGAATTGTTTAGATTATATTTAACCGATAAAAATCTCAAAATAGTGTAGCGCGCCGAGGTGATGGTGGTTTGTGATTTCTGCATATAAATGTGTACATATCTATGTAGGCTGTATAAATGTGTACATCTCTATGTAGTCTGTATATAAATGCATACATCTCTATGTAGTCTGTGTATAAATGTTGACATATCTCTGTATGATGTGTATAAATAAATTTAGACAAATCTAATCTATGTATGCTGTGTACAAATGAAGACAGATGTATGTATTATGTGTATTAATGTATACAGCGCTATGCAGACTATGTTCAATTTATATTTCTACAACTGAACTCTTTGATGGAATGATCTCCGTGTAGAAATTCATTCATGTACAAATTAAGTACAGGAAGTTCCATCCATCAGTTTTGTTAGCCTCGGATCAATACTTAATACCATACAAGTGAATATATCTTGGTGATTTGGTCACTAACTGACCACATGAGGTTATAACTTGATACCTTCCTGTGTGGTCAGTTGCTAAATTATGGTCTCCACTACACAGATAACTAATACATCATGATTGTTCAAGTCGCTGTATGGTGTATGAAATGTTTAGCCTCAAGCTGTAAGGAGTGTAATACATCATGATTGTTCCAGTCGCTGTATGGTGTATGAAATGTTTAGCCTCAAGCTGTAAGGACTGTAATACATCATGATTGTTCCAGTCGCTGTATGGTGTATGAAATGTTTAGCCTCAAGCTGTAAGGAGTGTAATACATCATGATTGTTCCAGTCACTGTATGGTGTATGAAATGTTTAACCTCTTGCTGTAAGGAGTGTAATACATCATGATTGTTCCAGTCACTGTATGGTGTATGAAATGTTTAGCCTCTTGTTGTAAGGAGTGTAATACATCATGATTGTTCCAGTCACTGTATGGTGTATGAAATGTTTAACCTCAAGCTGTAAGGAGTGTAATACATCATGGTTGTTCCAGTCACTGTATGGTGTATGAAATGTTTAACCTCAAGCTGTAAGGAGTGTAATACATCATGATTGTTCCAGTCACTGTATGGTGTATGAAATGTTTAACCTCTTGCTGTAAGGAGTGTAATACATCATGATTGTTCCAGTCACTGTATGGTGTATGAAATGTTTAACCTCTTGCTGTAAGGAGTGTAATACATCATGATTGTTCCAGTCACTGTATGGTGTATGAAATGTTTAACCTCTTGCTGTAAGGAGTGTAATACATCATGATTGTTCCAGTCACTGTATGGTGTATGAAATGTTTAGCCTCAAGCTGTAAGGAGTGTAATACATCATGATTGTTCCAGTCACTGTATGGTGTATGAAATGTTTAGCCTCAAGCTGTAAGGAGTGTAATACATCATGATTGTTCCAGTCACTATATGGTGTATAAAATGTTTAGCTTCAAGCTGTAAGGAGTGTTCGAGGAGTGCATATAGAAAATGAAACTATTTTCCTCCAATGAACGTCAGCGATACTGCTAACAACTTGGCGGGCCCTGCAACAAAATGTTTGAGCCCTCCCCTACGCCCCCTAAATAAAAAGAATGCATGGGGGTCATTCCATGTCAACTCAACCAGTTTTTTGACAATTGTTCACCTGACCCTCTCAGATCTTCCTGAAATTTTTATGGCTTATGATACATTCAAAGTTAAGTGATTCCTGAAAATTTCAGGCCATTTAGTCAAAAACTTTCCGAGATATGATTTTTTAAAGTTTTAAGGGTAGTCGCGAGTTCGCGTGACATTTACATTTTCGCGATATTTGAACGTGAATATTTCAAAAACTAAAAAAGGTATCAGGCTGAAATTTTCAGTATTTACTCATTGTTTTATCCTGAGTTGAATGATGTATTATCTCAAGTGTAGCTTGCACACAGAATGCCATAAAAAATTCCAAACATTGCACTTCAGACAGTTTTCATCAATATTTGACCCGGTATAGCCAAGAACCTATAAGACATGAAATGATGTTTGTTATACAATTAGTAAGTACCATATATGTGTTTATTATTTTGATAGAGAATTCCTGTTAATCAATAATAGTGTACTCATGGTAGGCCCTTTTTAGCTTTATGGTCGTCCATTTTTGCACGCATTGCGACCCCCAGATGACCATGTGGACAGTAGTTCACACTTTTCATATTTTGCACACTTGTTAACCTTGGCAAGTACTAGCTATGGTGAAAATTTCATGTTGGTGTCTTAACGCCTTCTTGGTGAAAATCTGCATGAAATTGCATGATTTCTACACTATTACTGAATATTGCGTAGCGAATATTTCAAAAACTAAAAGAGTTATCAGGCTGTATTTTTCAGTATTTACTCATTGTTTTATCCTAAGTTGAATGATGTATTTATCTCAAGTGTAGCTTGCACACAGAATGCCTTGAAAAATTCCAAACATTGCACTTCAGACAGTATTCATCAATATTTGACCCCGCACGCTAAGGGCCTCATTAACGTATATTATGGTAAATCAGCATAGCAATGAAATGTCAATCAAATTTTATGAAAAAATACAGTTAGTTTTAAGTTACAAAATCAAATTACAGATTGTTTGTTTTTATCAATCATACAAGCAACCATGTAGGGCGGATATCAGCGTATGCTCCTTATGCTGCCAATGCAGTTAACTAATGGTATCTTATCTATGTACACACAGTCCTACTATCAAGCAGTTTCTTGTAATTGGCAAAATGCACATCATCATAGCAATACTGTCTTGATGAGCTGCTAGACAACATTGGTGGTGGAAGATTGCACAGTACATTAGTGAATGGTATCCTGCAGATATCGTCACGACTTGGCCAAGTTAATCTTTTGTAGGTGTTCTGTTCATGAACTTGACCAAGATATCTTGATGTTCAACAGAATGTTCTGTTATGCACACAATAAACCAATCAGTGTTATAAACAACAACCACAAACTGTACTGGATGCAGATCTGCAATGCTTGGTGCCGGTTCAACTACCTGGTCAGGTTCTTGTGACAACTTGACGATCGAATCACAGTTATCACATGACAACCTGAATATCTTGAGTTTTTTTTCACTTACTGCCACAAACCGGTGGTGTGACCGTGTACCAGGAACGGTTTGAATGGAAGTAAATCGTTCAACCAAACAACTACGGTGCACTATAACGTCATCCTTTGCTGCAAAAAAGATATGAATTCCTGGAACGTTTTTTTGGTTGACCAATCGTACACCTGATGTGGCGCTAGTTTTTAATGTTCCAGACTTGCCTGCAAACTTGCTCTTGCTACTAGCCTGTTAACTGTGCCACCAATACCATCCCAAGGACTTTTTCCATGACTGATAGCAAAAAATTTCCACTCTGCTTCACTGCCAAAATCTGCTTTATGCAGATTCTTGAAGTTTTTATATTGTGCTGCTGCCCCATTACTGAAGTAAACTTATTTGGCCATGTTACGTAACCCAAGGTTATGGTCAAGCTCCCAACTTACTTTGTTGCCCGTAATGACATATGCATAGAAAGCATGATCACCCAGTACCCCCCGACCTTTATAAAGTTAAGTTAGAATAAGTTAATATACATTAGATGAGAGAAAGATGTAGTAGAGTATAGCGCTGACAGGCTTAGAATAGACATAGGTTTTGTAGTCTGTCATAGTAGAAATAGTTATGAGATCTTTAAATAAGCAGAGTTGTATTATAGTTGTATTAAAAGTATTTGTTATATTGTGTACTGAACTGAGTTCTGTTATATATATATATATATATATATATATATATATATATATATATATTTATTAGTTCTATAAATTCTGACGTCACATAGAGGAATAAGTTATATCAATAATAAGATAAAAGAAGACAAAGAAATGAGTACTCATGTGACCTATTAACAAAGGCTCCAAAGATCAAATATTAATAAATTGTCATAAATTTTTATGAAAGTAAATTTTTCTTATAAAATTAAAAAAAGAAATTTCATAATTTTTATTTAAATTACATGAAATCTGAACATATAGTGATATAAAATGAAATAATTAAGAGACCATTGAAACATTTTTTTTTTTTGACATTTTTGAATTACATTCATGATGTTTTGCAAGCAAATATTACACAAAAAATTCATTTAAAAGTACTTATTCACTTAGAAACATATCAGAATATATTTGTCAAATACAAAAATGAAATTCACAATAAGAAAACCCAGTCCATCAAAGATGTCAGTTCAAACATTCAAAATTACTATGGTCCACGATAGTGTAGAAATCATGCAATTTCATGCAGATTTTTCACCAAGAAGGCGTTAAGACACCAACATGAAATTTTCACCATAGCTAGTACTTGCCAAGGTTAACAAGTGTGCAAAATATGAAAAGTGTGAATTACTGTCCACATGGTCATCTGGGGGTCGCAATGTGTGCAAAAATGGACGACCATGATGCTTAAAGGGGCCCACCATGAGTACACTATTAATGATTAACAGGAATTCTCTATCAAAATAATAAACACATATATGGTACTTACTAATTGTATAACAAACATCATTTCATGTCTTATAGGTTCTTGGCTATACCGGGTCAAATATTGATGAAAACTGTCTGAAGTGCAATGTTTGGAATTTTTTATGGCATTCTGTGTGCAAGCTACACTTGAGATAATACATCATTCAACTCAGGATAAAACAATGAGTAAATACTGAAAATTTCAGCCTGATACCTCTTTTAGTTTTTGAAATATTCACGTTCAAATATCGCGAAAATGTAAATGTCACGCGAACTCGCGACTACCCTTAAAACTTTAAAAAATCATATCTCGGAAAGTTTTTGACTAAATGGCCTGAAATTTTCAGGAATCACTCAACTTTGAATGTATCACAAGCTATGAAAATTTCAGAAAGATCTGAGAGGGTCGGGTGAACACCACTGGTTGAGTTGACATGGAATGACCCATGGGCGTTGTCATTTTGTTCTTGTTTGAAGCCCTTGTATTACGGGCCGGTTGGCGCCACGGCTACACATACAGGTATTTATATAAGTGTGTGTGTGTGTGTGTATGTGTGTGTGTGTGTAAAGACATTTTCTTCGTTTTTTAATGGAGGGTGTAAAAGAAAATAAATCTTCACTTTTTACTTCATTTAGGTAATGTATTACCCGAGACAAGTGATATTTACTTATTGGAATAAAACAAATGTGAAATAAGTAAACAATTCACTCGATGAAACATCGTCTTATTTTACTCTACGTTGTATTGTGTCATCATGATGTTATGATGATCTTGTATTGTGTCATCATGATGTTATGATACCGTTGTATTGCGTCATCATGATGTTATGATAACGTTGTATTGCGTCATCATGATGTTATGATAACCTTGTATTGTTTAATAAGAAAAGCATAAAGTACAATATTTGGCATCACACATAAACGGTATATTATTATTACATTTAATATGTAAAGAATATTATATAGTTGTATATTTAAAAAAAAAGAATGTCTTTTGGCTACTAAAATTTTACACAAAAGTATTAGAATACGTAAGTTGAATAGTGAAGAAATATTGTTACTATAATGAAATCTCATACACTTTCACTTTGTTGTATCTACTTAAATTACTTTCCCTACTCCATCAACCAAAAATGTTTAACTGCATCGTTACACAAGATAAATAGTAAACTTGTTTTAATTTATTTAGCGGAAATGTTGATATCTTTGAAATATGATAGAAATGACTTTAGTTATCAAACATTATGTTCAAAATGTACTACAAGATGGTGGAATGATAAACTGAGATGTGTCAACTCGAGTCACAGTGTCGGTGAAGATAATTAGACTCTGGGGAGAGCCAGTGACTGTATCTGAAATATCAATCAAACAATTAAAAAATTGGATTTTTTGTCAATTGCCAATATCATCTTTAATTAACTTAGTTATTTATTTATACATTTTTGTTTAGAACAACCACGTTTTTGAATATCTCCAATGATACTAGTTGTACTGAACTGTAATGTTTACTAATGTGAACATTTCCTAGTGTCTGTTTCATAAAACATTGCAAAGTCTTAAACCGATAAAAAAATCTAATAAAGTATAGTTTTGTTCAAAATATCATTTGACTCTCATTTACGTGTATTTAACTACACATTTCACTTTCATCGGAGAAATAAAATTGACTTGATATGTCGGGACCAACTGAACGAGTTGTAAAAAAATAATTAAAAAAAAACTGAAACACGCGTTTTCAAAAATAGTGTAAAATGCCCTAAATTTTTTTTAAGTACTCGAAAAATGAAGCGTCGGTGTTTACTCATTATTTATCACTCTCTGCAACACCCACGCTTTTTACTCCGAGTATATACTTATTGTAAACACAAAAAAGTAGAACCTATATATTTTGTCAAAATACAACAGAGTAGAGCCTATATAAAAATTTGTCAAAATACAACAGAGTAGAGCCTATATATTTTGTCAAAATACAACAGAGTAGAGCCTATATATTTTGTCAAAATACAACAGAGTAGAGCCTATATAATCTGTCAAAATACAACAGATTAGAACCTATATAATTTGTCAAAATACAACAGAGTAGAACCTATATAATTTGTCAAAATACAACAGAGTAGAACCTACATACTAATTCTAAATACATCAAAGTATGAATTATACAGTTACCCAAAATTTGTCTGACGATTGGAAATACCGGACTTGTTCCCAAGGTTAAGGCCGTTCTTAGCGTCACATTATCAGCGAGGTCAAGTTGCCAGGTCTGGACATTGATAACTTGTGGACTAAAGCCCAAGTACGTGTTGTCCGGACTCACCTTCCTAGCTGTGGCTGGGAGATAGATAGACAAGAGACATAGGACTACATATACTATATAGTATGGTATAACTTAACACACAATTTTTCTCCATTTTACTCCTATATCCTTTGAACACATTCACTGGACTAACCTGGCAGACACTTTGAAATAAATTCTGTAAAGCTCATTCCATGCTTAGAACAGTTACCTGTTGGACTGATGACATAGGCAATCAACTAAATAAAGGATTTAAAAACAAAAGAAAGAATTGTATACATCCATAAATAATGTATATATTACACATTTCAAAAATATTTTAAATTGTTTACTGTTGACAGTTATAATCTATTACGGATAAAGAAAAACTTCACATTTAGTTAAATTGTTCAATTAGTTTGACTTTCTGTCTGTCTCTGTGTAAGTGTAATCAAAAGTAAAGGTTGTCTCTGTGTAAATGTAATCAAAAGTCAAGGTTGTCTCTGTGTAAATGTAATCAAAAGTCAAGGTTGTCTCTGTGTAAGTGTAATCAAAAGTCAAAGTTGTCTCTGTGTAAGTGTAATCAAAAGTCAAGGTTGTCTCTGTGTAAGTGTAATCAAAAGTCAAAGTTGTCTCTGTGTAAATGTAATCAAAAGTCAAGGTTGTCTCTGTGTAAATGTAATCAAAAGTCAAGGTTGTCTCTGTGTAAGTGTAATCAAAGTCAAGTACAGTGTAATGTTGGAATTAGAATAAATAATTTATATTTCAGATGGCAAAGTAGGGAAGAAAAAATTAAATGTCGGAATCTAAAATTATAAAGCTTTTAATTAGTTTGACTTTCTGTCTGTCCTCAAATCGTGGAATTCTATTTTGGATTTTTTCTAAATTAGTGAGAAGGCTCAAGTCTGGCTAACTTGTAGTTTCTACATTACAATACACGATTTGAGTCCATGAATTAACATCACATAGAATTGTTATTGTTAACACCTATTGTATTATAGAAATGTTGTATAGTTACATTGTTATTGTAAAAACCAATTGTATTATTGAGATGTTGTATTGTTACATTGTTATTGTAAACACCAATTGTATTATTGAGATGTTGTATTGTTACATTGTTATTGTAAACACCAATCGTATTATAGAGATGTTGTATTGTTACATTGTTATTGTAAACACAAATTGTAATCTATAGATGATCTCAAATGAAACAAAAACAACTTTACGTACCGTTTTAAAATCATACACAGTTCTTATTTTACTCAGTGTTTCATATTTGGCTGCAATATTCTTTGTAAAGTCTACTGAGTAGACCCCATTGGTCTGAAAATGTAAAGACGCAAATAAATGACCACAAAATTAATTGAAAGCAGCGGTTCTCAAAGGGTTTTGTCGCCGTCGAATTTCAAATTGATCACCACAAAATTCAAACTGGTCACCACAAAATTCAAATTGGTCGCCACAAAATTCAAATTGGTCACCACAAAATTCAAATTGGTCACCACAAAATTCAAATTGGTCACCACAAAATTCAAATTGGTCGCCACAAAATTCAAATTGGTCACCACAAATTTCAAATTGGTCACCACAAAATTCAAATTGGTCACCACAAAATTCAAATTGGTCACCACAAATTTCAAATTGGTCACCACAAAATTCAAATTGGTCACCACAAAATTCAAATGAATTATTAAAGGAACACACAATTTTATATTATTAATTATTTTATTCAATTTCTTTTTGGTAGTTTTTCTTTTGTGGGTCGGTCAACGTAGACAAAATTGACGACATAGTGGGTCGCGAAGAGTAAAAGTATGAGAACCGCTAAACTAATGCTATGGTAAAGTAAATTTTCAGGGGCGGACACGCATGGGGGTCAGTGGGCCGACTTTATTATATAATTTAGTAAAAATATATAAAGAGCAGCACTCTAGTAAACTGAACAGGTTTAGTGCAAAAAGTAGACTAGTAAGATATAGTGGCTCACTGGGAGCCGTACCAGACAAAAAGTAAACTAGTAAGATATAGTGGCTCACTGGGAGCCCCACCAGACAAAAAGTAAACTAGTAAGATATAGTGGCTCAATGGGAGTCCCACCAGACAAAAAGTAAACTAGTAAGATATAGTGGCTCACTGGGAGCCCCACCAGACAAAAAGTAAACTAGTAAGATATAGTGGCTCACTGGGAGCCGTACCAGACAAAAAGTAAACTAGTATGATATAGTGGCTCACTGGGAGCCGTACTAGACAAAAGTAAACTAGTAAGATATAGTGGCACACTGGGAGCCCTACCAGACAAAAAGTAAACTAGTAAGATATAGTGGCTCACTGGAAGCCCCACCAGACAAAAAGTAAACTAGTAAGATGTAGTGGCTCACTGGGAGCCGTATTAGACAAAAAGTAAACTAGTAAGATGTAGTGGCTCACTGGGAGCCCCACCAGACAAAAAGTAAACTAGTAAGATATAGTGGCTCGCTGGGAGCCGTACCAGACAAATAGTAAACTAGTAAGATATAGTGGTTCACTGGGAGCCCCACCAGACCAAACGTAGAGCCATGTGTGGCTCCTAGAGCCTTATTTAATAATTTTATTAGATGCTTTATTAAATTTTATGAATTATAAATTTTATTAAATGCTTCACGGTAAGGATGAGATGTTTAGGAATTATATGCTGTAAAATACAAAGCGGATGATTTTTTTATATTGCTAATGGCCATGGGGTACTACCGTGGTTCTTTCCGGTGGTCAAACTCAGGTCATTGTGGTCGACAGTCCCGCGATGTTCACTGCCTTGATCAATAATATATATTTAAATGGGTTAGATTTGAACGACGATAAAACATGTTGGCAGTTAATTTGTGTGTCAACTAATGTATACATGCACAACTATACGGTGGCTACTGTTGTTTGGAACTAAGCATTCTGTCAGTAAATCTCGGGCCACTAATAATCTTTGACATTTGGGGTACCATATCCCCCAATTACTTCGCCATTCTATCCCCGGTCCACTGACCAGTGCCTATATTATCCAATTTTGCGACAGGTTTAACTGTTAGCAATGTAGGACTACCATAATGTGAGACTCGTCCGTACCAGCATTCTTCTTAAAATCACGTAAACACCTCTTTAGAGTTCTTAGAATCACGTAAACACCTCTCTAGAGTTCTTAGAATCACGTAAACACCTCTCTAGAGTTCTTAGAATCAAGTAAACACCTCTCTAGAGTTCTTAGAATCACGTAAACATCTCTCTAGAGTTCTTAGAATCAAGTAAACACCTCTCTAGAGTTCTTAGAATTAAGTAAACACCTCTCTAGAGTTCTTAGTTCTAAGAAAGTCCTCTAGTTTACCTTTGTGTAATGATTGACCTGGGTAGGGGCCCCATTGTTCTTTAAAGTCATGCCCTAGTTGTCACAGAGATTGATCTTGAAGTCATGCCCTAGTTGTCACAGAAATTGGTCTTGAAGTCATGCCCTAGTTGTCACAGAGATTGGTCTTAAAGTCATGACCTAGTTGTCTCGTTTTAGTTGACTTATTTATACGATTGTTCTGTTTTGTATATTATAAGATTGTCTATTTTATTTCTTTATTACAGTTCTGTTTTATGATTGTTTAGTTTGACACTTTGTAAGTTTGATTGAACGTTTGGTTTATTTGTCAATCTGATTATAATTAAAGCTGTAAGTGTGTCGTCATAACCAATCCGTCCTTCCGTCTGTTTATCCGTCAATTTGTCCATCTGCTCAACACTTTAGTTCGTTCCAATGTTTAATAATTGATATTGCACTCTTCCAAGTCAAACAATGACTACTACTATAAAATAAAAATACATAGTTGGCGCTTTATATTGAATGTTTCATTTTATTAAAATTTGATAGGTATTCATTTAGGGTAGTTGTTCAAATATTAAATACAAATAAAATACAGATTAATAAACGAAGCAATATGGTCTTCATGTGAAGCTACAATAAGGAAAGAGTATATCAGTTGAGACTATAATATAGAGAACTTACATTATTAAGGAAATTGTAGTAGTTGATTTGAATCTGCTCTGGCTGACATATTTCTGTGGGATCCTGTCCGAAGACAAAACGTGAGAAAAATGAAACAATCAACAACACAATCAGTTGGCCCAACATTTTGTAGAGTGTGGTAATACTCCAGTGACTTGTGTGTAGATATCAGTAGAAGATAACTTGATACTTTTACGAGTTATCTCTCTTTTTGTTCATCATCAACCAGACATACAAAATGTACAGAATTATTAAATTAAAATATTTGCTATCACAAAAGCCATGAAAGATACATATTTTAGTTTTAATATTTAAACAATATCATATTTTATTATATATATATATATATATATATATATATATATATATATATATATGATATTAAATCTGTTTTTATAAGCGATTTATTTGGACCTAGGCAAAAGTACCTGACATTGACATGAAACTAATATAATGTAGAATATATTAATTATTATAGTGTTTCTTCATCGGCATGAACGCATAATTATTTTGTTTTTAAAGTACATAAACAAACCTTTTTAAAATTAAGTACAATGTAAACTTCACTGATCATTAAAAAATATTCTGGGTCTAATGATGTGTAGAGTTCATCTGTTTCTATCAACGGCATATTGTGGGACTGTGTAGACAGGTCAATGCCTTTAGTTTCCCCAACTCAATTCAGGTACTCGTTTAATTCTGACTTACTTTAAGGGGGGGAGGGTAGGTTTAACCAACTTTCACCAGAACCTGGAAAAAATCAATTGGTTTATTTTTTTTTACCAGGTTTAGAACCTGTACTCTCTGTTCGACAGTTGAGCTCCCTACACAGCTCGACCAATCGTTCACCTTTTAAAATTGAAGCTTTTATTAAAGTGCACTAAAAAGTAAAAAAAAATATAATTCCTTAGATGATATATCTATCTATTTATAGATCAGTAATAAAACTATAAGCGTGGGTGCCCATTAGAGTTTTTTAAATTATTTGGTAATATACTTCTATTGAACAACTTATTTCATGACATTGTTAGCCCAGTATAGTGTATGTCAGGTAAACAAAGCATAACGCCATAACATATCCGTTCAATAAAACTTCTACTGCGATATAGAGTTCAACTGACCAATGATACAATAGATACGTGCCCTTATTGCACCTGAAATCTAGGCTAAGCGACTCATGTGGTTTTCTATGCCTGACATCTAAAGTACAAGATAATTATAATAAACAGGATTCATTCAAGGTATGAAAATGTGTATCGTACTTTAGTATTTCTTCCTGTCTCAACTTGTTACAATTGTCTTAAGGCTGTTAGGATATTTGGACCAAGTATTATTGTTATCTCCAGGGGATTTTCCAAATGTTATTGCTGTTGTTATAATTGACATTACAATCAAACTGACTCGTTGTATAATTGACTTAAATCGGAATATTTCATGTTTTGTCATGGTCCAACCCACGACTTGTTGTTATGTTTGAATTTGGTCCATCAAACAAGAGGCGGATATAACGAGTCTCAATTATAGAATTAGATGAATGAAGGTCCTGAATTTTAAATACATTTTTATAAATGGGATTGTGTGGGATGGGGGGGGGGTATGTTTGCGTTAGGTACTATGTGAAAGGTCCCATATCGAATCGTTACTTCCATTCTACATCTCATCAAGTTACTTATAGCCTACTTTTGTATTACATTTGATTTCAAACGCTACATTAGCGTTGTGCAAATACGCGAGGTCTTGAGTTTAGGCTGTATACAGTACCACATTGTACTATGTCTTGAGTTTAGGCTATATACCGTACCAAATTGTACTATGTCTTGAGTTTAGGCTATATACCGTACCGAATTGTACTATTGCTGGGCCCGTAAGGTGGGGGAGGGGGTCCTGCGTCATGTGGTTTTGTCATCAACCCCCATAGGTCACGTCTGCAAATGTTAAACTGTTATTGTTTTAAAGGAAAGTTTATTATTATACTATTACACAGCTCAACAAAAAAAATTTTTTTTTTCGAATTGCCAAGAATATTTGAATGAATTTATAGCAATTCATGGGTGCTGATTTCAAAACTGCCACTGCTTTTGCTGAATCGGCTCTAGTTTCTGAGATATTGGACAATCTTGAAAATATGATTGTACCCTTTGTGTAAAACAAATGCAATACGTTTGGTGTCTGTTGTTTTATTTATTTACTTTATTTTATAGCTGCTTTCTAAAGACATCATGAGTTCATCATGAAGATGCTGCAAAAATAATCCGAATGTATTCTGTTACATCTGTGGAGAATACATGATTGAAAAGCAAAGAAATATAATCGAATTTGTGCAGCAGGCATATTTGGCTTATTTCGGTGAGAAGCTGGTAGACCAAGACAAGTCTTGGGCTCCCCATAAGGTCTTCAAAAACTGTGGAGAGCCTACGGCAGTGGACAAATGATGAGAAGAAAAGTCTAAGTTTCGGTGTACCAATGGTAAGGCGAGAGCCGAAAGACCATTTTGGTGATTGCTATTTTTGTATTGTGAATGTTAAAGGCTTCAATCGCCACAAGAAATCTAAGTGAGATTATCCTGATCTTGAATCTGCAAGGAGATTAATTCCACATAGCAGTGAAGTTCCTATACTAGTGTTTACTGGATTATTAGAGCTTTCACCATCAGACTCCGACGAGGGGCAAGATCTGGAGTTTTTGGCAGGTGAAAACAGTGGAAGCGATTATGAAGGAAGTTCTTCAACACCTCAACCATTCAGCCAAGAAGAACTCAATAACCTAATACGAGACCTAAATCTGTCCAAGCAAGCATCTGAGCTTTTAGTGTCCAGGCTCAATGAAAGAAATTTTCTCAAACCAGAAGTTAAAATAACATTTTATCGGAAAAGAGAAGATTTTCTTCTTCAATATTTAAGTTTATTGTAATGACATTCCTGGACTTCCGCTCCAAATGGGACTACAAGACTACCATTCCGAAGACAGTTCCATCACAAGCTTGAAATGTGTTCTGTTACACAATGGTAACCGATATGCATCTCTTCCCATTGCTCACTCAACAACACTTAAAGAAGAGTATGAGAATATCAAAACAGTATTGCAGAAAGTCCGTTATTATGAGCATCAGTGGTCAATTTGTGTTGATCTAAAAATGGTAAACTTCTTGCTTGGGCAGCAGTCAGGATACACAAAATACCCATGCTTCATGTGCCTTTGGGATAGCAGGGCAAAGCAAGATCATTGGACAAGAGTAAGTAACATGGCCTGCAAGGGAAACCATGACTGTAGACAAAAATAAGATCATCCACCGCTTTATATCAAATTAGGTTTAATGAAACAATTTGTTAAGGCTTTGGACAAATCTGGCAAATGCTTCAAGTATATTTGCAGATCATTCCCCGGATTGAGCATGGAGAAGCTGAAAGCTGGGATTTTTGACGGTCCTCAGATTCTGAAACTCATCAACGATCGACATTAAACTAATTTCATGGATCACCTTGAAGCTTCTTCCTGGAACAGTTTTGTTTCAGTTGTCATGAACTTCTTAGGTAATAACAGAGCATAGAATTACGAAGAACTGGTGCAAGATATGCTCGCTAAATTCAGAAACATTGGAGCAAATATGAGCATCAAGGTACATTACCTGCACAGTCATTTAGACAAATTTCCAGGTAACCTTTGGGACTTCAGTGAGGAACAAGGCGAGAGGTTCCATCAGGATATGATGGTGATGGAGGAGAGATATCAAGGAAGATGGGACATACATATGATGGCTGATGGAGCCTCCAGCACAATTGCACCAACGACACATACAAAAGGAAGTCGAGCAAATAGCGATTTGCTAATGCATTACTATAGACAATTAACATATTAATTAATTAGACATAATTAGTTTTTCAAATGAAAATGTTTTCTTCTATAACACTATTACACATATTTTTGAACAAATTTCTGCATGACTATTAACAGTTTCACTACTTTTTGTTAGTATACTATTATACTTCATGCAATTCTTGACAAATTCCAAACACGGTGCATACATTATTTAATTAATTTTAATTATCTCGTAAAATAGAGCCAATCTAGCAAAAGCACTTACATATTCTAAATCAGCATCGTTGACTTTTTATAAAATGATTCAAATATCACTGGCAACGAAATCACTGTTTACCAGTGTTATTAATGATTTGTATTGGGAAGTTTGAGCAGCCAGGCATTCTGCTAGTCACACGATGGTTACAGAAACAGGCGCTTTTTAAAATTCATCTGCTCTGATGGCCTGATTATTAATTTTTAATATGTTTAAATATTTACTTTATACACCCGCCCCCCCCCCCCCATCATTTTTGACGGGGCGCAATAATTTGTTTGTTCGACTGGAGCCCTGGTGCACATAAAACTGTTTGTTGGTGCACATAAAACTGTTTGTTGGTGTACATACAACTGTTTGTTGGTGCACATACAACTGTTTGTTGTTGCACATACAACTGTTTGTTGGTGCACATACAACTGTTTGTTGGTGCACATACAACTGTTTGGTGGTGCACATACAACTATTTGTTGGTGTACATACAACTGTTTGGTGGTGCACATACAACTGTTTGTTGGTGTACATACAACTGTTTGTTGGTGCACATACAAATGTTTGTTGGTGCACATACAACTGTTTGTTGGTGTACATACAACTGTTTGTTGGTGCACATACAAATGTTTGTTGGTACTTATAGTTTGATATTGTTATTTCTGGGAAATAATATCATTGATTATATTAACGATGAAATTTTCTAGATAGTAACTTGTTATGTCATACCATATTTTATCTGACAATAAAATGATCATGAGATAGACAGAAACAGACAGAAAAGGAATTATAGAGAAGAATAGAGACATACATACGTACATACAGGCAGACAAAGAGATAGATTGGTTGAATAGACAGTTATAAAAGCTGACCATACAACACACGAAGTGTATTATGACCACTCTAATATAAACTTGGAACTACTTCCTCTGTGTCATGTGATACTAGTAAAGTGATTCATTACTTTGAAATTTCTCCTTCAAAGTCTTTAAACTAAATTCAGATTTTGAAAAGCCGTGTCTACATTTATTACCAGCAGTTCAACAGCTTTGTTTTGATTGTAATATTTTTCGCTAAGAATTCTTTTCTTACTACATTGTATACCGTTGAAATTCGGTTGTAGATATACCAGACAAGTTAACTCCCTGTTTTACCCTCAACTCACTCTTGTGCTAATCTAATTCTCGCGTGTGTACAAGTGTTTACGTTGTACAAGTGTTTACGTTGTACAAGTGTTTACGTTGTACAAGTGTTTACGTTGTACAAGTGTTTACGTTGTTAACCAAATTGTTACTGCAGACAGAATTCTCAAGTAAGTCGAATACATTTCGTGGTAATCTCATATTACATCGCTGGCTTGTTTAGAATTCCACCTGTGTCTGTTTTACTTTTACCTGTAATCTGAGTGAGTGCTTATGTTAGTTAAGGATGAGTTATTGGTATGGAGCGCCGGTTTATTCTAGAGTGAGAGCTAATCACCTGTTAATGTGTATCGTTGCTGTCTTGCTAAGTTGGAGGGGGGGGGAAGGAGGACATAAATGTATTAATTAAATAGATATTTTTAAGTAGTAGACTTTTTATCCGGTCTCGTAAATGGAGATATAATTTTCAAAGATCCTACGATGCTAAGAAAATATTTCTTTATCCATTTACTCCTTAGACGATTAAACACAGAAGCCGCCACTAATTATATGTCAGATGCCGACACTGAACATATGATGATCGACGTAAAGATACTCTTGACTGATTATCTCTGCATGTTCAATACATAAATTCTATTAGGTGACTATTAGAAAGATACCATATGAACCATACGTATTATTAGGTGACTATTAGAAAGATACCATATGAACCATACGTATTATTAAGTGACTATTAGAAAGATACCATATGAACCATACGTATTATTAGGTGACTATTAGAAAGATACCATATGAACCATACGTATTATTTATTAACAAAAGATATGCTGGTGTTTTTTTTTAAATTTTATTTGTTAATTAAACTATTAAGAAAAGGTACATGAACTTATTATGAATGTATTTCTAAGTCACGTGACATTCAGTACTGTCCCTAGCGATGAAACTATTCAACTAATTTTCTCTTCGTCCAACTGGAACTTAAGTCCTTGACATTATAAAGTGGGTCACAAAGTTATTGCGCATTCTCCACCAACAATCTAGGTTTCCTAATGTGACCCCACCGATCACCCCCCCCCACCCCCCAGTCCCTCCCAACTGTCCAATCAGCTCATCACAAATATTAAGGCTGTAAATTCTAAACATTGTGTGTGTCGTCAGCAGCCTAAATTATATTTATTTTCTAAAGATTTAAAAACAATTTTTTGTAATAAATTTGAATTGTGAGTGTCGAGACACACAATAAATAAAGTATAAATAAATAAATCAAATAATTTGACTAATACTATTGAATGTACAATGTTGAAAATTGAAATAGGACATTGCGAGAATTCTATTGGCTATTGAAGTTACAACCTGATGGAATCAATCGTTATTACTTGATTGAATCAATCGTTACTACTTGATGAAATCAATAATTTCAGAGGCATGATGCCGGTACAACAAATAAATCTGGTTCGACCGACATGTAGGAATTGAAGTAAAAATAACTTTCTATTTCTTTACTGCTGAAACCTGTGAAAAGAATAATGGATGAATTGATGAAAGGTTGTTAAAGGATGCGATGATTATCTCTTAAATCTATAAACCTCCAATAGTATCAACTAACTACCGAGGCTGTTCTGTTTTCCCCATCATATAACGTCTGTATCGACTTACAATAAATGTATTGAGTTTTGAACCCTTACCCTCTGTGACCCTGTCGGGACGCTGATCCATACACATTTTAATGTTGAGCATACGCGCTTATTTCAAGAAAATTTAAAGCTACATACATGGTGATGGATCGATGTACGGTGTAGACCTATTGGTCCCGGGTTCAAACCTCAGTAATTAGCCAGATATTTGTTCAGGTCCTCCCCTACTGTAAGCCTGACAAAAGTTTGAAAATAATAAGTGCTTGCCACACAATCACTAAGTATGCCGTGGCTACTAAAACAGTTGAAATCCACACTTCATCTGCCCAGATGATACATTTTACCATTTTTTAGAAACTTTGCTTTTATTATTTTATTGTACATTTGTTTCATTGGGTGCTCCATATTCAAGCGAGAGATGGATTCAGAAACATAATATATATATATATATATATATATATATCAAACAAAACACAATTGCTACATAAACATTAAACATTGTCCAATTTCTTACACTGTTGTGTAATTTTCATGGTTAAAAGTGTTTTGTGTGTGTTTATTTTGTAATGATATTTTTCCCCGACATCACCACTTGTCACAACTTTGAAATAGGCGGCCGTTGCCTATAAAAAACTTCCATTAACTGTTACAGAAATTAACAAAATTTGAAAAAGTTCTAACTTTCTGTTTAAAATGTATATACGGTAGTTTTCAAAAATCTTTGAATCCATCCCGCGCTAGTCTATGGAGCACCCCAAAGTTTTCATCCAGTTCAACCACACTGAAGATTCTTTTCTATTTAGCTTGGCCATATCGATTTATATCAATATATCAATATATAAATATTTTACGTTCGCGGGTTGTGCACCATTCACTGGCCGGGGGGGGGGATATTTTGTTCATTATTGTAAGCTTTATTCTTACCTATTCTGAGGAAGGTTTACCTGTTGTTATATTTAAGTCTCTCGTACCTACCTGTTAACTGGGATGCCAGAATGAAGGAAGGTTCAGAGACAGTTAATGCCACTCGAGCCAGACCTCCCTCAGGTAGATCCACTTCAAAGGCCTGCATGCCTAAAGAATACCTGTCAAAACCTACATAGGAGTTGTTAGGACTGTACTGTCTGGCCGAGGCTGAAACCAGAAAGGGTAAAATAGAACAAAGTATCGCTCAATGTCTAATTCAATTAGAAAATGCCATTCTACAGATATATCTTCGTTTAAGTAATGAACCTGTGGGACTACTTTCAATTCTTTGGTTTATTACAGGGGTTAGAGACCAATAGAAATATAATCTTATAATCTGCACAATAGAAAACTGTTCCAGACAATTATTCAATTATTTGTTATTTCTGAAAGAGAGAAAGAATTTGTTTTGTGAGCTCAAACGGCGCCGTAGTAAGAGAGAAAGCTGAATTATTAAAATTACTGGAAGGTGGAGATATCTCAGAGTTGAGTAGCCCCATCCAGAGTGATGATTGGGATGTGAACTTCTCTCTCTCTCAGATGTAAGCTGAGATATAACTCCATCTTGCAATGATTGAAGTCTAAGCCAAAATGACTCATTGTTACGGAGGAACTTAAACATTGTCTGTTGGGGGTACTCCTGGTGTGCCGTCATAACAAACATCATCAAATAGAACCTCCATTATGAAATTTACTTTTGTTTTTGTTTTGAAAGTCAAATAGCGGAGGTTGAACAATGGACCATAGTGATGATATCTTATCTAAATGAAACACACCTGTTTAGGTATCTTACGGCAAGCAGCAGCACCTGGACAAAGAACAAATGTAACGGACACTTGAACACAGCACTGTTTCACGCTATTGGACATTTTCAACTGACCAGATTATTATTGAATATGCAACAGTTAAATTAGTCTAACATGCATTTGTGGTCGGCCAGTTTAATTCCAAGAATAACCTACAAAGCATCTAAGTTGAATACATAGGTCAGATTTCAGGCTTATAGTTTCTGAATACATAGGTCAGATTTCAGCTTATAATGTCTTAATACATAGGTCAGATTTCTGCAGGTCATGTAGACGCTCATGTTAACGAACATCTGGGCTAGTGTCGAAGTAACCCATGTCAACTATGTCAGCTAGTACCGCGGTCAAGACTGAAGCTTCAATGTGACTAAATAGGAGATTTTTGTAGCTTGAAATTTTTTATCCAAATAATATTAATATAATAATAGCGGTATTGCGTCTGCGTTGTATCGAAAGTAGAAATCAAGAATTCCAAATAGCATCTTGCCGGCGTCTCAATTCGATAAATGTTTTTTTAAAAATGTACAATTTTGAATTGTTTCTGCGGCTTTCAAACATGAAATCCCATAAGACGAAAAGTAAAATAATTTCATTTAAATATGTGTTTATTTTTTTGTATTTCCACAACATATTGCATCTTTAAATTTTGATAAAACCATGAACAAATTGGATTTGTCCGAAACCAAAAATAACCTAGACAATTGATCAAACCTAAGGGAACATAACTGTATGCAAAGGTTTGGCAGGGTACAGCTAGTATGAAAAAATATTCAAATGTTTGTAATACCCCTCACAAAATGTTTTGTTTGATTAGCACTCTGTTTAAAAATAACACATCATAAACATTATGGCTTTTTGGATTTAATTATAAAAAAGACAAATTATCAGAAATTTTAGACAAATTTTACTAAAAAAAAATAACTCTGAAAGTGTATTTTTTGTTGTCGGATATGCCTCGCGAAATCAAAATGCCAGTGGTAATTGAAATCTGTTAAATGTATGACGTCCAACGTAAAAACAAATTAGTTGTGTTGTTTTGTTAAAAAGTTACCAGGTAAACATCTGTTGATGACCTCACTTGGCGCCATGGCACGTTTAGAACAATGTCCAGTATTGACTTGTATATCATAGGCTACACGCTGAAATAAGACACAATGTGTTGAATATTTTAACTTTGAACTTAATTAAAAATAACCAGTGTCCACTTATGGGAACACACATACACACAACATACACACAATACATACAACATACACACAATACATACAACATACACACATATACAACATACACACAATACGTACAACATACACACAATACATACAACATGCACACAATACATGCAACATACACACAATACATACAACACACACATTTATCAATAATTATCTCTCTCATAAAACTAACCTGTGTCAGATTGTATACAGTTCGACTATTTTGACTAATCGTATATTTGACTGCTCTATCGGACAAAAAATCGAGTCCCAATAAGCCTTGGTCCTGAAACAAAAAATATGTCCTTGCAACAGTGTCTTGTGATGTGTCCATGCAACAGTGTCTTGTATAGAGTTATAGCGAAAGTAAATGGGCAGAGTTTGTAGAAATAGAGTATATAAATGTAAAATAAAATAATGAAGAGTATATAAATGTAAAATAAAATAACGAAGAGTATATAAATGTAAAATAAAATAATGAAGAGTATATAAATGTAAAATAAAATAATGAAGAGTATATAAATGTAAAATAAAATAATGAAGAGTATATACATGTAAAATAAAATAATGAAGAGTATATAAATGTAAAATAAAATAATGAAGAGTATATAAATGTAAAATAAAATAATGAAGAGTATATAAATGTAAAATAAAATAATGAAGAGTATATAAATGTAAAATAAAATAATGAAGAGTATATAAATGTAAAATAAAATAATGAAGAGTATATAAATGTAAAATAAAATAATGAAGAGTATATAAATGTAAAATAAAATAATGAAGAGTATATAAATGTAAAATAAAATAATGAAGAGAATATAAAATGTAGAAAATGTAATTAGCATCTACTAGAATGGAATAACGTTCATTCACATGTTGTATCTATTACTTGAAATTTAGTTAAAAATGCTTAGACTATTTCTCAGTATTCGTTTGATAGCTTTGAGCATCTATCTATCTATCTATCTATCTATCTATCTATCTATCTATCTATCTATCTATCTATCTATCTATCTATCTATCTATCTATCTATCTATCTATCTATCTATCTATCTATCTACCTATCTATCTATCTGTCTGTCTGTCTGTCTGTCTATCTATCTATCTATCTATCTATCTATATATCTATATATCTATCTATTTATCTGATCTCTTTCTATCTATCTAGCTGTCTGTTATCTGCCTATCTGCCTGTCTGTTCTGCACCTGCGTCATTTCTCTGGCTTGTTACACCATATAACATCACAGTATGTGAAGTGGAGGCAATTTTATTGATTGTCAAGGTGAGACAACTGTTACTTGAGATCATGACATATCCCTGTCAGACGAAGATTATAGTTGTGACATAACCCTGTCACACGATGATTATAAATGTAGCTTCTCGACTGATATTATAATTTTCTTGTGATTTCCTCAAAAACAAGGAGGTATGAATAATCCAAATCAATGACAATACGGTTCTTATAAATCTGTAAGTTCTATTTCAAAACATAGAACTACACTATAACTTTGTTGACAGGATACTGTATTTTAATGTTGACACATTGTCCTAAATACAACATCTTGTCTCTGTCTAGCCGGGTGACTAATTGAATATTGTACATCAGAAACATAAAATATTTGAAGTTATAGAAAATTAAAGTATACACTAGGGATCGAGATGAAAAAGACAGATCATAATATCTATCTATCTATCTATCTGTCTGTCTATCTATCTATCTATCTATCTATCTATCTATATATCTATCTATATATCTATCTATCTATCTATAGAAAGAGACAGAGAGGGAGGGATAGAAAACGTCAGTGAAATAGTATGTGAGTGATAGAGAGAAAGTAAAGAGAGCGATTTAGAAAGATGAGGATTGCAAACAGAGTAGCATGCAAGATATGTTAATATGATATGTTCATATGATATGTTCATGATATGTTCATGGTATTACTTACACTGGTCTCAAATCGAACAAAGAAACTCAGTAACTGATAAGGTAGACAGATCGGTACGTCACTATGTTGTCCAGATGCAACTAAAATGACAATTGTCATGACACAGGAGGCCAGCAGCTTCATGTTCGTTTATGTTTTTCAGTGAATTGACCTGGACATTTAATTTGTCATGTGTTGAAATCAGGTTGCAAATCATCATACAGGTTTATGGTTTATATAGGTCGATTGGGCCGTTAGGTCTGACCTACTTTATTTTGTCTGAACCTGATATCAGATTTTAAAGAAAGTAGATCTTTTTCAAAAAAATGTCTAAAGTACACCAACTCATGAATTGACCGAGTTAATGTAATGTACAGCCGATCTCATTTCATCTCTCTCTCTCTCTCTCTCTCTCTCTCTCTCTCTCTCTCTCTCTCGATCTATCTATCTATCTATCTATCTATCTATCTATCTCTAATATATATTTATAATTACAAAAAAAAACAAAAAAAAAACTATTCTATTATTAAGTACTAAAACTAAAACAAGTATTAAACGTATACAAGTACTTATAGAATTTATCGTGAGTTTAAGGAGATACATAAATATCTGGGTGACATTTGGATACTGTAATCTGTGAATGAAAAAATTAAAACCAAAAAGTATTTTGGACTTTGATGTGTCTCTAACTCAATTCACTGTAGTATTTCTCTAACTCAATTTGTTGTAGTGCATCTCAAAGCAAATTTAATAGTTTCTATGACTCAACACATCGTTGTGTGTCTCTGACTCAAAACACATTTTATAGTGTCTCTGACTCAACACATCGTTGTGTGTCTCTGATTCAACACATCGTTGGGTGTCTCTGACTCAATACATCATTGTGTCTGACTCAAAACACATTTTATAGTGTCTCTGAATCAACACATCATTGTGTGTCTCTGACTCAACACATCGTTGGGTGTCTCTGACTATACACATCGTTGTGTGTCTCTGACTCAACACATCATTGTGTCTGACTCAAAATACATTTTATAGTGTCTCTGACTTAACACATCGTTGGGTGTCTCTGACTACACACATCGTTGTGTGTCTCTGACTCAACACATTGTTATGTGTCTCTGACTCAACACGTCATTGTGTGTCTCTGATTCAACACATCATTGTGTGTCTCTGACTCAACACATCGTTGGGTGTCTCTGACTATACACATCGTTGTGTGTCTCTGACTCAACACATCATTGTGTCTCTGACTCAAAATACATTTTATAGTGTCTCTGACTTAACACATCGTTGGGTGTCTCTGACTACACACATCGTTGTGTGTCTCTGACTCAACACATTGTTATGTGTCTCTGACTCAACACGTCATTGTGTGTCTCTGACTCAACAGATCATTGTGTGTTTCTGACTCAATACATCGTCTGGTGCCTCTGACTCAACACATCGATGGGTGTCTCTAACTCAACACATCATTGTGTGTCTCTGACTCAACACATCGTTGGGTATCTCTGACTCAACACATCATTGTGTGTCTCTGACAACACATCGTTGGGTGTCTATGACTCAATACATCGTTGTGTGTCTCTGACTCAACACATCGTTGGGTATCTCTGACTCAACACATCATTGTGTGTCTCTGACAACACATCGTTGGGTGTCTATGACTCAATACATCGTTGTGTGTCTCTGACTCAACACATCGTTGGGTGTCTCTGACTCAACACATCATTGTGTGTCTTTGACTCAAAACACATTTTATAGTGTCTCTGACTCAACACATCATTGTGTGTGTCTGACTCATTTCATTTCTAAACTCAACAATATATACTTGAATTAATATATCTTTAAAAGCCATTCATTGATGAATCGCTAAAAATAAATCAATAAAAGAAGCTAATAATCGATTGGTTTGGCTGAGTGGAGCTTTGGTCACGAGCCAGGTTTAATTGTTGTAGCCCAGATAGTGTTGGTTAAAGGTTTCAACTCACAGCGTGCCCAATTACCGACCTCTGTTTCCCGTAGTGCCTCCATAGCCATTGCAATTTAGTCTATGGTGGGGGTGAATGAAGGGCCTTAGAACCGTCCTATTATTGATTTATATGATCTAAGAGATTACCATCCATTGTATCAGAGACCTTACAAAAAGAAACACAAATTATCGATTGTCTAAATTTGCGAAGTTTACAACTCTCTCACATTAGTATTTTTGTCAAAAGTTTTACACTAGTATTGACAACTGTGGATTGTTGGTCTGATTATGTTGAAGTATTGGCAAATGTTGATTGTTGTTCTGATTTTGTTAAAGTATTGGCAGTTGTTGATTGTTGTTCTGATTTTGTTAAAGTATTGGCTAATATTGATTGTTGTTCTGATTTTGTTAAAGTATTGGCACATTTTGATTGTTGTTCTGATTTTGTTGAAGTATTGACAACTGTTGATTAGGGAAAAACTAATGGAGTTTAATATACATAATTCTATACAAATAGTAATTTGAAATATATTTAAAATAAATTTTGCATTTGGTTAACTAAATAAAATAAAATAATTAAATGTCATATAGAATTATTGGGGATTTTGTATTTATAAATAAAACTAACTTGTGACAAGTCTGTTAACAGATGTTAACAGGTACAGACCTGTCACAATGGACTCATTACACTATTGACAGCAATTATCTCTCTGTCTAAACAATATTTATCCGCTGTGGTTCAGTGTGACTGATAACATGAAATATTTATCAGATAACGACGTGTGTCCCATTGATCTGTGTTGTTTAGTGGTCAAAACAATACAACCATCTCCCAGATGTATATATATATAGGGCTGGAAACTAATTAGCGACTGTTTAAAAATGTAACTGAAGTAAATTGTTGAAACAGTTTGTAAACACAATTAAAAATGTAATTGAACTAAATTGTTGTCAATAAAAGTACATCTTGCTTATCCCGGAATAAAAATGGCTCTCATCCGGGATTAAATATATTCTTCTAAGTCCCAAAATCTACTGAAATAAGGGAGTTAATAAAGATGGCTTATTTAAAAGTATTTTTAATGTTATTTACATTTTCCTGTAATGTTAAAAAAAATGTTTTATATAAGAATGGGAAATAAAAAATTTCCTGTTCCGCTGAAGACTGGAAACAGTTTAACTACACTGCGTTTTTTTTAAAATCAGATTTGTGTTAAATAAGAATCAATCAAAGACCATCAATACATTTAAATATGTCTATAATTAATTACTGACTGTATATGGAGCAACACATTTAGCAATTCATTTTAATCATATCATAGCGTACCGCTAAGAAAGCTAATCAATAAAAGAAAATGTAAAAAACTGTAAAACTGGCCAATTATATTTCAACAGTGTCGAAATGTGTGCGAATGTTTTTGATTTCACAGGAGTATTAAAACCAGCGACTCAGAATGTTTATTTCATTGAGCGTTTGTGTTTGAAAATAAACAACAACATAAATAATACCCTACTCAGTTCAAAATAAAATGTACTTGTCCTATAGCGATATATCCACAGTGTAAAGACCCTACTCCAACCACGATAAAATAGGGGGGAGGGGGTATTTTTTTTGCGTTACATAATATATGAACGTCCAACTTCTGACCGATACTGCCGCGTCCAATGAATTAATGTGTGCCTCATGAAAGACTGACCATTGTGATACCAGATTCCAGAGCCGTAAGTGTGGGTCGTACCAAATCCATGTTTCCGTGAAGATCCTAGCATGGAAGGGCCTAGTCCTTTTACTTTAGTAACCACCTCCAAAAACCACTATACCTATTTTTGGAAACAAGGTAGATTATTATAGCTGTAATGTACTTTCTAATGCAGGGCTTCTTAAATTATGGAACGCGACCCCATTTGGAGTCGCGTAGCAAAATTATGGGGTCGCGAGAGATAAAAATACAATTTAATAGAAAATGTTTTTTAACTTGTAAAATATTAATTAAGTTTTCTTTTATATTTGTATGGGGGTCGTCAAAAACTCGCAATCATAAATGGGGTCGTGAATTACAAAAGTTTAAGAAGCCCTGGTTTAATGATTTGACGCCTATGTAAGATATAATGGGTTTATTTAAGTATCTTTATTTTTTTATTGTGAAAAATAGTATTACTTCATAAAAATATTCTCGCAATGCTTAAAATATGATGCACGATCCTCATTTTTCCCTAAGGGGGCCCCGATATTCCTGGTGTGCCCAGGGCCTAAATAAACTTAACCCTTTCCTGGATCTAACTCAGACTTGTTGCTATAAATAGTTTTATATTATATTGTTAGGACTTCTTCAGTCTTTCAGGTTGTCACTTAATTTTTCCAGGGTTGTCCAGGGTTGCAAACATTTTCCCTGAATAATTATCGGGAATTACCGAAAAAAATGAATAAATATATAAAACTAAAGCAAATAGTCAAAGTTGTATTTCTAAACAAAAATCTAGATCTATTTTATGATTGCATTATATTATCTATATCTGGATGTAAATCATCTATATCTGGATGTAAATTATCTATATCTGGATGTAAATTATCTATATCTGGATGTAAATTATCTATATCTGGATGTAAATTATCTATATCTGGATGTAAATTATCTATACCTGGATGTAATTATCTATATCTGGATGTAAATTATCCACTTTGGATTTCAGTTTTATACAGTGCTCGATTTAAGAAAAAACCAGTGCCGGTGTTGAAAAAAAAATTTCTGCACAGCCGGGGATAAATGTCATCCCCGGCGGGGATGAAAAAATCTAAAGCAGAGCCGGGGATGACAATTCTCAGTGCCGGGGATATCCACAGCATCCCCAGCGGCGGCGAGATGCCAACAATTTTTTTGTAGGATCTTCAATTTACAAACCATGGACAAGTAACTAATTTATTTTTACGATTTGCATCTTAGACAAAACCGAACAAAAATAACAGGAAATTAGGTGAATCTTAATTTACATAGTTCACGTTGGTTCAAACAAATTTGAAGCTGCACATTAATAGGACAAGTAATGAATTTATTTTAACAAAAATGCAAATTTTTCATTTATTCTCTGTTTGTTGAAATCAAATATTCCATTATTCATAATTGTCTCAGTTATTTAAACAAATTATGACGCTGTTCCATAACTAATTATTTTGTTGGTTTTAACCACATTGTTGCATACAACTTTGCATCAAAATATTGAAGTGGTGGACCATTAATTTTAATAAACAGCAAGTGTTTGATGGTTTCGACTTCTAATGCATTGCGAAGAGATGTGTGAGTTAAATTTATTGAACTGAATCCTTTCTCGCATTCTGCGCTAGATATTGGCAGAACATCTAATCGCTAATAAAAATCATTAAGTTCTGTGTCAGCGTTATGGCCATCCTTTGCCATGCGAAACTGGTGTACTATGGCTGAAGTATGACATGTTTCAATGTTTAAAACTTTGCGAAGATCTATAATTTCACGATCTCCATACAACATAAGTTCTTCAGAATTTTTTTCGGTCAGTTTGCTTTACATAAAACTAACTTCAAACAACCGGAGGAGTGTTATATACAGAGTTTTTAGCAGAAATAGTGTTGTGTAGTTCAAATCAGCTGATTTTGTCTGTGTTTTTCATCTAATATTTGTAGTAATACTATGAAATCAATTCCCTACATTAGGCTACCCTTAAAAAAAATCAGTGCCGGGATTGGGAAAAATTTTCTGCAGAGCCGGGGATAGATGTCATATCTTCACATGATGTAATATTAAATACGGCAATAAAGTAAGTTGTGACGTGTCTGTAGACACCACTGCATCAACCAGTACAGACGAGTCAAACATGACTCATTACATTATTGACAACTGTTATCTCTTTTTGAGTCACACATGAATCATTACACTATTGACAACAGTATCTCTCTTTGAGTCACACAGGACTCATTACATTACTGACAAATGTTTTCCACTAGGGCTAAGTAAGAATGATAACTTGAAATATTCTCTTTCTCTGTATCCTCCCCGTCTTACACTCTAACCTCCCTGCTCTTATTTTATCTCCCGCTATATTTATCTAGTGATGCGTAGTTCAAGTCAGCTGATTTTGTCTGTGTTATTTTCCATCTAATATTTGTAGTAATACTACGAAATCAATTTCCTACATTAGGCTAACCTTAAAAAAAATCAGTGCCGGGGATGGAAAAAAATTTCTGCAGAGCCGGGGATAGATGTCATCCCCGGCAGGGATGAAATTAATTAAATCAGAACCGGGGATGGCAGTCCTTAGTGCCGGGGATATACCCGGCATCCCCGGCGTTAAATCGAGCACTGGTTTCATATCACGTTGACATAACGTCATGCGAGTTTAGTAAACCACTGACATAAATATACATCTGAGTGGTTTATAATCGTTAATACAGAAAGACAACTTATAGCACATGTATATTCATTGTACTCATATAGACTCAACGAATTTATACGTTTTTAATCTAATTTTTTAATTGTGTACATCTTAGTAAACTAACATCAGAAGTTATATGGTCTGAATACCACGTGACATAAAGTACAACATGAAATCAAACAATGGCCGTATAATATCCAAAACTAAACATAGAACAACAATCCAGTCTTTAACAGGGCAACATTGAAAATCTTTTACATCGGGGGCCCCTCCATCTAATATTAAGATAATTTAACCAAGGGTCCTCGAACAACTGTACAAGTCACGCCTCCTATTCAGACAATCCGCCAAAAATTCTACACTTCATGTTTGTATGTCTCTAGCTGCTAAATCTGCAACCATCGTATTATTTGCATGACGCGGGAACAACAAATAGAACTGGGTCTGCTGACATGTAAGAATTGAAGTAAAAATAACTTTCTATTTCTTTGATGCTAAAACCTGTAAGAAGAATAATGAATTGCATAATTAACGGTATAATGTTTTGACCACCAACTAATTTTTCAGTTAAACTTTCTAACCAACTTTTCAGCTAAAAAAGTAGTAGATAACTTTTTCTTTGTTCCAACTTTTTTTTGCATAAGTACATTAGCTTGATTATTTTTTGAGCTAAAATTAGTTTCAATATACTCTTGTGATAAATAAACAAGCAAAAATTAAGCCTGTAAAAACAGGACGTTTAAGAGCATTTTCATGTATAAATAGAGAGGGAAGTAAGTCATGTTTAATAACTGTTACAAAAATAAATAATGATTACGCCCCTTTGTTTATAATCTATATATTATATATAAGCCCCTTATTAACCCTGAATCCCGGCCCTGAGAGGTCCTATTGCAAAATGAACTTTTGATGTACACATGGCAGGTCAAGACGTACAAAATGATATATACATCATGGGTCTAGGACTTATGGTTGCTGAGATATAGGGCGCTCCTTTGTTAATATAGCTTATATAGTAAAAAACGGTACTTTATAAGTCCCCTTTTTCGGCCCTCAGAGGTCAGATCGGGAAATGGACTTATGATTGTTGAGATCTAGGGTGATGACGGACAGGCAGACAGACAAAACGGGGACAATAGAGCATTTTATTTTCGAAAATGCTCTAAAAATCTGACTATTGATAGTTTCATCTGCGTAGACGGATTGTCTATACACGTGTAACAGCACTGTTTTATTACTCTTTATAAATACATTGTCGTATTTAGGGAAATATAGAAGACCACTTAGTCCAAGATAGCTAAAAGTATTTTTTGTTATTAAGTCATTTGAGTAGTTACTGCTCTTCCACCCCCCCCCCCTCCCCTTCATTGCCGTCAATGAAAAAAAAATGTTTTGATGGGGTTTATATAGAATGGAAGAAACCCTTTTCTATAAAAGAATAGTTTTATTCATCAGCGTACATTATATACTGTGGTATACGGATGTACATTATATACTGTGGTATACGGATGTACATTATATACTGTGGTATACGGATGTACATTATATACTGTGGTATACGGATGTACATTATATACTGTGGTATACGGATGTACATTATATACTGGGGCAGATCTCAGTTTAACACGTATGTTAAGGAAAAAAATTCATCAGGTCCCGGAAAAAAGATATTGATTCAATTTGACCCCAGTCTGTAGCCCATACAAACCAGTCAGTCTGTAGCCCATACAAATCAGTCAGTCTGTAGCCTATACATACAATTCAGTCTGTAGCCTATACAAACCAGTCAGTCTGTAGTACTTGTCTCAACAGCCCATACAAACCAGTCAGTCTGTAGTACTTGTCTCAACAGCCCATACAAACCAGTCAGTCTGTAGTAGTTATAACTGAATATTTTTAGTTCTACTAGTTAGTCAGTAACCTATAAAAAAGTTCTATTCAACAGTATGTGCTTTAATTATTTTTGTCCATGTAACATGTGTGTGTGTGTGTGTGTTGTGTGTGTTGTGTGTGATATAAACTATAAATTTCACGCCCTGGTCATCTGTTTCTTGTACCTACCTGTTAACTGGGATGCCAGAATGAAGGAAGGTTCAGAGATAGTTAATGCCACTCGAGCCAACCCTCCCTCAGGTAGATCCACTTCAAAGGCCTGCATGCCTAAAGAATACCTGTCAAACCCTACATAGGAGTTGTTAGGACTGTACTGTCTGGACGAGGCTGATAGTGAACAGAATATGGTATGAAAATATCTCATAGTAGTTTTAGGGATTTCAATTTACTTGTGTAGTTTACAGGGAGGGATAGGTCCCAGACTCCCCCTGACTATTTTTGTGTCTACACTAAAGGTAAAAATTTGACGGATCTTTCCCGGCATGAAAAGTTCTTTCTTGATCCATAATTAAAATGCATATCAAAAGCGATAAATCTTTTAATTTTATTAAAACTTTATATAATTTCATATAATTATAATTGGTTTTATAAATAATCAGATTTTATTTACGAGTTTACCTAATAATAATGTATACTTCATTTTATTTGACAAAATCATGTATATTTCTGTTATTTCTACTAAATAACCTGATAAACAATGTTTGCTTCTTTGGTTTTTTTCGACTATTTAATCTAATAAATAATGTCTATTTCGATTTTTTTGGGCCACCTTATTTTGTCAGACTTTCAAATTATTTTCTGAACGTAATGAACAGACAAGGCTAAATGAACCAGCTGGAGAAGTTGTGTTGCCTGTCAAATACTTACCAGGTAAACACCTGTTAATGACCTCACTTGGCGCCATGGCACGTTTAGCACAATGTCCAGTATTGACTTCTATATCATAGGCCACACGCTGATCGAAAACAAAATTGTTATATTACTTAAAGTGGGAATTTACTAATACACAATTTTGGTATTAACATTATAAGAAGTTCTCAAACTGAAAAAAAATAGTGACCTATCTTTGGGGTTTTATAAACATTTCTGTTTAATAAACATTTCTGTTTAATAAACATTTCTGTTTAATAAACATTTCTGTTTAATAAACATTTCTGTTTAATATTAAACACGTTTTAAAAGTTGAATACAAAAAAAAAAAAGCAAAAAAAAAAGACCTGGAATATTTCAAGATATAACTTCAATAGGGAATGCGATTTCTCAAGTTATGCTATTGATAAGCAGCCTGTTGTTCACAGTTTATGCTATTGATATAGCCTATTGTTCACAGTTTATGCTATTGATAAGCAGCCTGTTGTTCTCAGTTTATGCTATTGATATGTATCCTATTGTTCACAGTTTATGCTATTGATAAGCAGCCTGTTGTTCTCAGTTTATGCTATTGATATGTAGCCTATTGTTCACAGTTTATGCTATTGATATGTAGCCTATTGTTCACAGTTTATGCTATTGATATGTAGCCTATTGTTCACAGTTTATGCTATTGATATGTAGCCTATTGTTCACAGTTTATGCTCTTGATATGTAGCCTATTGTTCACAGTTTATGCTATTGATATGTAGCCTATTGTTCACAGTTTATGCTATTGATATGTAGCCTATTGTTCACAGTTTATGCTATTGATATGTAGCCTATTGTTTACAAATTATGCTATTGATATGTAGCCTATTGTTCACAGTTTATGCTATTGATATGTAGCCTATTGTTCACAGTTTATGCTCTTGATATGTAGCTTATTGTTCACAGTTTATGCTATTGATATGAAGCCTATTGTTCACAGTTTATGCTATTGATATGTAGCCTATTGTTCACAGTTTATGCTATTGATATGTAGCCTATTGTTTACAGTTTATGCTATTGATATGTAGCCTATTGTTCACAGTTTATGTTCTTGATATGTAGCCTATTGTTCACAGTTTATGCTCTTGATATGTAGCCTATTGTTCACAGTTTATGCTATTGATATTGTTTTGAGTTGTTGTCATTGATATTATTGAGATTTTATTTGTTTGCATTTTTTGTTGATATTTTTTATCGTATAAGTCTATTAATATTCTTTAAGTACAATACTATCTTATAAGTCTATTAATATTCTTTAAGTACAATAATATCTTATAAGTCTATTAATATTCTTTAAGTACAATACTATCTTATAAGTCTATTAATATTCTTTAAGCACAATACTATCTTATAAGTCTATTAATATTCTTTAAGTACAATACTATCTTATAAGTCTATTAATATTCTTTAAGTACAATACTATCTTATAAGTCTTTTAAATACTATGATCGATAAAATAAAAATAAATAGAAAAAAATATACAGACATTCACCCACCAACAAAATACTAACCTGTGTCAGATTGTATACAGTTCGAATGTTTTCACTGATGGTATGTTTCGCTGCCATGCTAGACACAAAATCAACGGCCCATACACCATAGTCCTGAAAAAAATATATTTGAAGAATGTTTTTAGGGAATTTGGAAGTGGAGAGGCATAAATCGAAAGAGACAGGAAGAGTAAAGACAGAGAGAAAGGTAGATATGTAAAGAGGAGCATAGATAAACAAGATATCCACCTGCAGTTACTTACACTGGTATCAATAAGACATCAACTTGCAGTTACTTACACTGGTATCAATAAGACATCCACTTGCAGTTACTTACACTGGTATCAATAAGACATCCACTTGCAGTTACTTACACTGGAATCAACAAGATATTATCTTGAAATTACTTACACTGGTCTTAACAAGATATCCACCTTTCATTACTTACACTGGTCTTAACAAGATATCCACCTTTCATTACTTACACTGGTCTTAACAAGATATCCACCTGTCACTACTTACACTGGTCTTAACAAGATATCCACCTTTCATTACTTACACAGGTCTTAACAAGATATCCACCTGTCACTACTTACACTGGTCTTAGCAAGATATCCACCTTTCATTACTTACACTGGTCTCAAATCGAACAAACAGACTCTGTAACTTATAAGGTAGACATATTGGTACGTCACTATGTTGTCCAGATACAAATATAATGATAATTATCATAACAAAGGAAAGCAGAATCTTCATTTTGTTAAAATAATTCTTAATTTGTCGTGTGATGAAATGAATCTCAAAAATAAAATAAAATCACGCTGGTTCACGTTGTATCACATTAGATAAGGTTGTTTCACGTTGGATCATGTCAAAAATATATTTAGCTTTATATAGACTAATTTCACAACTAGATTTCACCTACTTTTTGTGACTGAACCCGGGTACTAGATTTTAAACAAAAACACTCAGTACTGTTGTATGCCAGAGATGTCACTATTGTCCTACGATATTACTTGGGCAAGTCTCACTATTGTCCTACGACATTACTTGGGCAAGTCTCACTATTGTCCTACGACATTACTTGGGCAAGTCTCACTATTGTCCTACGACATCACATGGGAAAGTCTCACTATTGTCCTACGACATTACTTGGGCAAGTCTCACAATTGTCCTACGACATTACTTGGACAAGTCTCACTATTGTCCTACGACATTACTTGGAAACGGCTCACTATTGTCCTACGAAGTTAATTTGACAATTTTACATTACTTGTTGTTGATGTTTTAAACAAAACTAATTTTTTTCTCATGTTATATGTAATTACACCTGGTATCATTAAAATGTAACTGAGAAGATGAAAATTAATTTACCTTTGATAGGATTGTTTTCATGTTTTAGTTAGTCGGACACAATCAACGTGTATTAGGTCGAGTTGCGTTATTGGTAAATTTTGGTTTCATAAACAAAAATAAACATTTTTAATTTTCATGTATCTCATGCTATAGCATTCAACTGTCAAAATGAAGGTCCCAGGTTCGATCTTCGGTGAGAACCAAACTAATTTGTCCAGGTCCAAGCGAAGGTCGGTGTAAAGGCGTCCCTCAAGTCTACTACACAGCTTTCAATGGGGGTACTGAAGTTGGGGAAGTAAAGTTGGTTGAGCGCTGTACAATGACTAATTATGTCTTGACAGATACAGAGTAAATTCTACACTTAGCAGCCCCTTCTGGACATGGGGGGGGGGGGGACTTTACTTATAGAAATAATTACACTCGCCAACGAAACAAAACTTGGATTTAATAAGTTGTAAAACAATTTTAACCTCGTGATTCTAAGTATGTTATAAGCGAATATTGTATATGACATTTTTTTGAAGCCCATAAGTCAGTCTATTTTCAGCTCTCTCGTTTTTTCTTTCCAAAGTCATGTGACTTTGATTAAAGATTACTGCGTGTAATTGACATGAAGATGTTCTGAAATAAATTAGTATCCAAACATTTATAATATAAATGTATATCTATCTTTTTGCGTTTTATATCGTGATATTTTGAGAAATGCCAACAAAAAAAAAATCACAATAATAATTAAAAGGAAATAAAAAAGCTTGCTGTATACTTTCATGAACGGATCAAAAGAAGATCGAAAGCGTCTAAAAACAATTGCTAATTCCCAGGCAGAAGAGTTAAAAATATGGTGTTGATATATGTAATTAAAATATTAAATTACTACAACGATTTGTGTGTCATATTTTATATATAATACTGCAAGGGATACACATGTCTCAGGCAGAGTAATTTCAACATCCTACATAAATATCTTCACATGGTGTAATATTAAATACGGCAGTAAAGTAAGTTGTGACGTGTCTGTAGACACCACTGCATCAACCAGTACAGACGAGTCAAACATGACTCATTACATTATTGACAACAGTTATCTCTCTTTGAGTCACACGACTCATTACATTATTGACAACATTTATCTCTCTTTGAGTCACACGACTCATTACACTATTGATAACAATTATCTCTCTTTGAGTCACACAGGACTCATTACACTACTGACAACAGTTATCTCTCTTTGAGTCACACGACTCATTACACTATTGACAACAATTATCTCTCTTTGAGTCACACGACTCATTACACTATTGACAACAGTTATCTCCCTTTGAGTCACACAGGACTCATTACACTACTGACAACAGTTATCTCTCTTTGAGTCACACATGACTCATTACACTATTGTCTACAGTCATCTCTATTTGAGTCACACAAGAATCGTTACACTATTGACAACAGTCATCTCTATTTGAGTCACACAAGAATCATTACACTATTGACAACAGTATCTCTCTTTGAGTCACACAGGACTCATTACATTACTGACAAATGTTTTCCACTAGGGCTAAGTAAGTATGATAACTTGAAATATTCTCTTTCTCTGTATCCTCTTCGTCTTACACTCTAACCTCCCTGCTCTTATTTTATCTCCCGCTATATTTATATATGCATGGAGATTAAGCCTTATATGCGCTGTTAAGAGCAAAATCCTTTGCTGAGCAATCTTCTTAATCCACCCACACGCCTTCTCTTCACTGAAATACATGAACATTAGAAATGATAAAATATATAACTTTGTTGATTTGTATAGTTTAGCGTGCGATCGAAATCGTTTATTTACTATTACAGATTGTCAGTCAGTTTTTTGTCAGTAACATAAATAAAAATATGCAGTAGGCCTAAATCATCATGATGCAGTGCATAATCTGATGGAATCAATAATTTTGATAAATATATAACAAACATACAAATAAATGCGATCAGATCACTCACTGTATCATGATGAGCAGCTGTACACGATATACAATTTGTGACCCACTTTGACAACAGTTTGGTTTCGTGACCCACTTTGACAATAGTTTTGTTTCGTGAGCCACTTTGAGGACAGTTTTGTTTCGTGACCAACTTTGACGACAGTTTTGTTTCGTGACCCACTTTGACGACAATTTTGTTTCGTGACCCACTTTGATGACAGTTTTGTTTCGTGACCCACTTTGACGGCAGTTTTTTTCGTGAGCAACTTTGAGGACAGTTTTGTTTCGTGACCAACTTTGACGACAGTTTTGTTTCGTGACCCACTTTGACGACAATTTTGTTTCGTGACCCACTTTGATGACAGTTTTGTTTCGTGACCCACTTTGACGACAGTTTTGTTTCGTGACCCACTTTGACGGCAGTTTTTTTCGTGAGCTACTTTGAGGACAGTTTTGTTTCGTGACCCACTTTGACAACAGTTTTGTTTCGTGACCCACTTTGACGACAGTTTTGTTTCGTGACCCACTTTGACGACAGTTTTGTTTCGTGACCCACTTTGAGGACAGTTTTGTTTCGTGAGCCACTTTGAGGACAGTTTTGTTTCGTGACCCACTTTGACGACAGTTTTGTTTCGTGACCCACTTTGACGACAGTTTTGTTTCGTGACTCACTTTGATGACAGTTTTGTTTCGTGACCCACTTTGACGACAGTTTTGTTTCGTGACCCACTTTGACGGCAGTTTTTTTCGTGAGCCACTTTGAGGACAGTTTTGTTTCGTGACCCACTTTGACAACAGTTTTGTTTCGTGACCCACTTTGACGACAGTTTTTTTTCGTGACCCACTTTGAGGACAGTTTTGTTTCGTGAGCCACTTTGAGGACAGTTTTGTTTCGTGACCCACTTTGACGACAGTTTTGTTTCGTGACCCACTTTGACGACAGTTTTGTTTCGTGACTCACTTTGAGGACAGTTTTGTTTCGTGAGCCACTTTGAGGACAGTTTTGTTTCGTGACCCACTTTGACGACAGTTTTGTTTCGTGACCCATTTTGATGACAGATTTGTTTCGTGACCCACTTTGACGACAGTTTTGTTTCGTGACTCACTTTGACGACAGTTTTGTTTAGTGACCCACTTTGACGACAGTTTTGTTTCGTGACCCACTTTGACGACAGTTTTGTTTCGTGACCCATTTTGATGACAGATTTGTTTCGTAAACCATTGTAAACAAGTATTTTGTCTTCTGGACCAACCAGAAAAAAAAACAACTACAATAAAAAGAAAGTGAATAAACTTTTCATAAATTGTAAACATAGATTTATATGTCTTCATTTACTTTTCAGATTTACGTCTTTTAGTATTGTAACATGTTAAGAAATACATTTGTAATAATTAATTATTAGATGCGGGATCATGTAATTATGGATTCAAACTTTGTCGTGACCCACCTGAAATTTGTCCACGACCGACCTTACTTTGAGAACCACTGACTTACAAACATAGTCGTTTATGTCGATAGACAATGTTAGTGGTGTCAAGATAGACAATGTTAGTGGTGTCCCGATAGACAATGTTAGTGGTGTCAAGATAGACAATGTTAGAAGTGTCCCGATAGACAATGTTAGTGGTGTCAAGATAGACAATGTTAGTGGTGTCTTGATAGACAATGTTAGTAGTGTCCCGATAGACAATGTTAGTGGTGTCCCGATAGACAATGTTAGTGGTGTCCCGATTGACATTGTTAGTGGTGTCAAGATAGACAATGTTAGTGGTGTCCCGATAGACAATGTTAGTGGTGTCCTGATAGACAATGTTAGTGGTGTCCCGATTGACATTGTTAGTGGTGTCAAGATAGACAATGTTAGTAGTGTCCCGATAGACAATGTTAGTGGTGTCCCGATAGACAATGTTAGTGGTGTCCCGATAGACAATGTTAGTAGTGTCCCGATAGACAATGTTAGTGGTGTCAAGATAGACAATGTTAGTAGTGTCCCGATAGACAATGTTAGTGGTGTCAAGATAGACAATGTTAGTAGTGTCCCGATAGACAATGTTAGTGGTGTCAAGATAGACAATGTTAGTAGTGTCCCGACAGACAATGTTAGTGGTGTCAAGATAGACAATGTTAGTAGTGTCCCGATAGACAATGTTAGTGGTGTCAAGATAGACAATGTTAGTAGTGTCCCGATAGACAATGTTAGTGGTGTCAAGATAGACAATGTTAGTAGTGTCCCGATAGACAATGTTAGTGGTGTCAAGATAGACAATGTTAGTAGTGTCCCGATAGACAATGTTAGTGGTGTCAAGATAGACAATGTTAGTAGTGTCCCGACAGACAATGTTAGTGGTGTCAAGATAGACAATGTTAGTAGTGTCCCGATAGACAATGTTAGTGGTGTCAAGATAGACAATGTTAGTAGTGTCCCGATAGACAATGTTAGTGGTGTCAAGATAGACAATGTTAGTAGTGTCCCGATAGACAATGTTAGTGGTGTCAAGATAGACAATGTTAGTAGTGTCCCGATAGACAATGTTAGTGGTGTCAAGATAGACAATGTTAGTAGTGTCCCGATAGACAATGTTAGTGGTGTCAAGATAGACAATGTTAGTAGTGTCCCGATAGACAATGTTAGTGGTGTCAAGATAGACAATGTTAGTAGTGTCCCGATAGACAATGTTAGTGGTGTCAAGATAGACAATGTTAGTAGTGTCCCGATAGACAATGTTAGTGGTGTCAAGGTAGACAATGTTAGTAGTGTCCCGATAGACAATGTTAGTGGTGTCAAGATAGACAATGTTAGTAGTGTCCCGATAGACAATGTTAGTGGTGTCAAGATAGACAATGTTAGTAGTGTCCCGATAGACAATGTTAGTGGTGTCAAGATAGACAATGTTAGTAGTGTCCCGATAGACAATGTTAGTGGTGTCAAGATAGACAATGTTAGTAGTGTCCCGATAGACAATGTTAGTGGTGTCAAGATAGACAATGTTAGTAGTGTCCCGATAGACAATGTTAGTGGTGTCAAGATAGACAATGTTAGTAGTGTCCCGATAGACAATGTTAGTGGTGTCAAGATAGACAATGTTAGTAGTGTCCCGATAGACAATGTTAGTGGTGTCAAGATAGACAATGTTAGTAGTGTCCCGATAGACAATGTTAGTGGTGTCAAGGTAGACAATGTTAGTGGTGTCCCGATAGACAATGTTAGTGGTGTCCCGATAGACAATGTTAGTAGTGTCCCGATAGACAATGTTAGTGGTGTCAAGATAGACAATGTTAGTAGTGTCCCGATAGACAATGTTAGTGGTGTCAAGATAGACAATGTTAGTAGTGTCCCGACAGACAATGTTAGTGGTGTCAAGATAGACAATGTTAGTAGTGTCCCGACAGACAATGTTAGTGGTGTCAAGATAGACAATGTTAGTAGTGTCCCGATAGACAATGTTAGTGGTGTCAAGATAGACAATGTTAGTAGTGTCCCGATAGACAATGTTAGTGGTGTCAAGATAGACAATGTTAGTAGTGTCCCGATAGACAATGTTAGTGGTGTCAAGATAGACAATGTTAGTAGTGTCCCGATAGACAATGTTAGTGGTGTCAAGATAGACAATGTTAGTAGTGTCCCGATAGACAATGTTAGTGGTGTCAAGATAGACAATGTTAGTAGTGTCCCGATAGACAATGTTAGTGGTGTCAAGATAGACAATGTTAGTAGTGTCCCGATAGACAATGTTAGTGGTGTCAAGATAGACAATGTTAGTAGTGTCCCGATAGACAATGTTAGTGGTGTCAAGATAGACAATGTTAGTAGTGTCCCGATAGACAATGTTAGTGGTGTCAAGATAGACAATGTTAGTAGTGTCCCGATAGACAATGTTAGTGGTGTCAAGATAGACAATGTTAGTAGTGTCACAACAGACAATTTTAGTGGTGTCAAGATCAAGAATGTTACAGGTGTCCCAGAGTCCATACTTGAATGGCAGACTCCTGTGGGGACATTTTGTTATCTGTAACAATAGGCATATTTAATCTATTTCTATTTTTAAGCACAATAAATATTACAACATTTATACTGCTCAAGATGTGTGTACAAGTTTAAAAAGAAATGTGACGGGTGTCACATTCTGGCAGGTCTAAACTATTAACAATCAGGCCCGCCACCTGTGGGGGGGGGAGGGGTCACAGTTGTAAAAGAAAATTACTGACTTCAAGTTTTCAAGCAATGGCCTCGATAGCCCCTTCCCTCCTAACAATATACCTTGAACTATGACCCCGTAAGAAGGGCTCTGCTGGTCAGCTGTCCATGATGGACGATGAGTGACAGGACGTTTGTCAGGTGTCACGAGTCTATAGGCCATCGTCGCTTCTAGCAATGTTTTAAAATGACTGGGCAGCTAGTGGAGTTGCCACTATTATTAAGGATGACCATGGGTCTCCCACAGGTTGTACAGAATAATTGACTGTTGACCTACTCAGAAGACTAAAATTACTATAACACATTAAAATGTTCATTCTTTTTATTAATCTGATTTTAATTCATAATAACGGATTCTAAGATTGAGTCCATTAGAGCCATACACCAAAAAACACATAACATTCGTCTTTAACATTGTGGATACCTAAATAACTTTCTAACAAAACAGTTATATCACAGTGCAAATTACTATAACTTTACTATTATAGGTCTCCTACAACTCACCGCTGACCAAACATCTCAAAGCCTATACCTACAATTCCACTTTTCCCCAAATAAAATCTTTGTCTCAGGACAATCCTGGCCTCCTAGTTGGGCCTCAAGAGACGTGTCTCAGGACAATCCTGGCTTCCTAGTTGAGGGGCCTCAAGAGATGTGTCTCTTACATACTCAGCAGTCCCAGCACAATAGTTGATCTAAATGCATGATACAACTTTAACCCTACGGCATTCAAGAACTTTGCGACTCACATTTGAGGTAAAATAAGACAAAGCTATTCAACACTCATCAAGTCAATGTGACGTAATTACTTTTGTTGTCCCTGCTATCCCATAATTCACACAGGAAGTAGTTGCCCGGATGTACAAATCTCCAGATAATTTTCTGTACTTAACAACAGAAAATTGCGGAATCGTTTGAAAAAATATCTGTAGAGTGGCACTTTGCTGTTACTGTTCCTGGATACATGTGAACAGATTTCATTTTTAATGTAAAACAAGGTTCAATATTGTGAAGTTGAGCTGTTGATAGCGTTGAAACATTTGTTTTTGTTTTGCGAAATTGTTTATAGAATACATTCATAATTTAACCTCAACACAATTCACTAGGTTTACTAAAATTTTATATCAAGGAAAGGCAGCAGTAATAGTAAGTACAAAAATGAAATACAATATACTGGGCTTTGACTACACGGGATTTAGGAAACTTTATAGATGATATCATTACAAATAATGTAAAATTAGAAGTTTAGACGTTATGTAATGTATGTGTAATCTTATGGTGAGTTTAAGGTAAGTGAATGGGACGATTTTAGAAGCAATATAAATGTATATGACGTTATGAAAATAAGGTAAATATTTAAGACCTTATGGAACTAATGTAATTATATGCGTGTCCATATAGAACTAATGTTTGACCTTATAGAACGCATCTAAATATGTGTGACCTTATGGAACAATTGTAAATATATATGCGACCTTATAGAACTTATGTAAATAAGTGTGTCATCACTGAACTATTGTAAATATATGTGACGTTATAGAACTAATTTAAATATGTTTGCCATCTTTGAACTAATATAAATATATGTGACCTTATTGAACGAATGTAAATATGTATGTCATCATTGAACTAATATAAATATATGTGACCTTTTAAAAGTAATGTAAATGTGTGTGTCATCACTGAACTAATGTAAAGCTAAAAAGACAGCCACTTTTTTTTATTTGGTTTCTTTTTTTCTCTATTAAAAACAAATCTCGTGACATCATCATCCAGCCAGATTTTAAAAAGATTTCACAAAAACTTGCTTCTTCCCTTATCTCCCGTAATGATTATGATCTCAGATTGTAAGATAAAGAAACAAAAATCAATAACGAGAATGACAGTTTGGACCAGCTGTTGATGGGGTTCACTATTCAATGATTAGACTTTCAACTCGATGCTAATGAAAGTAAAAAAAAATACAAGATTAATATCAATAAGTTACTATTGACAGTCCAGGAGACGATAATTTGTTTTGATGAATTGTTATCACTGTGACATGTAAATATATTTGCTGAAACCAACATTTTCACAATAAATTTGTAAATAAAGCAAAAATAATCAATTATATCGGCTTTATTTTTATGAAATTGATTTATTTATTTAAATTAATCACAACAAAATTGTTGTACTGACATTGTAAATGGTGCTTGTATTGACTCATGTACTGACATTGTAAATGGTGCTGGTATTGACTCATGTACTGACATTGTAAATGGTGCTTGTATTGACTCATGTACTGACATTGTAAATGGTGCTTGTATTGACTCATGTACTGACATTGTAAATGGTGCTTGTATTGACTCATGTACTGACATTGTAAATGGTGCTTGTATTGACTCATGTACTGACATTGTAAATGGTGCTTGTATTGACTCATGTACTGACATTGTAAATGGTGCTTGTATTGACTCATGTACTGACATTGTAAATGATGTATGACACACATACTGACATTAAATCCTGTAGCTATTGACTATCTTACCAACCAATTTCTTGTTACCATCAGGGTACTCACCATTAACTATTCATTTGTTTCTGTCCTCCATATTCCAAGATGTGTTCTCTCTGAGATAGACGCTGTAACCTGGGGCAGTTTTGTTTCACTGGAATATTGGTGAGTGGTTTGTGCCAGTAGTACCATAGTTTGTGCAAGTAGTACCATAGTTTGTACCAGTAGTACCATAGTTTGTGCCAGTAGTACCATAGTTTGTTCACAATATTTATCTCGTATTGAATACAGTGTATACCAGTGGTTGTCAAAAATTAAATTGATGAAATCGGTGGCAAAAGACAATAGCCTAATACTGCCCGTCATTAGCGATGGTCAACCTGGCTTTATTGTAACTGGTCAGTCCAGGCTTACGGAGCCGGAGCCGAGGAGCCGGGAGCCGCTACTTTTTGCTGAAGCCGGAGCCGGAGCCGAAAAAATCTGGCGGCTCCACGGCTCCCAAATGCTTTTTTTTTACAGCAGAATTTTTTTTTAGCTTTAAAATTCCCAATTGGTTCGATGGTTCGCCTCCTACAATTTGAAATGTTGTTATTTTTACGAACGCCACAATAGTAATAGCGTTAAAATGATAGCGTACACGCACATCACCACAAGAAATCTTTAACGGGGAATCGTTTTGTGTTCGTTTTAAATCTTGTTTACCCTCCGAAAATTTTTTTAATGGCATGTTATTTTGTTATATATAAAGTTAAAACAGTTTTATTTTATAGAATAATTCACGCTACGGGGCTGCCGCGAATTTGTAATAGACTTAAAACAAAATGGTCGCTTTCTGTATTTAACAATTTTATTATAAACAGAATATCTGAAATAGAGTAGTTAAATTTATAAGGCTGTGGCTATACGGACCCGGGTCCCGATAAATCCGATTATTATTCGGACCCGTGGCAAATATGCACTAAGCTTAGCTATATTTAAACTTTATTAGACGGAACCCGAAAAAGTAATAATATTACAGAGTCCGCTTAGTGGAACCCTAGACACTGAGTAACGATTAAATCATAAAAATTAAGTTCCTGACTATGGGGCAGCCCCGTGAAAATTCTACAGCAGGGGCCAGGCATTCTACAGCAGGGGCCAGGCAATAGCAGGGGCGCAGGTAATACATTTTGCTAAGTAGAACAAATAAGCAGAGGGGGCCAGACAAAACGCAAAGGGGGGGCCCGGCCCCCTTGCCCCCCCCGCACGCTACGGGCCTGCTATGGGGGTGAACGCGACAAAATTTGCATAACTTTTTATCAGCGGCATGTTTGCGTGGCGCAATTACAAAATTTTTTGTCTCGTTTGATATTATCTTATTAGGGAGCCGGAGCCGGAGCCGTCAAATTTGTGGGAGCCGGAGCCGGAGCCGGAAAAAAGTTTGGCGGCTCCACAAGCCTGCTGGTCACGTCATACTTTCTGTATGCCAAATAGTCCGGAAGTTTTAAAACAGATTCTCACAATTGGTTTACTCCAGGGCCACAACTAGCTTACTCCAGGGCCGCAACTTGCTTACTCCAGGGCCACAACTTGCTTACCCCAGGGCCACAGCCTGCTTACCCCAGGGCCACAACTTGCTTACCTCAGGGCTACAACTTGCTTACTCCAGGGCCAAAAACTGCTTACCAAGGGGCTACAACTTGCTTACCCCAGAGCCACAACGTGCTTACTCCAGGGCCACAACTTGCTTACATCAGATACACAACTTGCTTACTCCAGGGCCACAACTTGCTTACATCAGATACACAACTTGCTTACTCCAGGGCCACAACTTGCTTACTTCAGATACACAACTTGCTTACTCCAGGGCCACAACTTGCTTACTTTAGATACACAACTAGCTTACTCCAGGGCCACAACTTACTTACTTCAGATACACAACTTGCTTACCTCAAATACACAACTTGCTTACTTCATATCAACAACTTGATTACTTTAGATACACAACTTGCTTACTCCAGGGCCACAACTTGCTTACTTTAGATGCACAACTTGCTTACTTCAGATCCACAACTTACTTGCTTCTGATCCACAACTTGTTTATTCCAGGGCCACACACCCTGATAATTATTACCAAAAGACGTCTCGGTGATTACATCCAACCTACTATTGATTTGAAATTTTAAATCAGACGGGGCCTGAAGGGCATGTACCTCTAACATATTCTTGTTTTGTGACGGCCCTGTGTCAACAATCATCTACTCACAGCTACACCAGAACTATCTCCGTTAAATAGTTTGAGCGTTGAGAAAATACTGTCGCCATTTAAAAGCCGATAGAGTGTCTGTGTGTAATTCCTAATACAAACATCTTTGTTTCATTTCATTGTTTTATAATTTATAAAGCCAGTGGTAAGTGAAACAAAACATTAACATGTCTTCCCTGTTCAAAGATAATTAATAGAAAAATAAAAAAAAAGAAACTTTTTTTTACAGTATTTTTTAATGACATTAACGGGGAGATGTTGTCATGGAGTATTCAAAGCTTTTATTTCTGGTTCCCTTTACAACGTAGCGTCGTTCTTATGGATTGGTAATTGTAGGCGGCTGCCTTAAGCCCTCACAGTTTAGGGCCCTCATTATTTAAAGTAACTAAACAGTCGGGAATACGGGGCCCCACTTGTGAGATAGTTAGAAAGCCTTGATAGACAAGGACACCTGTATTTAGTGCCCTAAATTGTGTCTTCGCTTGAGGGCCTAAACTGTGTCTTTGTCTAGGGCTACCAAACATACCATAGCATAGGGCGCTGAAATAACAACATTTATCATAACTTATGAGCTAGCTATTGTCATAAACTTTAAAGAATTTTTTATAAATATGCTAAATATGAGGTAGAGCTGCTGTTCGATTAAACAAGCAATTAAGCCTGTTCCATTCTGGACACAGGACGTGTTAGCGCATTTTCTTGTTATGTATCAGTACGTTTATTAGCTTTCAGTAAATATTTATAAATTTTGGAAATGTTTATAAATTCCACTGTGTAATGCATATATATGTAAAAAAAATATTATAAAGACGTTTCTTTATATTTGAAAAAAAATTATTTTCTCTTAAATCTAACTACAAGTGGTTTGTGGTTACTGAAATAGGACTCATAATTGAAAACATTCGAAATTGTAGTCATTTAATCGTCCGAAAACTCCATCAATTGTTGCATAGCTCTGATACTTTCAATTAAACTCAGAACACAAGCTTACTATTTCATTTGATGAGTTTCTTAATAAATCTTGGTGAAACTACGTGCTGCAGTATTTCGCACCAAATGAATGGGTTATTGAACGTACAAGGTGTAGAATGGGGCCATATATATAATATATAAGCCCCTTAGGAGCTCTGAAGCCCGGCCCTCAGAGGTCCTATTGAGAAATGAACTTTTGATGTACACATGGCAGGCCAAGACCTACACAATGATATATACATCATGGGTCTAGGACTTATGGTTGTTGAGATATAGGAAGCTCCATTATTACTATAGCTTATATAGTAAAAAACGGTACATTATAAGGCCCCTTTTACGGCCCTGAGAGGTCAGATCGCGAAATGGAAAAAGTCATTTTTTGGCAGGCCAAGACCTACAAAATGATATATACATCATGGGTCTAGGACTTATGGTTGTTGAGATCTAGGGTGATGACGGACAGACAGACAGACAGACAGACAAAACGGGGACAATAGATCGAAATTAACGCATGATTAAAAATTTTATCGCAAATTAACGCATATTTTAATCGACACAATATAATACATTTGTCTGTATTCAAACTAGTATATCATAATATCATAGCATAAAACTGACATAATAAACAAGTCAGATTAATTTACGAAAGAGGTATAATTAATTGTAAAAGATTTATTAAGCTTTAGCATATATGTCTATTGAATTAGTTATTGAGACCAGTTTATTGAATATATCAATCACGTCAAGCGATTCGAGTTTTTCTTTTAATCAACAACAATGCCAAACGTGTGTTTTTCTTGTACCGTAGTTTCCGAACTCATGACGTATGTCAACCCCTGTTCCCTTCTTCCCTGTAATATTTTGCTACACTTCGCCCCACGGAAGTCTTGTTTACCCTACCCTCCGCTACCGTACATACCCCCTCCACTTCCCATCCCGAAAAAAAATACACACGTCATTTATATCTCATATATGCCTTTACCTTCATAAACTAATAGCATAGCCAGAAAGTAGATGCTCATTTGTTATTAATGCTTTTTTTTATTTTGCCCCCTTTCCCAACCTGGTTACATTTTTGACACACTTAGCAGCCTCCCCCCCCCCAAAGATGACATTACTTATGGTTTACCCCCTGTCCCAAAACAAGTTTACACAAGTTCCATTGTTTCCAAATCATGACACATGTCAATCAAACTGCAGATGTTACTAATTGTTAGAATTAAGCAATGACAATCCTATTGTTTCAAGGTCATATAGCTGCTATGATTGTATGTAAACGTGACAGTTTCTGTGTTCGGATATTTTATCTTGCTTTTTTTTTTTGTAATCTTGTCTGATCTGGTTATAGAATTGGGTTATTTACGAATTTTTTTTTCTGCAACTCTGAAATAACAGCATTTAGGTAAAATTTAACGCATTTAGGTGTTTGTGTTAAAAAATGTAATCGCATTTTTTTAACGCATTACGCTTTAATTGCAGTAAATCAACAGCCCTAATATAAAATATCAAATTTAACTTAATGTCACAATAATTCTGAAAAATATAACCACTGTCTCATGTACAGATGTGTGCATCAGCCTAGTCTAGACACTGATTACAGGTGTCATGTATATGAAACTATTAGTGCAGCTGTTGCAGACGTGACCAGCAAGATGCTGTATTATCAAAATGCGATGCAAAATTATGCGCAAAAAAATGATGATACAACATTTCTAGCATCTCGTTATTTTGATCTAATTATAAACGGGTTCATTATACCTTCAACAATACACTATAGTACCTCCACCAATACACTACAGTATATAATGTAAACTAGTGAATTAAAATTTTCTCTTTTTACATCGACCGGGAAGGGAGCAGGAGGCTTACTTGTCGAAGGGCTTTATAACAAAAAACATCTTCTTTTTATATTACAGGTGGGGCTTTTGTCGACGTACCTGGGGGTAAGGGTGTATGCGAATTGCGACAGGGTGGGTGTGGTAGATCTACTTAATAAGTGAACGGACCTTAACTTCAAATTGTTGAGTGAAATTCTGTTATGTATCGATTTGTCGAACTTTTAGCATTTTGGTTAAATTAACGCATTTAGGGGTTGCGTTAAAAATTTTAATCGCAAATTTTTTTTGACGCGTTAATCGCAAATTAACGTACTTGAATCAACAGCCCTAATATAAAGCTATACTACTGCATACATTAAACTCGTCGATTAATTCAAATATAATAAAGACTTCACACAGCTTGAAATCTACATTTTTCCTCCTTATACTCTAAAATTCTGTTTTCTAAAATGTCCAATGTTTCTAAAACCAGCTAAATTATTCTTTATGTAAAACCTTGTTTCAATCTGTGTTTACAGTTAATTAGAACTGGGATTGTTTTTGGTCGACATCTTTGTTAATTTCAGTTGTTTTTAGAATGTCAGACCTAATGCTACAAGTATTAAGTGCGTGGACTGGCTATAGCAGTGTTCTGTTTGACAACTTGGTTAAGTCCCTAGTTAACTGGCTGGTCTCAGCCATACAATTGTAGTGATTGAGCCCGCTCCAACTTTTTAAAGTCATTTGACTTAGTACCAAAATGGTGGGTGCAGGCTGGTGACTTAAATGATAAAATGTCTCATCAAGAATGACTTATAACTTCTACAATGACCCAGTAGCATTCTATAACTGAGGCAATAGTATTAAACACATTAACAGAACGTCTTCGTCGTATGACGAAATATTTGCAGTTGGCTACATTTAATATGACACAGTACTCATGTCGTCGTATAGTGAAATATTTTGCAGTTGGCTACATTTAATATGACATAGCAATCATGTTGTCGTATAGCGAAATATTTGCAGTTGGCTTAAGTTGGCTACATTTAATATGACACAGTACTCATGTCGTCGCATAGCGAAATATTTGCAGTCAGCTACATTTAATATGATACAACAATCATGTCGTCGTATAGAGAAATAGTTGAAGTTGGCTACATTTAATATGACACAGTATTCATGTCATCGTATAGCGAAATATTTGCAGTTGGCAACATTTAATGAGACACATTACTCATGTCGTTGCATAGCGAAATATTTGCAGTCGGCTACATTTAATATGACACAACAATCATGTCTTCGTATAGTGAAATATTTGAAGTTGGCTACATTTAATATGACACAGTACTCATGTCGTCGTATAGCAAAATATTTGCAGTTGGCAACATTTAATGAGACACAGTACTCATGTGGTCGTATAGTGAAATATTTGCAGATGGCTACATTTAATATGACACAGCACTCATGTCGTCGTATAGCGAAATATTTGCAGTTGGCTACATTTAATATGACACAGCACTCATGTCGTCGTATAGTGAAATATTTGTAGTTGTCTACTCACGCTGCTGTTTATCGTCAATTGAACGCTTTAGGAAATAAAATGTGTAGTTGTGGTCATGGCGACTGTCACTAATATATATATATATATATATATATATATATATATATATATATACACACACACAGAAATTAATCTATCACTAATATATCTCGAATATATGCCTATTCCTAAAGTTAGCAAAACCCGGGCTTTTGAAAACGTCTACAACTGAATGTCTAATTTAACCATCATGGCTATATTACAACAACTGAATGCCTATATGACCCTCCTGGCTATATTACAACAACTGAATGTCTATATGACCCTCCTGGCTATATTACAACAACTGAATGTCTATATGACCCTCCTGGCTATATTACAACAACTGAATGTCTATATGACCCTCCTGGCTATATTAAAACAACTGGTTACATGATACTTTCTGTATGCCAAATATTCCGGTAGTTAAAAAAAAAAATTCTCATAACTTGCAAACTTCAGGGCCCTAACCTCTGAACTTTACCAATAGATGCCCCTTTGATTACACATAGCCACCTATTGATTTGTAATTTGAAAGTAGATGACTGTACCTGACGGAGCCCGAAGGGCAGGTGCCATTGACATATGCTCCCAGACTGTAGCCTTAGACAGCTAACTTAAGTTGGTGTTGAATTTTACTTCAAAGTTTAATAAATGCATACACACCAGTTCTGTGCTCAGCGTCATGTAACACCCTACACACCAGTTCTGTGCTCAGAGTCATGTAACACCGTACACACCAGTTCTGTGCTCAGCGTTATGTAACACCCTACACACCAGTTCTGTGCTCAGCGTCATGTAACACCCTACACACCAGTTCTGTGCTCAGCGTCATCTAACGCCATACACACCAGTTCTGTGCTCAGCATCATGTAGCACCCTACACACCAGTACGTGTCAGCGTCGTAACACCCTTTCATCATTCTACCGAATTCCTGTGGCAGATCTATCCTTACCCAAGTGTGAGGTATTATCAATTCCCCATTTTATTAGTAAAAACCATCTCAAACCTAGGGCCCTAATTTACCGCATGCGTCTCTATAATCACAAATGATACACACACTCTGTTACCATCTCAATTGGTTATTATTGTTTTATATGCCTGTGTTGTTGTTCCTCTACATACACGCTACCAGAACATAATTAGAGTCACGACAATAACAAAAAGACTTCAATTAGCCTATCGGTCGTTGATGGTATTAATGACCATTCACAGATTTGACTCAAATCACCCTCGATAGACATTAATTTAATTATATTTAATATACATATCAATAGTTTTATAATTACCTTATATGTATGTATATGTGTGAATTCCATTTAATCATATCTCCTATATTTTTCTATTTGTCACCCCCCCTTTTTCCTCCCAATGTTCAGGATATTCAACTGAATACTTTCGGAGGTCGAAAGAGGTCATAATCTCCGCTACAACAAGTCTCACCAGAATGACCTAGAAAATTCAGACTCTTCAAACGGAAGTCAAGATGGGGGACAGGATTTTTTTACACAGATGGTGGAACGCATGCGCAGAGATCTTCGAAGCTCGATGCCAGGATGTAAGACGGACACGTTGCACGTGAAGCGAAACATGAAAGACAAACCACACTCGCTGTGCCACCGGTAAGTGATTGACAGTAATGACAGAATGTCAGGGAAACAGACCTTAGTCATTGTGTCACAGAAATGTCACTGACAGTTTTGACAAATCACATTCAATGTGTCACAGGTAAGTCATTGACAGAATGTCATGTAGACAAACCTCATTCACTGTATCACAGCTTGTTATTGCCTTTATTTGTGTAGAAAAACAAACACCAATCTATATAAATAATAGCGGTGTGGGTCCTGCGTTTAATCGAAAATAAAGAATTAATACAACAGTATTCCAGTTAAAAATCGTCAAACGTAAACAATTGTAATAAAAATCGTGAAAAAATCGGATCTGTCCGCAACAAAAAATAACCTAGCCTACTGATGAGACCTAAAGGAATATAACTCTTATGCAAAGGTTTTTCAGGGTACAGCTAATATAATTATAATACCCAGGAGCACATGAGTAAAATGATCAACCCTTTCACATATGGCACTGGGAAGGGGAGCCCAAGGGTCACGGAACTGTGGCGTGTCCGCGAAAGCAGCGTGTTGGTACAAGGATTGGGGGAGGGGGGTATCCGCTGAAGGAGGACCAGGGTGGGTGTCAGGAAAAGTAGGGAGGTGGTGGAAGTCCTATTCGTCCAACAGTTTCGGGTAAATGCAATTGATATGTTTCGAGTGTCTCGGGACACCTAGACTTTCCGAGCAACGACGGGTATACGTCTAGCTATACACACACCTCATGTCAATGGTGCTCTAACTAGTACTTCTAGCTATACGCACACTTCATGTCAATGGCGCTCTAACTAGTACTTCTAGCTATACACACACTTCATGTCAATGGCGCTCTAGCTAGTACTTCTAGCTATACACACACTTCATGTCAATGGTGCTCTAACTAGTACTTCTAGCTATACACACACTTCATGTCAATGGTGCTCTAACTAGTAATTCTAGCTATACACACACCTCATGTCAATGGCGCTCTAACTAGTGTAACATAATTGACAGTTTTATAAAAAAATATATGGTGTGATGTTAACGATATCTTTTATTTACAGGTAGAACACTTACACACAAATAATTCATAGTTTTGACACATCTGACTTAGGAATTAGAACAGTCGGGGTATTAAGATCTAAATACCGCGACTATTGTCACAATTTATATTTCTATAGAATCTACTTTTCTATAGATCATACTTTCTATAGACCATACTCTCTATAGATAATACTTTCTAAAGTCCATACTTTCTATAGACTATAGAGCATACTTTCTATAGGCAATACTTTCTATAGACCATACACTGGGTATTCGGTTAACGAACTTAATCCGTTCCACAATTATGTTCGCTATCCGAATAGTTTGTTAACCGATCATCGATTTACCATATATGTTAATGGAAATTCGATTAATTCGTTCTACAGATCCTACAAATTAAATTTTTTAAAAATGTCATGTACAAGTATAATTTTTTTAAGTAAGTTTATTTATTACAAATTTAATACATGCATATAGTAGGGTGCATCACCACAATAGAGGAAAAAATTGATTGTTTGTTTTTGAGCTGTCTATGTTTCTAATTTGTTCTAATATCATCAATAATAACTTGTGTAAAATATTTTTCAAGTCAGAGTTGATCTAGAGGTCCCCCCCCCCCAAGAAATCACAAAACATGACATGTAAAGAAAAAAAAAAACTACAAACGTGAGACCAATCATGTGCCACCAACTCCCAATTACTTCGCAGCTTGGTGAACAAAGTTATATCCGGGGATTTGGAAACTTCTATTTTCATGTCTGCAAACACATGCGAGAGGATAACTTCACCAATGTGATGGCGACAACCTGACCACAGAAGAGCACGTTGCAGCATATTTTGTATGGCAACGCAGGCAGCAGTCTGATGACCAGTGTTTGACCTTGTTGTGTCGAATGTCATATTAACGATACAATCATTACAATGCCACTCTGTCATTAGCTTCATGGTTAATTCTGAAATTATTTCACCAACGGGTTTCTTTGTTGCCTTGGCATAATTTGGCACTCCTAGAAGTTTCAATTGCCTTGCATCACCGACAACAACTGTTATGTGTTCTTCAGTGACACGATGATTTTTTATTGAAGGTGCCAGTTTGCCATCCCAGTGGAGAGCGCAGAGTTTGGGTGGTTCCCAGGAGTCGTGGATCTTTGTAGATATCTCACTTACAACTTTGCGACGTGAACGATCTGCAGTGGCATAGGAAGAAGCCACCATTGATACATCACCCCCAGACTCGCCCTGTGTGAAAGCTGCATGCTGTGTTGGTGTAATCTTTAATCTTGTCGCTAGTGACACAAGATTTGGTCGGCTTAATACCAAAGCTCCTGTTGGCTTTCTTCGTTTTTGCAATGGCATTATATCATCCAAACAGTTATCAACAAACTCCATATTATCTTCAGATTTAGAAGTAGAATCATCGGGTTCGTCACTGCTACCCTCGTTGGAAGGCACTGATATCGTTGAACATGCTGCATTTTCTTCTCTTGCGCGTTTCTGACGTTCCAATGTTGCGACATCTCGTGAATGGCGTCGAGCGACTTTTTTTTGCAAGTGTTTTGTCAAATGATCCAAAGCTGGAAGACCTGTCTTCTTTCATAGAACTCAAGAATGCTAGATCTTCTGCATTCTTGATAATAGTCTCGACATTTGGTGGCCACAGTTGAAAAGTTGTTGCCAACATAGATTTCATTTGTTCCAGTTTACGTTTGGTGGCTGGTGTGTTTCGGCGACTTTTATCAATTGAACGAAGTTTATTGTATTCATCAAGAAGCTGAACAATCTTCTCACAAGCTCTCCTCTCTGTCACCATTGGAATGTTTGCTTTTTCGTAGAAAACAGTAACTTGATTCAGCACAATTATGGCAGTTGTAAATCGAGAAGGTGCACCAAGAGAACCTGGACGCTCACTGTGTGCTGCTACATTGTAATGATGCACCATGCACCTCAAAACTTGTAAACAAGTTGGTAGTCGAAGAATTCAAGTAATTGTAGCATCATCAACACAGATTGCAGGGCCAATGCCAAACAATTCAGTTTTCAGAAGGGTTTGTGGTTTCTTTGTTTGCGAGGCAGGAGACGCAGTAATAACTGGATATGCAACTGTTGAAGTGATGCCAGGGTCAGCCAGCATTTCCTTAGAAGGTGTAAACATTTTATTGAAGTTTTTCATATCATTTTTATGTTCTAATTTTATAGGTCGTGTGTATCAGAAATTAAAATAATATAAATAAAGAAATTAAAATGCTTGCCTTGGTCATCAATATGCGGTAAGTAAAAGTGTTGTTTTTGCTAATAAAATGTGAATTTTAAATTTTATTTCTAGCACAATTGCTTATCAAAATCAATCATAGCTACCAAACATTATAAAACCAAAGACTATAAAACAATTTATATAGCGCTTCACTTTTTGTATGTAAGTCTGTAAGACTTTACAAGAAGGATGATTTTATCTAGTTTTCGCTTAATTATGCAAACTTTGTTGAAGTCCGGGGGACCTCTAAATATTGTCAAATATTTTTTATTTTTGTACACAATGCTTTTTTTGATCAATGGAACAAATTTAAATAGTAGCAGACAGATCAATTATTAACATTTTTTTTGGTGATGCACCCTAGCATATAGTCTTGCTTATTAATCAGTTCTTTTTCCTTTCTTTGGGCGTTAAAGAACATGTCCAAAATCGATTGTTTTTCTCTCTCCTTCAGAACTGTCAGGAAATGATGGATAGCTACGTCGTTGTAGAGATCAGCAACTATATTGACATCAGCTTGGTCTGGGTGCCATTTTAAGACCGTTGCACTGACTTCCTCCCACTTCTTCAAAAGATCTTTAATGAAAGAACTCCTTTTAAACTTAGCAAACCAGCGAGTGATAGCCTTCAATTCTAGATTTTCGGAGGACGAGCGTGGAGTTTGTTCTTTCAATTTCTCCAAAATTTCTCTTGCCTTCTCTTGAAAGATGGCCATACTAGTTACATCTCTCTTTATCTCCCGTGTATTTATCCAAACTAAAAGCAAACTCTCCATTTTTTTATGGATGGCACTTTTTTGCTTCTCATATGTAATTTTCGTTACTCATTTAACGGCTTGAGTCTTCTTGATGATATCTTTCTTAGCTAAGATTGATTGTGACTACTGTAGACCTGTTCAAGCCGTACGGCCTAACAACATCAGTCATTTTTTTGTCCACTCTCTACTTTAGTAATAATCTCTTGCTTGGTTTTTATGGTGAGCACAGTTATTGACACTCCACTTTTTTTAGTCCCCATATTATTGTCGAATTTTCAGGTTTTTTTTATAAGGCATTTAGAGAAGCACATACGAAAATCACAAGGACAGAAACCAACTACACATGTATGGTATACAATTGTCAAAGTGTCGTCGCACACTATCGTACGAATCTAACGGTGCTGCCTCACTGCTACACAGTATGAATGACGACGTGTTAGTGCACGCGCACATCCATTTTCAGGACAAATCGAGGACGGTGTCGGGTGTTTCGAGAGCCGAGACGTTTTCGTTAGAATAAGTTTTTGTTCACTATCCGAATTTCGTTCGTTGTCCGAACACAAAAATCTTTCCTGAAAGTGTTCGTTGTCCGATTTGTTCGCTGTCCGAACAGTTCGTTAACCGAATACCCACTGTACTTTCTATTGATCATACTTTTTATAGACCATACTTTCTATAGATCATACTTTTTATAGACCATCTATATATATAATTCTCTTCTTTGCCCAACCATGCAGGACAACAACAGCAGCCTGCCAGACGCAATTATATATATAGATTAGGGCTGTACCGGAATCCGATTCCGGTTCCTGTTAAGCCGGATTCCGGCAGTTTTAACAAATCCGGTTCCGATTCCGGTTCCGGTTAAAATGTGCCGGATTTAAGCCGGATTTCTTTGTTGTTTGAAATTTGTAAGAAATTTTTTTAGCGCAACATAATTTTGAAATATTTAGCGCTATACAATTAAATTAAAACAATAACTTCCTTTGATTTAAAAACTACAATAACGTCAATCGCTTTTAGTTCTATATGTAAGTACAAATATATTAAAAAGGAAGATTTGAATCGTATTTAGTCTAGTACAGGGGTCGGCAACCTGCGGCTCGCGAGCCACATGCGACTCTTTCGATGTCAATTTTTGGCTCTTTCGATGTCAAATTGTGGCCTGATCAAATACCGTAATATTGAAACAACAAATTTAGTGGCTCTTTAAAAATTGAGAAAATTGTAAATTATAACTTTAGGCTCTTCCGTTTCAAAAGGTTGCCGACCCTGGTTAAACTAGTAATAAGACACCTTATCTTCCGCTACTTTTGATTCCGTGTTTTCTATAAACTATATTTAGCTATCAAAGTTTAACTTTTTTTAAAGAGCAGACAACGATCTATTTTTGGGTGTTTACAGTTTTAAAAAAGTTCAATAATTTATTTTTCTGCACATTTTTTTTAATTTAGTGGATTTTGTCACGATTTGGATAAAATTCCTCGCAAATTTAGATAAATAACTTGAGGATACATTTTTAATTGAACATTAAAGTGATATTGATTTAGATTTGAAATGCATTTTAATTTGCGTTTTTATGGGAAATAGTCAGATAATGGTATTAATGAAAATATGAATGAAATAAAACGGTTCGGTGACGTCACTATAATATGGAAAACTACAGAAAAAATAAGCTATCGGGTGGTGCCAGAGTATATATATATATATATTTTGGAATTGATTTATTAATAAACATGTTTATTATACTTTCTAAGATATGTTATCCATTTCTTTGTTTGATTGTAATAGAAATCAAGTTAAATTAGGTACAGCTTTATTAAAATAAATTTTTAACACGAAGAACCTGGTATTTTGACAGAGTTATCTTTCTTAACTCAAGATTGGGGAAGGGGTTTTAGTCACAGTGTTCAAGATCTAAATGGTTAATACTGTTTTTTGCTATCTAGAACTTAAAAACTACATTTTTTTTCTATTTTTCATTCTTATATCTTTTTTTATGTTAGGTGAGAAATTACTACTCCGTTCGGAAAAATTACTATTTAATTCGGTAAAATCCGGTTCCTGTTCCGATTCCGGCAGGATTCAAATATTAAATCCGATTCCGGTTCCGATCCTGCAGGATCTAAAAATTAGAATCCGGTACAGCCCTAATATAGATAGATTTGTCGCGTTTATGGAATTCACGAATACGTCAAATCAAGCAAGACGCGATCAACAACGTTCGACAACTCGCGTAATTTTCTGATTTCTTTTATAGAACCAGATCATTTTAATTTCTAATATGACGTTTTGTCCTTTTATTTAGTGAAATATATTAAGCAATACGAGCACAATAGTGGTTGTACAATACTATTTCATGTCTAGACAGCTCCAGTAATTTTAAAAACAATATTGTTTGGTCGTAATCATGTTTTCATGTGCTCTAACTACGAAACTATTTCATTTATCCCCCCGTCGCGGTAAATTCTGTAGCCGTTTAACCGCGGAAAATGAGGAAATGCTGTACATAAAATAACATTGGAATGTCAACTGATTATTGTAAAAAAAAATAATAAAACACATTTAATAATACAATTATGTGTGAAGAATAAAGTAATATTGAACTAATTTCCATTTTAGAGTTAAAAAAAAATGGTGTATAAATATAGATAAGATGTGAAAATTCTATGGAGGCCGGCGCTACCATTAGGATACAAAGTGGGCCAAGAGAACACATTCAACGCTAAAGTGTAGACAATAAAATATTTGATATGGTTAAATCTTTTGTTTGATATCTTTGTGTTGCTGTTTTGGGGAAAATTCCGATGAAGTAAATTATAAATATGCATGGCGCATTACAAACAAATGATAACTGTTTCAGAATATGCACGCATTACAAAATATTTTTAACTAACATCTAACTGTACTAAATAGTGTAGGTTCTGTAGGATGAGTGTTATTCTAAAAGAATCTTAAGCTGTGTTGAGCAAATCTAAAAAAAAATACACAAATTAAAACACTCACCCCCCGAAATATGTTTGTTAGAGACTGAACGAAATAAAATTACATTTCAAAGAAAAAAATCCTGATCTTAAAAAAGGGCATTATAATATATCTAACCAATAAAGAGAAAATTAAGTCTGGCAGCTCATCGAGAATCAAGGCATTCAAAGAATTAACTAAAAATCTGTAAACAATAAAATAAAAAAAAAAACAAGTTGCTGGAAGCTACCAGATAGTGACCATAAAGTCTGTACATGATATGTCAAAGTTCAATATTGCATACCATGTATGTCAGCCTGTTATTTTGTTTGAGTGCTTATTAAAAAAATAATTACAGTAATTATATAAATTGATAAGGCGGCGAATGCTACGACGCGGGATGACTAGTAATTTCTATAGACCATACTTTATATAGACCATACTTTCTATAGATCATACTTTCTATATATCATACTTTTTTTTTAGATCATACTTTCTATAGACCATACTTTTTATTGACCATACTTTCTTTAGACCATACTATCTATAGACCATACACTATATCTGACAATTGTAAGTGTGTTCTTTTGTTAAGTTTAATTGAGTCCTTATTATTTCTGCACACAAATATTCTGGCCATGTTTGATACTGGATAGTGGCACGACCAGCCACACACAAGAAGAGAGCAGGGATCGTGTACAATATTTTTTTAAACAAGGCAATAATATCATAGCCAGAGCCTAGATTGAAGCTTGTTTCGACTGGGCAGTTATTAGGTCTAATGCAGGTGATAAATAGTGATTAGAATTACATTGGGGCATTTTTTCATGTAAATCCTCTCCTACTAGGAATATATGGGCATTCCTACAAGCAGAGTTCTGGAAACACACGCATACAGACACTCTCTCAGACACACATACATACACTCTCTCAGACACATATACATACACGCACTCAGACACACATACATACACTCACTCAGACACACATACATACACTCACTCAGACACACATACATACACTCACTCAGACACACATACATACACTCACTCAGACACACATACATACATACACTCACTCAGACACACATACACACATTCAGACTGACTCGGACGAACATAAAGTTAACAGAAACACACGAAACACATACATTTTAAATAAATAAACACACACAATAAAAACATGCATACACTGATACAGTTTAAAAAAAAGTATTGTACAAGAATCAGGTACAATAATAGATTCATAAAAAATAACAGCAACCTACGGCACGGTGTAGAATTCAATCAATTGGTGAGAAGAGCTGTTATACTCCACAATAGTTTGTCATCACAGACGTATTGAATGGTGTGCACCAATCTGTCCGGCAAGTGAACTATTCTACTAGTCAGTATGCAGTGCTGTTTATTTATTTGTCTGGACGTTGTTGTGACGGTTGTTCATGAAAGGGGTGGACGTGGGGGGAGGGGGGTAGACAACTGTTTTCTAGAACGTAAGTTTTTTTGTATATATTTCTCAGCGAGATATTTCCCCAGGGTAACAGCTAGTTAACCCTTTTGTCTCAAGTGATCAACTTTCTGGTATTACATGGCACTGTCTGTAGAGTAGAGTGAATAGTACTCTGCGTATTTCATACTGCTGTATGTGAAACTTAAAGAATGATTGTGTATTACATGAATTTTCTGTAGAACTGTATGAGCCATTTTGTATATTACATATTGTTACAACTCTTTAAATTCTGTTTATAAAATCAAAACAACACATAGGCGTGGGTTCCAAGAGTATTTACTAATATCTATAAAAACAACAACAACGGCAACATGACCACTCTCTTGCCGGCTTCTTACGTCACTGTCTCTACTGTGTCATCGCGTTCACTCTGTAGACTGTACGGTGCGCACCGGGGGGGGGTCGTAACAATATTATTGTCTGTAGAACTATATGAATGATTTTGTACTACATGTTATTCTCTGTAGACCTGTATGAATGAATGTGTATTAAATGTTAATGTCTGTAGGACTGTATGAATGAATGTGCATTAAATGTTAATGTCTGTAGAACTGTATGAATGATTGTGTATTAAATGTTAATGTCTGTAGAACTGTATGAATGAATGTGTATTAAATGTTAATGTCTGTAGAACTGTATGAATGATTGTGTATTGCATATTTTTGTCTGTAGAACTGTATGAATGAATGTGCATTAAATGTTAATGTCTGTAGAACTGTATGAATGATTGTGTATTAAATGTTAATGTCTGTAGAACTGTATGAATGAATGTGCATTAAATGTTAATGTCTGTAGAACTGTATGAATGATTGTGTATTGCATATTTTTGTCTGTAGAACTGTATGAATGAATGTGCATTAAATGTTAATGTCTGTAGAACTGTATGAATGAATGTGTATTAAATGTTAATGTCTATAAAACTGTATGAATGAATGTGTATTAAATGTTAATGTCTGTAGAACTGTATGAATGAATGTGTATTAAATGTTAGTGTCTGTAGAACTGTATGAATGATTGTGTATTGCATATTTTTGTCTGTAGAACTGTATGAATGAATGTGCATTAAATGTTAATGTCTGTAGAACTGTATGAATGATTGTGTATTAAATGTTAATGTCTGTAGAACTGTATGAATGAATGTGTATTAAATGTTAATGTCTGTAGAACTGTATGAATGAATGTGCATTAAATGTTAATGTCTGTAGAACTGTATGAATGATTGTGTATTGCATATTTTTGTCTGTAGAACTGTATGAATGAATGTGCATTAAATGTTAATGTCTGTAGAACTGTATGAATGAATGTGTATTAAATGTTAATGTCTATAAAACTGTATGAATGAATGTGTATTAAATGTTAATGTCTGTAGAACTGTATGAATGAATGTGTATTAAATGTTAGTGTCTGTAGAACTGTATGAATGATTGTGTATTGCATGTTTTTGTCTGTAGAACTGTATGAATGATTGCGTATTACACTTTTTTTTTTATCTGTAAACCTGTTTGAGAAGAACAATTACTTGAGTATTATTTGGCATTACTGGTTAAGCTGTGTGATACTCTGTTATATGAGACTATTCACTGTTACTCTATCAGCATATTAAAGGTATATCACATAAAAGGAAATAGTTGATATTTTTGTTTTTATTACAGTTAAAACAGTTATTTTAGTTATGAAATGGTCCTTCATGTCAGATAGTATTTTATGTGAATGGAAGGCAACAAGTATAAACATTCAAAGAAAAATTATTTTATAAAATAATTCCGCTAGGTAAAGCGTAAAGTGAAGTATCTTTCATTTGCATTGGTGTATGTAAGTGGTGTATGTAAATGGTGTATGTAAGTTAGTGGTTTTATGTAAGTGGTGTATTACGTGGCGTATGTAAGTAAGTGGTAATTTATGTGATGTATGTAAGTAAGTGGTGTATGTAAGTGGTTTATGTAAGTAAGTGGTCATGTAAGTAAGTGGTTATGTAAGTGCAAGGCCGTAGCCATGATTTTTTTTGGGGGCGGGGGTGGCTGTGCGGAGAGTTTTATATAAGAAAAAATTGGAACACGATTATAAAGATTTGATTTTTAGAATTAATTTGGGGGGGGGGGAGGGACTGCAGCCCCCCTAGCCCCCCCCCCCCCGGCTACGGCCTTGTGTAAGTGGAATATATAAGTGGTGTATGTCACTAAGTTGTGTATGTAAGTAAGTGGTTATGTAAGTAAGTGATGTATGTAAGTAAGTGGTGTATGTAAGTAAGTGGTGTATGTAAGTGGTGTATGTAAGTAAGTGGTGTATGTAAGTAAGTGGTTATGTAAGTAAGTGATGTATGTAAGTAAGTGGTGTATGTAAGTAAGTGGTGTATGTAAGTGGTGTATGTAAGTAAGTGGTGTATGTAAGTAAGTGGTTATGTAAGTAAGTGATGTATGTAAGTAAGTGGTGTATGTAAGTAAGTGGTGTATGTAAGTGGTGTATGTAAGTAAGTGGTGTATGTAAGTAAGTGGTGTATGTAAGTGGTTATGTAAGTGGTGTATGTAAGTAAGTGGTTATGTAAGTGGTGTATTAAAGTAAGTGGTGTATTAAAGTAAGTGGTGTATGTAAGTAAGTGGTGTATGTAATTGGTGTATGTAAGTGGTGTCATTTAATGGTGGTCATTCATTGGTGGACATTCATTGGTAGTCGTTTATTGCTGTTCATTTAGTGGTGGTCATTCTTTGGTGGTCATTTAGTGGTGGTCATTTATTCGATGTCATTCATTGCAGGTCATTTATTGTGGTCATTCATTTGTGGCCATTTATTGTGGTCATTCATTGGTAGTCATTTAGTGGTGTATGTAAGTGGTGTATATAAGTAAGTGTATATAAGTAAGTGGTGTATGTAAGTGATGTATATAAGTAAGTGATGCATGTATTAAGTGGTGTATGTAAGAAAGTGGTTATGTAAGTGGTGTAGGTAAATGGTATATGGTAAATTGTCAATAGTACATGGTATATGTTGTATGGCGCATGGTATTATTTTGCATTATAGGATTTTTTATAATTCCTAGTTATGCGGTAAATAACAAAAACAATTAGCAAGAATACAAGTTTTAAAGTAGAGTAGTTTCTGTGTAGAAATGCGGTTTCATTGTGCCATTGTGTTAAGCGTTCTTGTGAAATGATGTCACTCGATGCAGTAGAACACGTTAGGTTGGTATTGGAGACACACGGAATACCATTTATTTACGACGTCTTCTCATAGTAAAACCACACTTTATAGATAAGTCGGAAACAATTTAATGTCTATAGCTTGGCTGTATAACGAGACTGATGTAGGAAGTAATTCCTGTAGCTTAGCTGTATAACGAGACTGGTGAAGGAAGTAATTCCTGTAGCTAGGCTGTATAACGATACTGATGTAGGAAGTAATGTCTGTAACCTGACTGTATAACGAGACTGCTGAAGGAAGTAATTCCTGTAGCTAGGCTGTATAACGAGACTGGTGTAAGGAAGCCGTGTCATACAGTAACACTAGAGTTACCCTTTTTCCTCAGTGCTTGTCTTCAAACTATTTGGCATGTTGACCAGTGCAAAACTTATGCACTTTTTGACGTTTTATTTGTAATCTCTGTCTTTTTTTTCTCTACAATAATTCTGTCATCAAACTGTCTTAAGTCAGCCTTTTTGTAGTCCTAAATGCTCAAAAATCCGTTGTAATGCGTACATTCATCTTGATGCTAGCTTGCAACTATTTGTAACAAGAATATTTTTTAACCCTATTTCTTAACAAATGAACGTTTCTTATAAACATTTATTTTAAATCTGTCAACCAGTACATTGAAAGTTGTCAGCAGAGAGAAGTGAGAGATTAATTATTGCATGTGGAGGAGAAGACAAAATAAATTATTGAAACAAAATTAAGGCATTATTGATAATTTAGATCTAAATACAATAAAACTAATTTATGACAATTTTCTAGTGAGAACTATTCAGTTTGTTTCAAAATAATACTTTTTATAGTATGGGTTTATTTGTCATAATCAAAATTTTAACATATAGCACATTTATGTAACTGCATTATAAAATGTTGTATAAAACTGTCATACATTGCGACTCACTGGCACCCATACCGACTATCAACCGTATATTGGCACTATCATGTAGTCACTGTGTCCCGGCATCGAGGTTCTAGTTTAAACTCTTTGATATCTTAACATAACTGACACTGACCTTCTAAATGACCCATCGAGTCAAGTATCTGACAACCTATATGCTATACTACCACCATCTGTAAAATTATTAAATGAGTAAATGACCCATAGAAATGATGCTGAGTACGCTATCTTATAATCATTCATAGATTCCTTTTATATAGATTTTTGTTCTTCGAGTTGTATCCCCTGTTGCTAATGAGGCTAGTTCTAAAATTAGCATTTATAAAGAAATGGTTCAAAGTGCACGGTTACATTCACTTGTGACGTATTCAACCAGAAGATGGGAACTATTGATTCGGTTTCTATCAGACTTGAACTTTTGCATTTACCATCATACATGGAAAATTGGTGAGTGAATGGAAATAAAGAGTTAATTGAACAAGTGTAGAAAGGAATAATAAATACATCGCTGGTAGCAGTGTGGATGATGTCGAGTCATTCATTAGAATCAACACTCTCACAGATAATGTGTTTTCTCTTGGACACATTGAGTTAAATTTTTACCAATATGTGTAATACAGTAGGTTGACACTAAAAAATGGAACAATCGAGATCTTTGAATACCAAGTAGGACTGGGTATACATGAAATTAAAATATTAAGACAATGTTTGATAAACTCTGACAGTTACAATATATTGTGTCAGAGTAAATCTTACTTAAACAGTATATTATGACCATCACAGTGTATTATGACCGTCGCAGTATATCATGACCATCACATTATATTATGACCATCACAGTATATTATGACCATTACAGTATATTATGATCATCACAGTATCTTATGACCATCACAGTATATTATGACCATCACATTATATTATGACCATCACAGTATATCATGACCATCACATTATATTATGACCATCACAGTATATTATGACCATCACAGTATATCATGACCATCACATTATATTATGACCATCACAATATATTATGACCATCACAGTATATCATGACCATCACAGTATATTATGACCATTACAGTATATTATGATCATCACAGTATCTTATGACCATCACAGTATATTATGACCATCACAGTATATTATGACCATCACAGTATATTATGACCATCACAGTATATTATGACCATCACAGTATATTATGACCATCACAGTATATTATGATCATCACAGTATATTATGACCATCACAGTATATTATGACCATCACAGTATCTTATGACCATCACAGTATATTATGACCATCACAGTATATTATGACCATTACAGTATATCATGACCATCACATTATATTATGACCATCACAGTATATTATGACCATCACAGTATATTATGACCATCACAGTATATATTATGACCATCACAGTATATATTATGACCATCACAGTATCGTATGACCATCACAGTATCTTATGACTATCACTGTATCTTATGACCATCACAGTATCTTATGACCATCACAGTATTTTTGACAATCACAATTAGACCTTATGTTCAAGGTCAATCAAACTGGAGCCTCAATACGCGAGGGACTCTATACCCCCCACTCCCACCCCACTTAACCACCCATTCATCAGAATATGAAGATTCCAAGCAAACTGTCAAGCAAACTTTGATGTTTCAATATATACATTTTAATACCTCTGCTTTTAAGCTATGAACTCCCATTTACTCACCTTGTACTCACAATGTTTTTTTTTATTCCTGACAGAATACGGAGATCCAGCAGCCAGCTACCAGGTCTGGAACATTCTATCAAACTTGCCAGGCTTCAAGGCAGACGACCAAAGATAAATTTAGAATACAGGACACCGTTTGTCTTTACTGGGTCATCTCAACCTGGCGGTGTTATGGAGGAAGGTAGGTCTTGTCATATGTTTGTTGGTCATTTAGTGGTGGTCATTCATTGGGGGGTCATTCATTGGTGGTCATTTATTGGTGCTCATTTATTCGTGGTCATTTAGTGGTGGTCATTTAGTGGTAGTCATTCATTGGTTGTAATTCATTGGTGGTCATTTATTGGTGGTCATTCATCGTAGTCGTTTAGTGGTGGTCATTCATTGCTGGTCATTTAGTGGTGGTCATTCATTGGTTGTCATTTAGTGGTGGTCATTAATCAGTGGACATTATTTAGTGGTCATTTGTTGGTTACCATTTTAATAAGTGGTCATATAAATATATTATTGTGACAGTCATGAAGACTATCTGATTAAAATGTCACATGTTGTGTCAGTAAGCAACAGATCTGCTGAGTTTTGTATTGACGTGTATACATTTTTCACTTGTCTGGGTTTCTTTATCTCTGTGACAAAAAGTGTCATTTAAAGTGTCAACTATGTTTGTGACATAGTGTGACATTAAATAATTGTTGACAAAAACATCTTGATGTCCATTTCAAGGTATTATAACTTCAACATCTGACATAAGTTTGTTTAATGTAAAAAATAAACTATCTTCGGACGCAGTGGCGTAACTAGGCTTGGTGGATAGGGAGGTCCGCCTCGTGTGGTACATCTAATGCCCCCTCCCATTCGTGGTGGCATTTCACCACTTCAGTATTTTTTGGCTAAAAACAAGGCGGCATCTTGAGGTTCCGCGCCGGTCGCCTCTAAAGCTAATGTTGACTGGTTGGGTGACATCCTCTACATACGCCTATGTTCTTCATCCGGTGCGATCTTAATTTATAATATAGCTATATTGATGCATCATGTCATTATTGAATTGAACAAACAATATCTCATGTAGTAGTTGTACTTTGATGTCAGTATATATGTTACGGCAAATGTCTGCTAGGCGGCCAATTGCTGACTTTGACTGACCAATGTGCACATTGGCTGGGTGCGACCTGGCAATGTCGAAGTTACAATTGGGAAAGAATTACGAACTTTTTGAACATTAAAGCAAGTTAAGTTTACTGCAAACAGATTAGCCAGTAGGTGTAGCTGACATCTTATAGTAAATTTGAACAGACGTACTTAAGATTTGTAGTTCTGTTGATAGTAATTAACATAATTACAACTGTCAATTTGTTTTTCTTTGTTATCCCTATGATGAGCATATCTTTTTTTTACGTTACTGAGTTAAAAATATTACAAATGATAAATAATTCTTGTCTGTGACTTTAGTTGCAACAATATGTCTGCCTAGTAGACATTGGCCGTAGCTCGTACATTGAATGACCCACGCAGAGCCGGCCTTACAAACAGCGGGGCCCACTTTAATTGATGCTTTCGAGGCCCATCTTCTGATTTTAAATGCCAATGACAAGATCAATGACTGATAGTGATGTGCTAAATGCCAATGACAAGAGCAATGACTGATAGTGATGTGCTAAATGCCAATGACAAGAGCAATGACTGATAGTGATGTGCTAAATGCCAATGACAAGAGCAATGACTGATAGTGATGTGCTAAATGCCAATGGCGGGGCCGCTGCCAGAAGTGGGGCCCAAGTTGGAGCCATGGTTCAAATCGGCCTAAGGCCGGCTCTGGACCCAAGCCTTGAATTCAAAACATCAACTTCAAAACTGAAATGTGTACAATTTTTTGTTGTTGATTATCAAGGGAAATAATAAGTGTAACTTTGGGTATTTTTTTTAAACATGTATAGCCTCCCTTGTTTAAATTAAAGTTTTCTTCACAATTACAAGTGTAGGCTGTTTTAAAAAAAAATTGATCGTAGTTTTCTTCATTTAAGACATAAATAAAAAAAAAATAAAATAGTACATAATTAATTATCGCTTTTATTATAACAAATGATTTATACTAATAAACACATACCAAACTATAACTAGGAATAAATACGTATAATAAATTATTTAATCACTGTCTTATTCTCTTGCTATTAAATTCAAGCTGTTTATTAAAAAATATAATAATTTACCTTAATGGGAAAAGAAAAGCATTTCTTTGACGTAATTACTTGTACATTTTGCAACTGTTTACCTACATGTCTTACTATACTGTCTCATTGTGAAGTGCTAAATGTCTTACTATACTGTCTCACTTTGAGGTACTAAATGTCTTACTATACTGTCTGAATGCGAGGTACTACATGTCTTACTATACTGTCTCACTGTGAGGTACTAAATGTCTTACTATACAGTCTCACTGTGAGGTACTAAATGTCTTACTATACTGTCTCACTGTGAGGTACTAAATGTCTTACTATACTGTCTCACTGTAATGTACTACGTGTCTTGCTATACTGTCTCCACTTCAACCATAAAGAGCTGACCACTGTTGTCAGAAAATAGTATTAACGGGATTGATATTTAACAGTTGTACACGGCAAGTTATATTGGCCAGTTGAATTCCATGTTGGACAGATTAACAGTAACTTTCTGATAAGTAGGTCAGACAGTGTCGAAAAAACATTATCTTTACACCTACAAAAAACAGGCAAGGAATTAGACTGTATTGGGGGGTGGGGGGGGACAAAAATCCATTTATGACGTCATCATAACAGGAGGGGAAGGGGCGAGTTTGAAAAACAATCTAATTAGGTATATTTGATATGGTGGTGGAGGGGGGCATTGGAGGTCAATCCACGTCAAAGTTCATTTAGTACATTTAGTTTATTTAGTACATTTAGTCCATATAATACATTTAGTTCATATAGTACATTTAGCTCATTTAGTTTATTTAGTTCATTAAGTACATTTAATTCATTTGGTACATTTAGCTCATTTAGTACATGTGCTTAAAAAGTAAATTCTGTTTTAAAATGTTCTTGTTGTGATGATCAATACAGGTAGTTGTGTTGTTTAATTTTTTTACATAAAAACCAGCCGTGTAAAATATGGTTTTAAAGGGGGTCGTTCACATATTATGTAACAGTAGGCGTTGGGAGAGGGCCCGGGGAGCATGTTTTTGTTAAAACCCGTTATTTAGGGATGATTTCTGATTGATCCTTTTATATACACTTAGGTACCTTTTTTTCAACGTTTTTCCTAGTTTATAAATGAATATTTATTAGTTTACTATTAATGAGTTACAGATTCAATTAGACCAGACAAAACATATTCACTCAATGGGGAAGTATTAGTACTCATCATTGACATGTAACTAGTGACGTTGTTAACAAATTGGGTGGTACCTGAGCAATGTTTGAGGGGAGGCCCTCATAAAAAGATAATTTACTATGTCGTGGGCCACCATTGCACAACATTTAAGTATAATAGCTATATACAATGTAACAAATGCTTATAGAGTGCATGTATCATAATACAGTGAATTCTATATTATTGTAGCTATAGCCGTGCTGATGGTTTTTGGGGACACTAAGCTAACTTTATTTCAAGGAAATACGTTAAGGTAAATTGCGGGTCCTAGGCAGAGGTAATTTTAGGGCCCTGGGCTAAGGTAGTTTGGGTCCAATCGAAGATAATTTGAGAACCCTTAGGCTAAGGTAGTTTGGGGACCCTAGGCAAACAAAAGTCACTGGTTAAGTCAGTTAGAGGGCTCTAGACATATGTATTCATTTGTACGGTGTCTATGTTAAAAATCTACATTTTCATTTCTGCAGTGCCTATGTTTCAAACACCGATATTCATTCTTGTGCAGTGCCTATGTTTCAAACACCGATATTCATTCTTGTGCAGTGCCTATGTTTCAAACACCGATATTCATTCTTGTGCAGTGCCTATGTTTCAAACACCGATATTCATTCTTGTGCAGTGCCTATGTTTCAAACACCGATATTCATTCTTGTGCAGTGCCTATGTTTCAAACACCGATATTCATTCTTGTGCAGTGCCTATGTTTCAAACACCGATATTCATTCTTGTGCAGTGCCTATGTTTCAAACACCGATATTCATTCTTGTGCAGTGCCTATGTTTCAAACATCGATATTCATTCTTGTGCAGTGCCTATGTTTCAAACATCGATATTCATTCTTGTGCAGTGCCTATGTTTCAAACATCGATATTCATTCTTGTGCAGTGCCTATGTTTCAAACATCGATATTCATTCTTGTGCAGTGCCTATGTTTCAAACATCGATATTCATTCTTGTGCAGTGCCTATGTTTCAAACACCGATATTCATTCTTGTGCAGTGCCTATGTTTCAAACACCGATATTCATTCTTGTGCAGTGCCTATGTTTCAAACATCGATATTCATTCTTGTGCAGTGCCTATGTTTCAAACACCGATATTCATTCTTGTGCAGTGCCTATGTTTCAAACACCGATATTCATTCTTGTGCAGTGCCTATGTTTCAAACACCGATATTCATTCTTGTGCAGTGCCTATGTTTCAAACACCGATATTCATTCTTGTGCAGTGCCTATGTTTCAAACACCGATATTCATTCTTGTGCAGTGCCTATGTTTCAAACACCGATATTCATTCTTGTGCAGTGCCTATGTTTCAAACACCGATATTCATTCTTGTGCAGTGCCTATGTTTCAAACACCGATATTCATTCTTGTGCAGTGCCTATGTTTCAAACATCGATATTCATTTTTGTGCAGTGCCTATGTTTCAAACATCGATATTCATTCTTGTGCAGTGCCTATGTTTCAAACATCGATATTCATTCTTGTGCAGTGCCTATGTTTCAAACATCGATATTCATTCTTGTGCAGTGCCTATGATTCAAACATCGATATTCATTCTTGTGCAGTGCCTATGTTTCAAACACCGATATTCATTCTTGTGCAGTGCCTATGTTTCAAACATCGATATTCATTCTTGTGCAGTGCCTATGTTTCAAACATCGATATTCATTCTTGTGCAGTGCCTATGTTTCAAACATCGATATTCATTCTTGTGCAGTGCCTATGTTTCAAACAACGATATTCATTCTTGTGCAGTGCCTATGTTTCAAACATCGATATTCATTCTTGTGCAGTGCCTATGTTTCAAACATCGATATTCATTCTTGTGCAGTGCCTATGTTTCAAACATCGATATTCATTCTTGTGCAGTGCCTATGTTTCAAACATCGATTTTCATTCTTGTGCAGTGCCTATGTTTCAAACATCGATATTCATTCTTGTGCAGTGCCTATGTTTCAAACATCGATATTCATTCTTGTGCAGTGCCTATGTTTCAAACATCGATATTCATTCTTGTGCAGTGCCTATGTTTCAAACATCGATATTCATTCTTGTGCAGTGCCTATGTTTCAAACATCGATATTCATTCTTGTGCAGTGCCTATGTTTCAAACATCGATATTCATTCTTGTGCAGTGCCTATGTTTCAAACATCGATATTCATTCTTGTGCAGTGCCTATGTTTCAAACATCGATATTCATTCTTGTGCAGTGCCTATGTTTCAAACATCGATATTCATTCTTGTGCAGTGCCTATGTTTCAAACATCGATATTCATTCTTGTGCAGTGCCTATGTTTCAAACATCGATATTCATTCTTGTGCAGTGCCTATGTTTCAAACATCGATATTCATTCTTGTGCAGTGCCTATGTTTCAAACATCGATATTCATTCTTGTGCAGTGCCTATGTTTCAAACATCGATATTCATTCTTGTGCAGTGCCTATGTTTCAAACATCGATATTCATTCTTGTGCAGTGCCTATGTTTCAAACATCGATATTCATTCTTGTGCAGTGCCTATGTTTCAAACATCGATATTCATTCTTGTGCAGTGCCTATGTTTCAAACATCGATATTCATTCTTGTGCAGTGCCTATGTTTCAAACAACGATATTCATTCTTGTGCAGTGCCTATGTTTCAAACATCGATATTCATTCTTGTGCAGTGCCTATGTTTCAAACATCGATATTCATTCTTGTGCAGTGCCTATGTTTCAAACATCGATATTCATTCTAGTGCAGTGCCTATGTTTCAAACATCGATATTCATTCTTGTGCAGTGCCTATGTTTCAAACATCGATATTCATTCTTGTGCAGTGCCTATGTTTCAAACATCGATATTCATTCTTGTGCAGTGCCTATGTTTCAAACATCGATATTCATTCTTGTGCAGTGCCTATGTTTCAAACATCGATATTCATTCTTGTGCAGTGCCTATGTTTCAAACATCGATATTCATTCTTGTGCAGTGCCTATGTTTCAAACATCGATATTCATTCTTGTGCAGTGCCTATGTTTCAAACATCGATATTCATTCTTGTGCAGTGCCTATGTTTCAAACATCGATATTCATTCTTGTGCAGTGCCTATGTTTCAAACATCGATATTCATTCTTGTGCAGTGCCTATGTTTCAAACATCGATATTCATTCTTGTGCAGTGCCTATGTTTCAAACATCGATATTCATTCTTGTGCAGTGCCTATGTTTCAAACATCGATATTCATTCTAGTGCAGTGCCTATGTTTCAAACATCGATATTCATTCTTGTGCAGTGCCTATGTTTCAAACATCGATATTCATTCTTGTGCAGTGCCTATGTTTCAAACATCGATATTCATTCTTGTGCAGTGCCTATGTTGAAAACCTATATCGCTAATTTTGTATGTCTAAACACTGTCCTCTATTGTAGCACATTTCACTATCCAATAACTGTGTTTGAACCCGCCTCCCTCCCTCCCTCCCCCCCCCCCCATCCTTCGGTCTTCCTTCGATCCTTTTAGTTTTGTACAAGTCTATACAATTTATCTTACTTACTCGAGTAATCCCTGACAATGATAACTATGACTAACAACATAAGCTGATAAACATCTTAGACTGTCTGACTACTGTGCAGACACAGCCCTCAGAAAGTACCTTCATAAATATTCCAGTCATAGAGTTTCAACAGGGGAGGTCATCCTGGAGATTTAGTCCTGCAGTTTTCCTGTATTCCTTCCCTTGACGGATGACTTTCATTAATTATCGATTTAGATCCTCAAGGGCCAGAAATGCCTAAGTCAATTTTCGACAATTTTCTCTGTTCTTTATTGGCTAGTTTATACTGGCATGCTTCTATGGCTAGTTTATACTGGCATGCTTCTATGGCTAGTTTATACTGGCATGCTTCTATGGCTAGTTTATACTGGCATGCTTCTATGGCTAGTTTATACTGGCATGCTTCTATGACTAGTTTATACTGGCATGCTTCTATGACTAGTTTATACTGGCATGCTTCTATGACTAGTTTATACTGGCATGCTTCTATGACTAGTTTATACTGGCATGCTTCTATGACTAGTTTATACTGGCATGCTTCTATGACTAGTTTATACTGGCATGCTTCTATGACTAGTTTATACTGGCATGCTTCTATGACTAGTTTATACTGGCATGCTTCTATGACTAGTTTATACTGGCATGCTTCTATGACTAGTTTATACTGGCATGCTTCTATGACTAGTTTATACTGGCATGCTTCTATGACTAGTTTATACTGGCATGCTTCTATGACTAGTTTATACTGGCATGCTTCTATGACTAGTTTATACTGGCATGCTTCTATAACTAGTTTATACTGGCATGCTTCTATGACTAGTATATACTGGCATGCTTCTATGTATTTATTTATTTTTTATTTCAACAGTATAAGAAACTCATTCTGTGGTGTACACATTCCACTGGAGTATTTATTTTTTTTTTTTAAAAAGATCAATTTATGTATCAATTCTTTCAAATGTGTTTGGCAATATAGTATATAGATGTAGTAAAACATTAGATATATAGGTAATGACTACTAGATTAACCTGTTCACTAAATTTATTATCTTCCTTTTTATAGTTCTGACAATACAATGTCTAGTCAACATAGGCTCATACAATACAATGTCTATGTACAATAGGTATATGACTTCAGAACAACACTTGTATGGCATACCATCAACAGATGATTTTTTAATGTAGAAACACAAAACCATATCAAATTTATTAAAAAAGTTGAAAAATGTCACCCACCAAACATTTTGAAGTTTTAGAAAAATTGACATTTGTTAATAATTTCAAGTATTGTTTCATAAACTTTTATTTGTAAAAATAAAACGTAAATTCAGTTTCTATGGTGAGTGGCAAAGGGGAATAATATCTTGCAGAACTTTTATTGCTCTTTCTGCACACACATTGCTACGTGGAGTGAGTATTGAAGATGGACTTTGAGACCAATGAGTTCAAAGACAGCGCAACCCCTTTGGATAATCATTAACATCATGCAAAAGTTGTTAAGCTTTGTAATGATGATCACTAAACCAGGCATCACTCCATTGTCCACAGATAAATTCACAATTTCTGAAGGTTCTTTCGTTCATCAGGCAATAGTATGAAAGCCGACAATGCAAAAATTGCTCGAGAGTTCCATCGGGCATTGCTGAGGCTAGGCAGTGCGCTAAAATTAACTTTTGGCATTTGTTGAGAATTCTTAAAATGCTTAAAAACGCAAATTAGATGGTGCAAAAATTTCATATCATCTCTCCAACCTATTTCCTGTTTTTCTAAAATTGGAGCATATTGTCCCCGTTTTGTCTGTCTGTCTGTCTGTCTGTCCGTAATCACCCTAGATCTCAACAACCATAAGTCCTAGACCCATGATGTATATATCATTGTGTAGGTCTTGGCCTGCCATGTGTACATCGAAATTTCGCGATTTGACCTCTCAGGGCCAAAATATAAGAGTTTTTTATGTACCTTTTTGCTTATATTTAAATATAAATAATAAAAGCTAATCAAGGGGGCGTAATCATTATTTATTTTTGTAACAGTTATTCAACATGACTTACTTCCCGTACTTTTTATAAAACCCATAATATATAATTATCAAACAACAATTGACGGAGTTTTCGGACGATTAAATGACTACAATTTAGAATGTTTAAATTATGAGTCCTATTTCAGTGACCACAAACCACTTGTAGTTAGATTTAAGAGAAAATAATTTTGTTTTCAAATATAAAAAAACGTCTTTTTAATTTCTTTTTTTCAGATATATGCATTACACAATTGAATTTATAAACATTTCCAAAATTTACAAATATTTACTGAAAGATAGCATACGTACTGATACATAATACGAAAATGCTCTAACACGTCCTGTGTCCAGAATGGAACAGGCTTAGATTGCTTGTTTTGTTTTACTTTCAAAATCTTTTTTTAACATTTCATAATCTTTAAGTATCTTATTTACAAATGGATAATTCATGTTAGACTCGGTTGAATCACCGAGCAATGCATCACACACGTGACTAAGAACACGATCAAGTATATGGTGCTGACAACCTATAAAGATTGGTGCAGCCTCACCATGTGGAACAAACAGTTTCTAAACTTTCATCACAACTGTGAGGGTATTAAGTTTGCTGCAGCACCAATTGTGAGGTATTAAATGTTTATAATAATGACTGGCCTCGATGTAAAGCTGCGCGGTGTAAATATCTTATTTAATTGTAGCGTGTAGTATCTGTGGCTCTTCTTTCATTCAAACTTATCAACGTAATAAGACAATATTTGCTGATTCTTAGTTTATTGTGACGACACAAAAATAATAATATATGTCAAAAATAAAGTTCACTGTATACATATATAATGTGCAGGATCATCACTTGCAAATAATAAACTTGATTATATTTCAAAGAATCCCTTTTGAATTATACTCGAATACTTATTATCATAAAACTGTCCAGAAATATTTCCATTATGGAGGTGAACTCTCACTCTCACGATCACTCATAATATAAATCACAATATATTCTTAAGCAAAAACTTGGACACGTCTGTCCCCTACAAGAGTGATTTGTCAACTGCCAATTTCCCTTCCGGAAATATAAAAACTCGGATCTCCAGTTAAATAAAAAGTGATCCCAATGTTTACAAAACAATTATACCTTTACAACAACACCAGTCTTCGACTCTGTATTAACATTTGTAGTGTCTGACACTATCATCTTTATAGCTGACCATAAGTTATATTCATCTAAAACTTTTTGAATGGCAGATCCAATCGTAGCAGCTTTGCCATCCGGTAAAACTAAGACGGCTAGCCTCACTTCTTTTGCTTCATTTTTTAATACAACTACATGGTGTTCTTTTTTCTTAATAATTTTACCATCAAAATGTAAACTCCATAAGCTATTACACAAAGAATTTATTATGTTTCTTTTAGTTTACTGGCTTCTCTGAATACATTTCGATAGACACCTGACTGAGAAGGAGTTGCTATTTTTACGCCGGACTAATGCTGCTCTTCGAACTGGTAGTTTCCCAGATTGAACTAATGAAACTGCACTAGAAGTAGATTGCTGTGATTGTTTCTTATGTGTGCTTTGATCCAAGCTTTCTGTGGATGACTGCATTGCATCAGCACCATCAGAGCTACTTTGAGAATTCTCGTTATCACTTGAATCACTGGAACTTTCATAATTGCTTTGTTGTTGTTGTGCCTCATTAATTTTGCAAACAATTTTCCATTTTGACGGATGAATTGTACTTTGACTAGCAATTTTAGTTGTAGCATGTCCCGTCTTACCTCCACTTTGAATTTGTATTTCGTAAAGTTTTTTGTCCTCAGCACATAACCATTGACCAGTTTTGTTTGTGACATCAAATAACTTATCAAACTGCCCCCGTATGTCACCCACAGGTTTTTTCAAATGAACATCATACCTTTGAATTAAAGTTTCAATTTTTCTGCTCACTGATCGCAAAGACAGTATTGGGAAATTCAAAAAGCTCCATAATAGCTCTACTTCTTTCCTGAGTGCTGCAACTCTTTTCAATCTGGATTTTTCCATAGAGGCCAAGCCCATGTAGCGACCAATTGTCATCCACTCTTTTGGCATTCTAGAATGTGAATTCATTGGCTCGATCTCGATTCCAATTTTGTTTCTTTTCTTAACAGTGTTTTGAAATTTTTTCAAATTACTCGCCCATTTGTCCTTATTTTTAGCAACGGAAAGTGGTGACTTTTTGTAAGACATTTTAAAGAATAAAATTAAGCAAAATTAAAATAATTATTCAAACTCAAGTATAATTGAAAAATCTAACATGGAGAAGATGAAATAGAATTTTAATAGTAAACAACAATAGTAAAAGTGAACTTCAGTGAAAAGAGCCTAATGAATTATTTGTAAACTAAAAAATGTTTTGGTGGGTGGGTGAACTTTTTCAACAATATTGATGATTTTTTGTTGTATTTATTATTTTTATATAAAAGTTTATCAAAATCTGGAACGCCACTTATAAAGTTACAAAATTTGTTTTTCAAGTCATATACTTAATGTACAAATTAAACATGCAACGGAAGTATGCTATTACAAATGTTAAAGCATTCTCTATGTAACAGTACGTAATTCTACAATGTCTATGTACAAACTAAACATGCAGCAGAAGTATACTATTACAAATGGTTAAGTATTTCTCTATGTAACAGTACGTAATTCTACAATGTCTATGTACAAACTAAACATGCAGCAGAAGTATACTATTACAAATGGTTAAGTATTTCTCTATGTAACAGTACGTAATTCTACAATGTCTATGTACAAACTAAACATGCAACAGAAGTATACTATTACAAATGTTTAAGTTTTTCTCTATGTAACAGTACGTAATTCTACAATGTCTATGTACAAACTAAACATGCAACAGAAGTATACTATTACAAATGGTTAAGTATTTCTCTATGTAACAGTACGTAATTCTACAATGTCTATGCACAAACTAAACATGCAACAAAAGTATACTATTACAAATGTTTAAGTATTTCTGTATGTAACAGTGCGTAATTCTAAATGACAGCACCCATGACAACCTACATTATCATGGGTAAAATTGTACACTTTATTTGACTACTAGCTGTACCCTGCAAAACCTTTGCATAGAGTTATATCCCCTTAGGCTTAATCGGTAGGCTAGGTTATTTTTGGTTTCGGGCAGATCCGATTTTTTCATGATTGTATTTTGAACTGAGATACTGTTGTATTTATTCTTTACTTTCGATTTAACGAAGAACCAAAATCGCTTTTATATATAATACACTTGTATGAATGACATTACATGTAGACTTCAGCTATGAATTGTAATATAAAAATATTTTCAAGGGCAATAAATACTTTTGAAAAGCACTATAGAACTGTAAACTATAAATTGTTTTTCCAGATATAGCATCCCGTAAGAATGTTCAAATCTGCGCTGACCTTTCAGAACGTTGTTTCAGACAACCAAACGCATGTCCAGTTTTATCTTGGTTCAAGGACTATAAATAGCCCAGATGTATATCAGACGAAGTCAGTTTGAAAGATTATAAGATGGTGTTTTTCCACCAACATTAAAATAACTTTATTTCGTTCTGATGTTATATCTATGACTGTGTCATTGTACTAATGGTACAAGTGTAACATTTTGTCGTTTCGAGGAAATTTAATCGTGAGTAAAATAGAAAATAGCCCCCATGTATCTGGGCTACATAAGAGGCAACCATAAGTCACGTATTAGTGGAAAACGTGTTCCAGCCAGGATGTACCCAGTGCCAAATGCTTCCATTTCTGTAAATACTAAATAGCAATATTGCCAACTCACTATCACTTCTTAACAAAATCAAAAAGTACATTTACAAGTAAAATAATCCAAGAACAAAAATTACAAGTACAAGTACAATATATATATATATATATATATATATATATATATATATATATATATATATTAAACTTTATATCTTAGCACTGTGTTCTGTCTTTATTATATGATCTACATTATTCAAAACTGTCACCAAGAATTATGTATTTTTGAACTTTATGTTGTAACATTGTATTCTGCCGATATCAAGTTGTGTACAATCAGTGATTCTCAAAGTGGACGATATCCCACAACACAATGTAACACAAAGTAACGCAATATAACACAATGTAACACAAAGTAACGCAATGTAACACAATGTTACAATATAAAGTTCATGAAAAAATAAAGTTCCTGGTGACAGTTTTGAATAAATGTAAACCATCTGATGAATGCACAACACAATCCCTATACAAATAAAAATGCAAATAGGATTCACGCCTTAGCTAATAACTCCGAAAGTTCTTCACCAATTGCCTTAAAATGTACACACAAAATTGCAGTAAATTACTTGGCATGTTTATATATACATTTTATATCGACATCACATCTATTATATTTAAAAATAATATTTAATCGATCGCTTTGGTAAAATTATTTCTTTACTTCACTTTACTCTTTTTTTTAAAACCACGGGAGGAAATTCAAAAGTCACACAGAGTGACTAACTTATATATTGTCAGTATTTGTTTCAAAATAAACCAATCCACCGAGTGCAAATTATTATTTCGTCAGTATTTTTTTAAATCAAACATGCAAACATAATTCACTCTATTGATCATAACTCCGAAAGTAGACTACATTCAGAAGCACTGCATTAATTAACGTACGCAACTGTACAGTGGGGTGGAGTGAAAATGACCGAAAAATTTTTTTTTACTTCGTAGACTTTGGATAGCTATTAAAACTTGCTCTGTGGTCCAATGAACTACTCCGTAAAAAAAAAATAATTTAAGTAATGTTTTATGGTTCCGCAGCCAAAGGAGATGCCTAACCATTTATTTATCAATAAACACACTACCATTATATATCTATAAAATGGTCCTGTGTTTATTGAATATATTTAGCATAATCATTCATAATAAAATAACTACATGTTTAAATATATATTACATTTATTTATATAAATTGTTTATGTGGTTTGTCGAATACTTTATACAAATATATAGATCTTTTTTCCTTTGTGCTATGTATATAGCATAAAAACATCAATAATCTTTCTTTAAGAGTTATGTCCCTGGATAATGTATTTGCTATCCGGTGTTCTTTTCATTACAAGGCATTGGCAAGTTTTTCGCTGCCACTATTACTTTATCTTTACTTCTTTAAAGCAAAATATCATTATTAGTTCGCTTTTCTACGCATTCACACACAGTACTTCCTGTTTAGAGTAAATACACAGTGTTTTTTTCATACATAATATTGCAAAACATTTTATTCTTGTATAATCGCGTTATGTAGCACTGTTAATGATATTCAATTAGTCCATTACGATACTTCATTTATATGAGATAATATCTAGATGGACCTACCAATGGTCCAAAAGGATTTTCTGGTCCAATCGGAAAGTCACCGATTAATTGTGAGAAGCTTCTCGTCGTTGACTACATACCAATAAACTGTGTTCTACCTTCGAGTTTAAATTCCGTCGACTTAAGTACAGATCAGAAATACCTGAAGCTTGTTGGATGAACTGAAGACGATTGTTACCTTCATCGTAACAGTTTATGGACCAGCATGGTTTGAAATAACTAATACTCCTTCATGTAAAGACGGCGCTCGACATGTCCACAATACGATACTAAAATCACGCTTCCTCACAGACGAGCTGAAGAAAGTTGTTGACCAAGTAATTCAACGCAACGCATTCTTCAGTCATCCAGAAAACGTGTTGCTTGCGATGCTTACCGACGAAAGATCAGATATACGCGATTTAGCTCTGCGACGAATAATGAAATCCAGAAAGCTATAACGCACGAGTTCAGTTAGATCTTTCTGTGTGCTAGTAATGAACTTTGAGGCTAGTAGCTACATAGACATGATCGATTGGCAAAGAACTCCCTATCATAATGGGCATTTATGACGATACCATGATCCGGGAAGAAGATACAGCAAGACTGGATTTCGCCCGCTATCCTTGTCACACCCAGTCAGTAGAGAGACATATCAAGCTAGTTACAGAAGCTTCCAATGTGGTGTGTGCCCCAGAAAAACGCGACGGATTCATAATAGCACGCTTGGATTTGAGATTGAAAAAAATGCCGAAACCGGACACCAAAGCCCAACACCATTTGTAGCTATAAAAACATGTTAGACAGTTTGCATGTGTTTTCCCTTCAAATATATGGTTCTTTTTATTTGTAACATTTGTATGGACTGTTAAAAAGGTAAACAACAACATGAATATGTTGTATATATAAAACTTGGTTTTTTAAAGATTATTGCTTTTTATATCGAAATATGCCTATACTTTAGGTCAACTGCTTTAAATTGTCTAATTTTTTGCAACATTACTAAATGCATGTGTTAGCAAGTTTTTATAGCTATCCAACAAGATATTCAGAAAATATTTTTTTCACTCCAACCTACTGTAAAGGGCTGCACTTTCAGTGTTACAACCTACTGTAAAGGGCTGCACTTTCAGTGTTACAACCTACTGTAAAGGGCTGCACAACCTACTGTAAAGGGCTGTACTTTCAGTGTTACAACCTACTGTAAAGGGCTGCACTTTCAGTGTTACAACCTACTGTAAAGGGCTGCACTTTCAGTGTTACAACCTACTGTAAAGGGCTGGACTTTCAGTGTTACAACGTACTGTAAAGGGCTGCACTTTCAGTGTTACAACCTACTGTATAGGGCTGCACTTTCAGTGTTACAACCTACTTAAAGGGCTGCACTTTCAGTGTTACAACCTACTGTAAAGGGCTGCACTTTCAGTGTTACAACCTACTGTAAAGGGCTGCACTTTCAGTGTTACAATATACATTCAGACACTGCTGTCAGGGTGAGTAGTCCAGATTGTCCTCAATGTCACGATGCCCCAGTACCAACTGAATAAAATCTGGTGACGTAGTGCGTGGGAGTGAATCGAAGAGAAAAACAACTTAAACATAAAGTTGGGGGGGGGGGGGGGAGGCGGAGGTCGGGAGGAGAAGAGTGGAAGGGGGGGGGCAGGTAGGGCGGAGGCAACAACTTGTTGAGCTGTAATTCATTTCAGGAGTGGACACACTGGCTAATCAACATGGTCAAGGTGAACAGTCGGACTGTGTGGACACAATCTACAGCTGGTCATTTCAATAATAAATTAGTGCCAGCTCTCCAATTAGCACGAATCTGAACGTCATTTCTTTGTCAGAAATTGGACTGTAAACATACATGTCTGTTGAAATATTCAAACTTATTCAAAATACAATAGTACCAGCCAACATTTTTTTTATTAAGGAATAGTCTACAAAAGAATAATATGTGTAGGTATTTTGTAACATAAATAGTTTGGTTAAAATATATAGATATTGAAATTCAAGAAATATTCACGTTATAAACAATTATGGCAATACCATTAAAACAACTTTCTCAGTCACATTTTACTTAGTGACAATCTCTGTCTAATGGTTTACATGTCAACAATCTCTGTCTAATGGTTTACATGTCAACAATCTCTGTCTAATGGTTTACATGTGGACAATCTCTGTCTAATGGTTTACCTGTCAACAATCTCTGTCTAATGGTTTACCTGTCAACAATCTCTGTCTAATGGTTTACATGTGGACAATCTCTGTCTAATGGTTTACCTGTCAACAATCTCTGTCTAATGGTTTACCTGTCAACAATCTCTGTCTAATGGTTTACATGTGGACAATCTCTGTCTAATGGTTTACATGTCAACAATCTCTGTCTAATGGTTTACATGTGTACAATCTCTGTCTAATGGTTTACCTGTCAACAATCTCTGTCTAATGGTTTTCATGTCAACAATCTCTGTCTAATGGTTTACCTGTCAACAATCTCTGTCTAATGGTTTTCATGTCAACAATCTCTGTCTAATGGTTTACATGTCAATAATCCATGCATTAATTTCGCTAATTTACATTGCAACTATAGTAGCACTGAGGTTTAATGGTTTACATCTGAACAATCTTTGTACTGAAACTTGATTGTTTACATAGCGACAATCATTAACGCAACTGTGCAACCCTCCCCCCCCCTCACCTGCGATAATTTAGGGGATATATTTACAAGACTAACAGCACCACCAGTCCATAATGTACTCTGACAAACAGCACCACCCTACTATAATGTACTCTGACTGTTACGGGTCCTTATAATGAAGATACTTGTAGATTGTGTAATAATTCAGACAACACAAATCACGAAGTTAACTCCAGTGAAGTAATATCAAACAATCATTTAATTCTTGAACATGAACCGACATGAAGGTAAACTCAGGAGGAGTACAATAACAAACTGTAAACATGCATCCATCTATATCGATGCCCAAAGCTAGACTAACAATAAAACAAAGCATGTGGCTCCCAACTTTCGGTTTAATATACGTTATTTGTACCAAATGACGTATACACTAAAATCTACAATAAACTACAACACAAGATGGCGGAATGACGCCATAGCTACTGCGGTGGGCGGAGCCTACCGAATTGCGTCATCAAGCCTAATAGTATAGCCTAAGCTATAATGTACTCTGACAAACAGCGCCACCCTACCATAATGTACTGTGACAAACAGTACCACCCTACCATAATGTACTGTCACAAACAGTACCACCCTACCATAATGTACTGTGACAAACAGTACCACCCTACCATAATGTACTGTGACAAACAGCACCACCAGTCCATAATGTACTGTGACAAACAGCACCACCAGTCCATAATGTACTCTACATATTTCTATTCTGTGTATGTCATGAATCAAGGACGTGAATTTCACCAAATATAAATATCTTTCACAATAACATTTTAAAATTACTCTAATAAAATGTTTACCTCCGAGATAAGAGAAGATTTATATCCCCAATGTCCGATCGATATTATTTAGTCAATTGATTTTAATCCACTAAATTAGATTTTGATATGAAGCTGTCTAGATTATAACCTGGTCAATATTGAGTCAATATCTCAATAGGGTACCAAATTTCGATACATTTCTAAGGACATATTGTTCACCTGTTTACGCTTTATTGTTTTTCACCGAGAAGCCTTAATTTAAATTACCCATAAAGAAAGATTTCTTGTTTTATTTCTTTCAATTAATTTTACCCTTTATGATTGTTTTGGTTAGAAACAACACACACACACACACACACACATGTATGTATATATGAACAGTGCAGAGGATAAAACAAAATGAGAATTAAAAACTGAACTTAAAGACAAAATATTGTATAAAGAATGAGTTTTACTAAAAGTATCGATCTATTTCTTAATGTTTTGGTTTTCAAATGATTTATTTTATTTTGTTTTCAGTCACTACTTTATACTATTTATACTATGTGGTATTAGTACCACGAAATCCATTTTTTATTAAACAGAGTTTGTGTGTAAAATTTTAAAACTAAATTTTTCTTTTTTTCCCTCACTTTTATAAAAACTTCTCTGGCGTTGCAATATAATGGTTAACACATCCAAACACACACATTCACACACATTCACACACATACATTAGGACACACACACACACACACATACATTCAGACATATACATTCACACACACATACATTACTACACACACACACACATTCACACACACATTCGGACATATACATTCACACACACATGAGGACACATACATTCACACACATACATTCGGACAAATACATTTACACACACACACATTTGGACATATACATTCACACACACACACTTTCAGACATATATATTCACACACACATACATTCAGACATATATATTTACACACATACATTCGCACACATACACACACACACCTAAGACACTCGAAGATGGTACACAGATTTAGAAAGTATTATACTTAACGCGCAAAAACATGTTTATTAATTACACAGTGACCTGACAGAAACGCAGTTTGCTGCACACGCAACCACACATACACACATACACACTGTTACACACACACACACACACACACTGTTACACACATTCAAATACCATCGCTCACAAATATGTGTTCACACATGAAGAATGCACTCCACTCACACAAAAAAACACACATACACATTCACACAGATACACGCACGCACGCACACCATTATTCCTGTACACACTGAGCCCAGTACAAGAGACATCCCCATTACAATCTCCCGACACGACAATCTACATTCTTTTCCAATCATTCGCTTCATGGACATCTTCATCGACATTGGAATTTACATAGAAAGTATCGCTACTGACAAACTGTCATGAAACTCAATACCGATTACCTACCATATTATTTTTGATACCATTATACTTTTACTAAATCTTTAATTGAGTTTGAATCATTTAAGTACTAAATAGTCCATTAGATACACCAAAAAAAGTTTTCTGTTCTCCATAGATAAGTTATTTCAAAGTATCGCGTAGTTCTAATTCAGAGTTACAAATATCAAAGGCAGAAAGTAAAGTGGTATCGAATCTGCGTAATGATGAACATGTGGCGGAGTAAGACTTTGTCGTGATAACGATTCCTCAAATACTTCATGACAGCAGCGGTATCGTCACACTGTTATTATTATCCTTGATCTGAGCTGCGGACGTTTTATTCAAAGTTATTTAAACTCATTAGGACTCTCAACCCTGCTCCCTCAGCTACATATCTCTCTCCCCCCCCTCCTGTCCCGGGCCAAACTGATGGTTCAGCAGCGCGGTACCAAACTAATCTAACTGCTACCGGAGGGCCATTGTACTCTACTGAACAGATTCGACTGTTGTGTTCTTGGCCTTGCGTTGTATGCTGATATCGTGAGGGTGGAATTGGAGGGTGTGTGTGTGGAGGGGGGGGATGTTTGTGCTTTATCGTGTCTGGAAGAGCTCGACACACGACTCGGCCAATGACGTCAGTCGGCGGAAACGGACGGAAACATGCAAAGCTTCAGAAACTTGACTAGAAAATATTTTTCCTCATCAAATTTATAGTACTCCACCCTCTCCCCCCCCCCCCCATACATACACACACACATCAACTTCCATCTTCAGGGATAACAGAACAGAAAGAAGAAATAAAAAAGACATCTTTATAAGGGTTTGGAATATAACAAGGGAAAGATACAAAGATTTGTGTTTATATGTAGCCTGTGTATTGTTTACATGTAGCCTGTGTATTGTTTACATGTAGCCTGTATATTGTTTACATGTAGCCTGTGTATTGTTTACATGTAGCCTGTGTATTGTTTACATGTAGCATGTGTATTGTTTACATGTAGCATGCGTATTGTTTACATGTAGCCTGTATATTGTTTACATGTAGCCTGTGTATTGTTTACATGTAGCCTGTGTATTGTTTACATGTAGCCTGTATATTGTTTACATGTGGCCTTTGTATTACTTACATGTATTGGTGCTGATCGTTAGAAACCATTGTCCTACAGTGTTTTATATGTAGCAGTTGGCTGTATCGCGGGTGTTTGTCTTGAGAAGTTTCAGTACAGCGCTACACGGCTTCAACTTTTACTTGTAGTTATAGATAGAAACTTCTGGTAATAAATGTGTCCTAGTGGACTAGACTATTCACATTGAAATGATTTACACACTCCGTCAATGAATACAAACTTGAACTTTTAAAGACATATACGGACTAATACATCTGAATGACAATACTCACCTTGGTCAATTTTTGCGTTACATAATATGTGAACAATCCCTTCATCTGCATGATATGTACTACCCATACATTTTCTGAATGACAGTAACTACCAATACCTGAATGACAAGTAGTACAGTCTATTTAAATACATTTTAAATTCATGAAATATCAGTTACACGACGATAGACGTTTACCAGCAGTGTAACTGGTATAAGTATTTTTATGTGTTTAAACACGTGCCCAGTGTTCTATTTACAATGTTCAAACATTTCTCATAGTAATACGTAAGTAAGATGTAGTAATTACAATATCTCCAATTGTTTATATTTTTTAAATAAGTTCCAGTGGCTGTGAATCTTTATGTGTGACTTAGATATTTAAATATGTTGACATTAACGATACAAAAACATGTTATCTAAATACGAACATTCCTTAAGCCTTGAAGTTTATAGTTCTTTCATAAATAGTTTTGGCCTAACGATCATTCAAATAGAAGTTTTCATTGATTCAGACATTAAAACTGTGGGAGAATGTGTTGGATCTAGTGCGGCTTTTATTAACTCAGATATATATATATATTATTATTAAATGGATTCCGTTTTTTTTTTCATAATATCATTCATTATGCCGTTACACCTGGAGTGCACACAGGTGCACACTATCATATTACGAAATAAATTGATAATCCTATATAGTGTTACACACTTATTGGTTTCTTGTATCAAAATGTTCACATCAATGCATCAATTTACAGTTTCATTTGATGAATATACTTGGATGTATAAAGACAGATAAATAAAGGATAAACATAGTTAAATAAGCTATTTGTCGGCCGAAACTTTATTCAACTATGAGCCTTCATCCACTATTTCATGCAGTTCAGGTTTTCCTCTTACAAGATATGTCTTAGTATTGTATAATAGCAACAATACATTAATTTAGACATTTTGGTGAAATGAGCCGATATTTCTATGAAGCCATTTTGGTTTGTTTACCATGTAGAATTACGGTAGGCGACCACCGAACCGACATTTAGATATCTAGGGACCTCATGAATTCCGCATCAGTTTCGCTGCGACAACATTCTTATATATTATTGCAGACAATTTTTTTATTTGAATAAATGTTTCATAGCAGTCATTTGTTTTAGTTTACCATTGTTAAAACTACACACGCGGAAAAACTCTGCAAGCAGCAGTTATGCAAATGTTCACTGCTCCACAGCGGAAATCTTGGAACTTATCTGTATATTTCGATTAGTATGTCATTGCAGTGAAACATGTACGGAGTTTGCGAGGTTAAGATTCCGGAATTTCCGACCAGTGGTAATGACCTTTAAGGTCTCTAAAACACCTTTATTATGTCGGCAGATGAATATCTTCTGGTAATTCAGTCCAGTCATAGCTCCAGTTATAGCTCCAGGCGTGGCTCTATGAAAATAATTTTTCACAAAATAAACCAACATACCAATATACCCGTGAAAAATACCAACCTGACTTGAAGTCACTTTGTAAATGACTTTAAATAAAAACACTTAAACCTTTATATACCCACGTACAACAGACTACAGAATTTTATATTTAAAAAAAAACTTCACAAAAGTAAAATCACACTCTACACTTAACTTTAAAAAAAAAAAAATGGATCAAATTATCGCGTTGACTGCTCAAATTGGTCAAAAAGAAAACGTAAGTACAACTTTACAAAGAATTGATGCACGGAGAATTAATACAGGACACTGCACAGTGCACACTATATAATATGACAGAGGCTAAATGGAGAATCAGAGCTATAGAAAACATGAACAATACTTGTACTGCTTTATTCAATCACACATACAATCTAGTTCTTGTTCAGCGTTGTTGTACGTATTTCTTTTAAATAAAAAAACAATACGTGTATTGCTGCGCTGTTGTTGTATGTGGGTTTGTGTAAGTGCTTTCCTTGAGACAGGGACAGTTTACAGTCCTGTTATAGGACGCTTTGGCAGTTTTTTTTAGTTTTCAGTGGACACAAGATATAAATGGATTTTATCTACACGGCTTTGTGTGCGGGCGCGTGTCTGTGTGTGTGTGTTTGCACCTATGGAAGTATGTCTGTGACTATACTGTGAGTTTATCTGTGTTCACACGTATAACTACGTATGCTAGTGTGTCTGTTTGTGTTCACACGTAAAACTACGTATGTCAAAGTGTCTGTTTGTGTTCACACGTATAACTAAGTATGCTAGTATGTCTGTGTTCACACGTACAACTACGTATGCTAGTGTGTCTGTTTGTGTTCACACGTATAACTACGTATGCCAGTGTGTCTGTTTGTGTTCACACGCATAACTACGTTTGCCAGTTTGTTTGTGTATTTTGTCATTGTTAAGCATATGAATCGTTCAACTCTTTAGGAGCGTTCAACAAAAATTAAACAAAAATATTTTGCCGCTTCAAATTTCTTTGTGATCAAAGAAAGTGTTTTTGTACGTGTCTGTGTATGTGTGTATGTCTGTGTGTGTATGTATGTGTGTGTGTATGTGTGTCTGAAATAATGTCGTTTAAACGTTGTTACCGATTCATTCTGTAAAGTATAGCCTGGAGATATTCACGGAGATTATAAAGACACTGTGTTAGATAACACATTAGCATGTACTACCAGTACAGTGAGACATAACAAGTGTGATAAGTAAAGAGGAGGTCTTCACTGTATCTCTAATAATGAGAGAGACTCAACAACTTCCTTAGTGGTCTTTATGACCATTTTGACTAAGGTATTTGGTGGCGAAGTATCAAGACATAAATTATGACATGGGACATGCATGGTTGAATGTGTGCACTGACTAAATACATAGTATGACACATTGCAGTATTATTGACAAAACACATAGTATGACCTATGGCAGTACTATTGACTAAGCTCAAAGTATGACACATTGCAGTACTATTGACTAAACACATAGTATGCTGTATGTCAGTACCATTTAACGGTTCATTGTCATAAACATTGTCAAATCCAACATTTTAATTGGATTGACATTGATAGCAGATCAAACCTTATCATCTAACGGTATATTCTCTAGATCAGGATTATAACATACGATATGTATACGTGTACTCATATCAGAAATATCACACTATCCTGAACAATTTTCTTGTGTACATTCGGTGACGGAAGTTTGGCTTCCGGAAATGAACGTTTTCTTGGAAATTAAAAAAAATCTCGTAGCTTCTTGTGGATGTAACAGAGGTAAACTCATTCACTTTTAATCATTAATATTGCATTTGTGTTTCTTTTTTTTTTAAAATCTAAATATGGGTTTATGTTTTATTTAGCGACTAGGTATTAGCGTACTTGCTCCGTACTAGCTCGAGAACCAAATACACTTGTTAAATTTTATCCATATATTAATTTATCATTATATCGTTATATCGTTATATTAATATATCATTTTAACGGGATTTTAAAATTGAAAACCGAATGTCGTCAGATCGATTCATATGCTAAGGTTTTATTCTGATACTTGTTTGACATTATACCCGTATTCGAGTATTATTTGAGTACATTTTTAGAATTCGTGCACTTATACTTGCACTTTGGGTACTTAGTTATGCTCGTACTTTGACCATAGGTATTTTGTACTCATAGTCTGGCTTACAATTTAAAAACGTTTGTATTGGTACCCGTACTTATACTTTGTTTTTTGTATTTGTACCTGTACCTGTACCTGTACTTTTACCTTGGCTTTTTTGTACTTACACCTGTACTTTTACATTGGGTTTGTTGTACTTACACCTACACTTGTGCCATGGGTTAGTGTATGTGTACCTGTACTTGTACCTTGGGTTATTGTACTTGTACCTGTACTTGTACCTTGGGTTATTGCACTTGTATCTTTACTTTTACCTTGGGCTATTGTACTTGTATCTGTACTTGCATGGTCAGTACTTGAAACATCTCTGGTCGTTTGATATATTTTCTAACGAATCAATTTAAAATAATTAAACACATCATATACATTAGTGTTGTGAAATTAAACACCTTTGGTGTACCGTACAACAAGGTCCGTACACAACTGTTGACCTATTGTGTACCGTACAACAAGGTCCGTACACAACTGTTGACCTATTGTGTACCGTACAACAAGGTCCGTACACAACTGTTGACCTATTGCGTACCTTACAACAAGGTCCGTACACAACTGTTTACCTATTGTGTACCGTACAACAAGATTCGTACACAACTGTTTACCTATTGTGTACCGTACAACAAGGTCCGTACGCAACTGTTTACCTATTGTGTAACGTACAACAAGATTCGTACACAAAAGTTGACCTATTGTGTACCGTACAACAAGGTCCGTACACAACTGTTTACCTATTGTGTACCGTACAACAAGGTCCGTACACAACTGTTGACCTATTGTGTACCGTACAACAAGGTCCGTACACAACTGTTGACCTATTGTGTACCTTACAACAAGGTCCGTACACAACTGTTTACCTATTGTGTACCGTACAACAAGATTCGTACACAACTGTTTACCTATTGTGTACCGTACAACAAGGTCCGTACGCAACTGTTTACCTATTGTGTAACGTACAACAAGATTCGTACACAAAAGTTGACCTATTGTGTACCGTACAACAAGGTCCGTACACAACTGTTTACCTATTGTGTACCGTACAACAAGATTCGTACACAACTGTTGACCTATTGTGTACCGTACAACAAGGTCCGTACACAACTGTTGACCTATTGTGTACCGTACAAATCAAATTTCTATTTCAAAAACACTTTTCTTTACTTCTCACATTTTACTCATTTTTTTCATTCCCTTTTTTTATTAATAAACAAATTTTTTTGATGAACATGTTGTATAAATATGTTTGAAGAATAAATATAACAACTTTAGCTGAAAATTCTTTATCTGCTGACTGGCTGTTGCTATTTATAGAAAGCATTAAATTATTATGTGTACATTGAATTTGTGCATTACATATGTCAAAATATAGACAATGTTGTCTCTCTTTCCGTATTCAAAGTCTTAGTTTAAGTGAACAGTTTTGTCTACCAAAGAATTATAAAATAATTGTCTCATAGTAGTTGTGTATAGAAAAGTTTTATTATTTATTTGCACACTTTTTATTTTAAAATGTATTAATTCATACTCTTAAAAAATCAATATCAGCACATGAAATATTATTTATAGTTATAAAATTTTGAAAATAGAATATAGTACAGTAACATATAAATACCACTCTACTTGTACCATAGAGATCCACACTTACTCATTCCATACATACATTATTACCTGCACCATAGTGATCTAACAGTCAACCACACATACTTACTCAATACATACAACAGACAACACACACACACCCACTCTACACATACAATAGTCAACACACACACACCCACTCCACACATACAACAGTCAACACACACACATCCATACATACAACAGACAACCACACACACACACTCAATACATACAACAGTCAACACACACACAAACTCCATACATACAATAGTAAACACACACACACACTCCTCACATACAACAGTCAACCACACACACTCCATACATACAACAGTCAACCACACACACACTCCATACATACAACAGTCAACCCACACACACAAACTCAATACATACAACAGTCAACACACACACACACTCCATACACAAATACACCAGTCAACACACACACACTCCACACATACAACAAACACACACTCCACACATACAAAAGTCAACACACACACCCACTCCACACATACAACAGTCAACACACACACCCAATCCACACATACAACAGTCTAAACACACACACACTCCACACATACAACAGTCAACACACACACACACAAACTCCATACATACAACAGTCAACACAAACACACCCTCCATACAAACAACCGTCAAAACACACACACCCACTCCATACATACAACTGTCAACACACACACACACTCTCCACACATACAACAGTCAACCACACACACATTCCACACATACAACAGTCAACACACACACACTCACTCCACACATACAACAGTCAACACACACACACTCACACTCCACACATACAACAGTCAACACACACACACACTCCACACATACACCAGTCAATACACACACACTCCACACATACAACAAACACACACTCCATACATACAAAAGTCAACACACACACACCCACTCCACACATACATCAGTCAACACACACCCATTCCACACATACAACAGTCAAAACACACACACTCCACACATACAACAGTCAACACACACACTCCACACAAACAACAGTCAACACACACACACACTCCACACATACAACAAACACAAATTCCACACATACAACAGTCAACACACACACACCCACTCCACACATACAACAGTCTAAACATACACACACTCCACACATACAACAGTCAACACACCCACTCCACACATACAACAGTCAACACACACACACACTCCACACATACAACAAACACACACTCCACACATACAACAGTCAACACACACACACCCACTCCACACATACAACAGTCAACACACACACTCCACACATACTAAAGTCAACACACACACCCACTCCACACATACAACAGTCAACACACACACTCCACACATACAACATTCAACACACATACCCACTCCACACATTCAACAGTCAACTCACACGACCACTCCACACAAACAACAGTCAACACACACACACAAACTCCACACATACAACACACACACTCACACTCCACACATACAACAGTCACCACACACAAACTCTCCACACATACAACAGTCAACCACACACACATTCTACACATACAACAGTCAACACACACACAATCCACACATACAACACACACACTCACACTCCACACATACAACAGTCAACACACACAAACCCACTCCACACATACACCAGTCAACACACACACACTCCACACATACAACAAACACACACTCCACACATTCAAAAGTCAACACACACACCCACTCCACACATACAACAGTAAACACACACACCCACCCCACACAAACAACAGTCAAAACACACACTCTCCACACATACAACAGTCAACACACACACTCTACACATACAACAGTCAACACACAAACACACTCCACACATACAACAATCAGACACTCCACACATACAACAGTCAACACACACACACCCACTCCACACATACAACAGTCGACACACACACCCATTCCACACATACAACAGTCAAAACACACACACTCCACACATACAACAGTCAACACACACTCAGTCCACACATACAACAGTCAACACACACACAATCCACACATACAACACACACTCACACTCCACACATACAACAGTCAACACACACAAACCCACTCCACACATACACCAGTCAACACACACACCCACCCCACACAAACAACAGTCAAAACACACACTCTCCACACATACAACAGTCAACACACACACTCCACACATACAACAGTCAACACACAAACACACTCCACACATACAACAATCAGACACTCCACACATACAACAGTCAACACTCACACACCCACTCCACACATACAACAGTCGACACACACACCCATTCCACACATACAACAGTCAAAACACACACACTCCACACATACAACAGTCAACACACACACTCCACACATACAACATTCAACACACACACACACTCCACACATGCAACAAACACACACACCCACTCCACACGAACAACAGTCAACACACATATCCACTCCATACATACAACAGTCAACACACACACCCACTCCACACAAACAACAGTCAACACACACACACCCACTCCACACATACAACAGTCAACACACACAAACTCCATACATACAACAGTCAACACACACACATCCACTCCACACATACAACAGTCAACACACACACACTCCACACATACAACAGTCAACACACTCACACCCACTCAACACATGCAACAGTTAACACACACACTCCACACATACAACAGTCAACACAAACACTCACTCCACACACACAACAGTCAACACACACACCCACTCCACACATACAACAGTCAACACACACACTCACTCCACACATATATTAGTTAACACACACACCCACTCCACACATACAACAGTCAACACACACACCCACTCCACACATACAACAGTCAACACACACACACTCACTCCACACATACAACAGTCAACACACACATCCACTCCACACATACAACAGTCAACACGCACTCACCCACTCCACACATACAACAGTCAACACAGTCACACTCCACTTATACAACAGTCAACACACACACACCCACTCTACACATACAACATTCAACACACACACCCAATCCACACATACAACAGTCAACACACACACCCACTCCACACATACAACAGTCAACACACACACTCACTCCACACATACAACAGTCAACACACACACAAACTCCATACATACAACAGTCAACACTAACACACACTTCATACAAACAACAGTCAAAACACACACACCCACTCCATACATACAACAGTCAACACACACACACTCTCCACACATACAACAGTCAACACACACAAACCCACTCCACACATAAACCAGTCAACACACACACTCCACACATACAACAAACACACACTCCACACATACAAAAGTCAACACACACACTCCACACAAACAACAGTCAACACACACACACACTCCACACATACAACAGTCAACACACACACACCCACTCCACACATACAACAGTCAAAACATACACACACTCCACACATACAACAGTCAACACACCCACTCCACACATACAACAGTCAACCACACACAAACTCCATACATACAACAGTCAACCACACACACACTCCATACATACAACAGTCAACCCACACACACAAACTCCATACATACAACAGTCAAAACACACACACCCACTCCATACATACAACAGTCAACACACACACACTCCATACATACAACAGTCAAAACACACACACCCACTCCATACATACAACAGTCAACTCACACACACACACTCTCCACACATACAACAGTCAACCACATACACATTCCACACATACAACAGTCAACACACACACACTCACTCCACACATACAACAGTCAACACACACACACTCCACACATACAACACACACACACACACTCCACACATACAACAGTCAACACACACAAACCCACTCCACACATACACCAGTTACACACACACACTCCACACATACAACAAACACACACTCCACACATACAACAGTCAACACACACCCACTCCACACATACAACAGTCAACACACACACTCACTCCACACATACAACAGTCAATACACACACACACACACTGCACACATACAACAGTCAACACACACACATTCCACACATACAACAGTCAACACCCACACACCCACTCCACACATACAACAGTCAACACACTAACACTCCACACATACAACAGTCAACACACCCACACCCACTCCACACATACAACATTCAACACACACACACCCACCCCACACATACAACAGTCAACACACACACCCACTCCACACATACAACAGTCAACACACACACACACTTCACTCATACAACAGTCAACACACACACTCCACATATACAACAGTCAACTCCCACACACCCACTCCACACGTACAACAGTCAACACACTCACACTCCACACATACAACAGTCAACACACACACACCCACTCCACACATACAACAGTAAACACACACACTCACTCCACACATGCAACAGTCAACACACACACTCCACACATTCAACAGTCAACACACTCACACCCACTCCACACATGCAACAGTCAACACACACACTCCACACATACAACAGTCAACACAAACACTCACTCCACACATACAACAGTCAACACACACACCCACTGCACACAAACAACAGTCAACACACACACACTCACTCCACACATACATTAGTTAACACACACACCCACTCCACACATACATCAGTCAACACACACATACCAACTCCACACATACAACAGTCAAGACAAACACTCCACACATACAACAGTCAACACACACATTCCACACATACAACAGTCAACACACACACCCACTCCACACATACAACAGTCAACACAGAACACTCCACACATGCAACAGTAGACACACACACACCCTCCATACATACAACAGTCAACACACACACATCCACTCCACACATACAACAGTCAACACACACACACTCCACACATACAACAGTCAACACACTCACACCCACTCAACACATGCAACAGTTAACACACACACTCCACACATACAACAGTCAACACAAACACTCACTCCACACACACAACAGTCAACACACACACCCACTCCACACATACAACAGTCAACACACACTCACTCCACACATATATTAGTTAACACACACACCCACTCCACACATACAACAGTCAACACACACACCCACTCCACACATACAACAGTCAACACACACACACTCACTCCACACATACAACAGTCAACACACACACCCACTCCACACATACAACAGTCAACACGCACTCACCCACTCCACACATACAACAGTCAACACACTCACACTCCACATATACAACAGTCAACACACACACACCCACTCTACACATACAACATTCAACACACACACCCAATCCACACATACAACAGTCAACACACACACTCACTCCACACATACAACAGTCAACGCACACACACTTCACACATACAACAGTCAACACACACACTCCACACATACAACAGTCAACTCCCACACACCCACTCCACACATACAACAGTCAACACACTAACACTCCACACATACTACAGTCAACACACACACACCCACTCCACACATACAACATTCAACACACACCCACCCCACACATACAACAGTTAACACACTCACACTCCACACATACAACAGTCAACACACACACACCCACTCCACACATACAACAGTCAACACACACACACTCCACACATACAACAGTCAACACACTCACACCCACTCCACACATGCAACAGTCAACACATACACTCCTCACATACAACAGTCAACACAAACACTCACTCCACACATACAACAGTCAACACACACACCCACTCCACACATACAACAGTCTACACACACCCACTCCACACATACAACATTCAACACACACACACACTCCACACATACAACAGTCAACACACACACTCCACACATACAACAGTCAACACACACACACCCACTCCACACATACAACAGTCAACACACACACCCACTCCAGACATACAACAGTCAACACACACACCCACTCCACACATACATCAGTCAACAATGCACACTCCACACATACAACAATATACACACACACCCTCCATACATACAACAGTCAACACACACACATCCACTCCACACATACAACAGTCGACAGACACACACCCACTCTACACATACAACAGTCAACACACATACACCCACTCCACACATACAACATTTAACACACACACCCACTCCACTCATACAACAGTCAACACACAAACACCCATTCCACACATACAACTGTCAACACACACACACTCCATACATACAACAGTCAACACACACACTCCACACATACAACAATAGACACACACACCCTCCATACATACAACAGTCAACACACACACATCCACTCCACACATACAACAGTCGACAGACACACACCCACTCTACACATACAACAGTCAACACACATACACCCACTCCACACATACAACATTTAACACACACACCCACTCCACTCATACAACAGTCAACACACAAACACCCATTCCACACATACAACTGTCAACACACACACACTCCATACATACAACAGTCAACACACACACTCCACACATACAACAATAGACACACACACCCTCCATACATACAACAGTCAACACACACACATCCACTCCACACATACAACAGTCAACAGACACACACCCACTCCACACATACAACAGTCAACACACACACCCACTCCACACATACAACAGTCAACACACACACACTCCATACATACAACAGTCAACACACACACACTCCACACATACAACAGTCAACACACACCCACTCCACACATACAACAGTCAACACACACACACCCACTCCACACATACAACAGTCAATACACACACACACACACTCCACACATACAACAGTCAACACACACTGTCAACATCTTTCAATTGACGGCACTCCAAGATGGCAGGGTTAATGTAGTAGCTGTAGGTAACATTGACTACACCATTAACCAAACCACTGACTTTTTTATTTCAATCTTACTATTTTGAAACAATATTTACTAAAGACGGTATGTGCTAACCAGGAAAGTCAAATAATTAAATCTACCAACCACCAAAGTTTCAAGTTTCACCTGAGTGTGTTTATCAGAATATTTCATCTCCTGTAGTCTGATATCTGAAAACGGAATATGAACCAGTGGTAACTAAACAAACATGTAAATACACGCAGAAGAGAACTGTTATTGAAATAAGGTATAACTGAGAGTATCTAAGAAGGAAGTTGTTCACTGGTGTCTCATGATGTACATTAAATAACTCGTGTGAAGCCAAACATATTGTTAAATTAAAAAACAAAAAAAAAACAAATGAAGTTTTATTTTAAGAGCACCCATGGTCGGTTTAAGTTGAGAAACAGGTTGGACGTGGTTATAGGGCACACAGACAAATAGTTCCTAAGTGTATATATGTCTTACTTTAGACGAGGTGATAATTTACAGTTTTAACTTTGATCATTTCTCATTTTAAAATACATCATTATGAAATTAAAGGCACGGGACATGTTTGGGCCAATGGTTGTTAACGACATATAAACTCAATGAATAGACTAAATAGTCCAACAGTTTTCACACTGACAACTATTAGTGAAACGATGTCCTGCTATGTTGACCACACCCACTCCACACAGACAACAGTCAACACACACACACCCACTCCACACATACAACAGTCAACACACACACCCACGCCACACATACAACTGTCAACAGTTATGTTGACCACATCGTCCGTACTTTTCTCAATCCATTTTATTTACATGTTCCAGTAAATGACCTCACAAATCTCAGAAAGTAGTTCTACCAGTCAATAAGGGGGAGTAACTAGTTATGTTAATACTGTTCTACCAGTCAATAAGGGGGAGTAACTAGTTATGTTAATACTGTTCTACCAGTCAATAAGGGGGAGTAATTAGTTATGTTAATACTGTTCTACCAGTCAATAAGGGGGAGTAACTAGTTATGTTAATACTGTTCTACCAGTCAATAAGGGGGAGTAACTAGTTATGTTAATACTGTTCTACCAGTCAATATGGGGGAGTAACTAGTTATGTTAATACTGTTCTACCAGTCAATATGGGGGAGTAACTAGTTATGTTACTACTACTTCACATTAAACTTTCACATTCAGCCCATTTTTTTAAAAAAGTTGAATTGAATACACATTCTCCAACCTTCAGTGGATGACCTAGGAATTCTAAACTTTCTAAACAGCCTAATTTCCCGAAAAATTTAAACTAGCTAATAACATACATGGCCAGAGAATTCTTTTTCGATCTAAGAATTTTTCACTTCATATATTTCTAAAACATTAAAAACCAAAATAAAATAAAATATATATAAAATATATTCTGAATAAAATGTATACTTGAATAATAGAATGTTGAATATTGAAAGCCGACAATTGGCACAATGTGTACTTGAATAATAGAATGTTGAATATTGAAAGCCGACAATTGGCACAATGTGTACTTGAATAATAGAATGTTGAATATTGAAAGCTGACAATTGGCACAATGTGTACTTGAATAATAGAATGTTGAATATTGAAAGCCGACAGTTGGCACAATGTGTACTTGAATAATAGAATGTTGAATATTGAAAGCCGACTATTGGCGAATAGAAAAAAAGGTAAATTTCGCCAGTTCAATCCATAGAATGCCAGTCCACAGCCGTCTAGCAATATAAACACAGTGCCGCGTTTAGCGTATCTGCCGCCCGGGTGCAAACAGGCTTTAGCCTCCCCTTCTTCCCCATCCCAAAATAATACAATTGATCACTGCATACCTTTGAATTCTGGTAGCAGAATTAATAATTAGGTCTTTAAAGTACGTCTGTGGAGTATGTCTGTTAAGTATGTCTGTAAAGTACGTCTGTGAAGTATGTCTGTAAAGAATGAAGTAAAGTACGTCTGTGGAGTATGTATGTAAAGTATGTATTAGTATGTATGTAAAGTACGTCTGTGGAGTATGTCTGTAAATTATGTCTGTGGAGTATGTCTGTTAAGTATGTTAGTAAAGTATGTCTGTAAAGAATGTTTGTAAAGTATATCTGTAAAGTATGATGTAAAGTACGTCTGTGTAGTATGTATGTAAAGTATGTCTGTGGAGTATGTCTGTAAAGTACGTCTGTGAAGTATGTCTGTAAAGTACGTCTGTGAGGTATGTCTATAAAGTACGTCTGTAATACATATAAAAAAACCAAGAGATGCTTCAGGTTTATTGACCTCCGACAAATGTTCACCTGCCCACCTCCAATTCTCATTCGATTTTTTTGATTAAAAAAAAGTATTAAATTCATAAACAACAATGAGAATCAAAGATGTAGGTTCGGTGTGATCCAGTTGTATCACATTGATTCAGGTGTGTCACATTAATTCAGGTGTATCCCAGTGATTCAGGTGTATCCCAGTGATTCAGGTTATCCCAGTGATTCAGGTGTATCACAGTGATTCAGGTGTATCCCAGTGATTCAGGTGTACCCCAGTGAATGAGGTGTATCCCAGTGATTCAGGTGTATCCCAGTGATTCAGGTGTATCCCAGTGCTTCAGGTGTATCCCAGTGATTCAGGTGAATCCCAGTGATTCAGGTGTATCCCAGTGATTCAGGTGTATCCCAGTGATTCAGGTTATCCCAGTGATTCAAGTTATCCCAGTGATTCAGGTGTACCCCAGTGATTCAGGTGTACCCCAGTGATTCAGGTTATCCCAGTGATTCGGGTGTATCCCAGTGATTCAGGTGTACCCCAGTGATTCAGGTGTACCACAGTGATTCAGGTGTATCCCAGTGATTTAGGTGTATCCCAGTGATTCAGATGTACCCCATTGATTAAAGTGAATCCCAGTGATTCAGATTATCCCAGTGATTCAGGTTTATCCCAGTGATTCAGGTGTACCCCAGTGATTCAGGTGTATCCCAGTGATTCAGGTGTATCCCAGGGATTCAGGTGTACCCCAGTGATTCGGGTGTATCCCAGTGATTCGGGTGTATCTCAGTGATTCGGGTGTATCACAGTGATTCAATTGTATCTCAGTGATTCAGGTGTATCCCAGTGATTCAGGTGTACCCCAGTGATTCAGGTGTATCCCAGTGATTCAGGTGTATCCCAGTGATTCAGTGTATCCCAGTGATTCAGGTGTATCCCAGTGATTCAGGTGTATCCCAGTGATTCAGGTGTATCCCAGTGATTCAGATGTACCCCATTGATTAAAGTGAATCCCAGTGATTCAGATTATCCCAGTGATTCAGGTTTATCCCAGTGATTCAGGTGTACCCCAGTGATTCAGGTGTATCCCAGTGATTCAGGTGTATCCCAGGGATTCAGGTGTACCCCAGTGATTCGGGTGTATCCCAGTGATTCGGGTGTATCTCAGTGATTCGGGTGTATCACAGTGATTCAATTGTATCTCAGTGATTCAGGTGTATCCCAGTGATTCAGGTGTACCCCAGTGATTCAGGTGTATCCCAGTGATTCAGGTGTATCCCAGTGATTCAGGTGTATCCCAGTGATTCAGGTGTATCCCAGTGATTCGGGTGTCCAACAGTGATTCGGGTGTCCAACAGTGATTCCGGTGTCCAACAGTGATTCAGGTGTCCAACAGTGATTCAGGTGTCCAACAGTGATTCAGGTGTATCCCAGTGATTCAGGTGTATCCCAGTGATTCAGGTGTATCCCATTGATTCAGGTGTATCCCAGTGATTCAGTGTATCCCAGTGATTCAGGTGTATCCCAGTGATTCAGGTGTATCCCAGTGATTCAGGTGTACTCCAGTGATTCAGGTGTATCCCAGTGATTCGGGTGTCCAACAGTGATTCGGGTGTCCAACAGTGATTCAGGTGTCCAACAGTGATTCAGGTGTCCAACAGTGATTCAGGTGTCCAACAGTGATTCAGGTGTATCCCAGTGATTCAGGTGTATCCCAGTGATTCAGGTGTATCCCAGTGATTCAGGTGTATCCCAGTGATTCAGGTGTACCCCATTTATTCAGGTGTATCCCATTGATTAAGGTTATCCCGGTGATTCAGGTGTATCCCAGTGATTCAGATGTACCTCATTGATTCAGGTGTATCCCAGTGACTCAGGTGTATCCCAGTGATTCAGATGTACCCCATTGATTCGGGTGTATCCCAGTGACTCGGATGTATCCCAGTGATTCAGGTGTATCCCAGTGATTCAGGTGTATCCCAGTGATTCAGGTGTATCCCAGTGATTCATGTGTATCTCATTGATTCAGGTGTATCCCAGTGATTCAGGTGTATCCCAGTGATTCAGGTGTATCCCAGTGATTCAGGTGTATCTTAGTGATTCAGGTGTATCCCAGTGATTCACGTGTACCCCATTGATTCAGGTGTATCTCAGTGATTCAGGTGTATCCCAGTGATTCAGGTGTATCTCAATCACAATTACAGTTCGCAATATATGTGAGGTGTAAGCAAACATATAATTGTTATTTCAAATATGTTATTTTTGTTAGTAAATGTTAAAACAAAAATTTGATAAAGAAGTCAAACTATTTATGCGGACCCCAAACATTTTCTCGCGGACCCCTATTACTGGCTCATTAACCCCACCCACCGTTCAATCCCCGTACTGTTCATTTTTACCAGAAACACTACATAAAAAACATCATCTATCAGATTGTAATGTTTCTTTTTGTAGTATATGTAATTACTGTATGGTAAGTTTTAAAATCAAGTTTGATAAATAAAATGTTCACAGTACAGCGATAAATAATATGTTCACAGTACAGCGATAAATAATATGTTCACAGTACAGCGATAAATAATATGTTTACAGTACAGCGATAAATAACATGTTCACAGTACAGCGATAAATAGTATGCTCACAGTACAGCGATGCTTCATTCCGAGTTACTCTGAATAATCTAGTTGACAAATGTTTTGCAATTAAATAATTATCTATGAGTCGACCTTTTGTTTTATTTGTTTTTTAATCCCCATTCCTTATCGCCCTACCTCTCTTACCCCCACCCCCCACCCCATTTCACATTTTATATTCTCTGTCCCACAGCATTCATTATATATTTTGTATTCTCTGTCCCACAGCATTCATTATATATTTTGTATTCTCTGTCCCACAGCATTCATTATATATTTTGTATTCTCTGTCCCACAGCATTCATTATATATTTTGTATTCTCTGTCCCACAGCATTCATTATATATTTTGTATTCTCTGTCCCACAGCATTCATTATATATTTTGTATTCTGTCCCACAGCATTCATTATATATTTTGTATTCTCTGTCCCACACCATTCATTATATATTTTGTATTCTCTGTCCCACAGCATTCATTATTTATTTTGTATTCTCTTTTCCTTCCCTACATAATCTGTCAACTCTCAACTACTTCGTATTCTGTATTTTCTCTATTCCCCACCCTCCCAAAACCCCGATTTTTACGATTCAGTTTACATAAATTGAAATTATAATGTATACAACGCGTTGTTTATTTACTTTCTTATTTACATACACACGCGAGGTATCAGAAACCACAAACAAAGTTATTTATGGATTTTACCATAGAAACACTATCTGTCAAACACAAACGTTCTTTATTTTAAAATAGTTTTAAGTTTAGAAATGTGAATTTATAATTCATTTCCTTAACACAACTCTCTTGTTACTTCAACAAAACAAAGTCTCTTAGACGGAAATATATAGATGTTTATTCACAATAATGTTAATAGTTTATTATTGTCTTTTTCTTCACACATTCGATAAATATTTATTCAAGTAAAAATATTGCGCATTTCTGGAATACTCTTGTTGATAAAAGTATAGAGATTATTTACAATAAGATATTTGTTATTTTTATCTCTATGGTGACATTCAATTGACAATATATATATATATATATATATTATATATATATATATATATATATATATATATATAGATAGAGAGAGAGAGAGATATTTACATAAGTATGTCATTACTTAAACATTTTTTTAAATTCGTAAATGACGCTTAACCTCCTTCCATTTCTAAAAATAAAAAAAATAAAAATCCGTTACATTTAAATACCAAGGAATATGTATTTTTTAATATTTGAATATTTTCAGACATAAACTACAATAACGAGAACTGTATTAAACACCCCCCCCTTTCCCCAATCTCATTTGTTTTTTAAACGTTTTCTTTAATAAAACAGTTTTCTGATATACAAACAGGAAGACGTGTTGGTGGTGGTAGTAAAGGCGTAGTGGTGCATGCTGGGAATGTCTTTGTACTTGAAGGTGGCTGCTATCTTATTGGTGTGTGTGATTTTTTTTTGACAACAAAATGTCAGTATTGCAGTATATATATATATATATATATATATATATATATATATATATGTGTGTGTGTGTGTGTGTGTGTGCTTATGTGTTTGTGTGATCTGTCGTTGACAACAGAATGTCAGTATTGCAGTAAATATCACTCTCTTTCTGTGTGTGTGAGTATGTGTGTGAGATCTGTTTTTGATAACATAATGTCAGTATTTCAGCAGATTTGTATGTGTGTGTGTGATAGAGAGCTGCACGGGATTGGGATTCGCGGGATTGGAAATAAATTTATCGGGAGTCCCGTGGGTTTGGGTTTAGTTTTTGCGGGAGTCCCGTGGGTTTGGGTTTTGTTTGAGTTGAGACTCTCGCAGACTTCTAATGAATCAATCAAATCACACGGATGATCTTGGGATGATTTGCGATGTATGATGCACACCTAGTTCATGGCCTTTCCTTGACATTCTTGGTATTTAGAGACAGAAGCTATCCCCTTCGACGTTTTAATATAATAGATATCTAAGAGTTAGGATTAATACCAATAAGTGTGACAAGGTGACAGACGAGTTAGGACAAGGTGGGGAAACAATAGAATAGTAGACAGCAAAGGTGTGAAGACCGAGAGGCGACGTCGGACAGACTAGTAGGGTTAATAATGACGACCAAGTGACGCTCCTAGAAAGATTAGATAGTTAGGCAAATACTGAAGGGATTGTGACGTACTTAGGGTAATTAGGGCAAGGACGTTGGGGTATAAATAGGGGCTGGATTCGGACATTAGTTAATTAAGAGAAGTTAGGAGAAATTTGTAGTTATAAGGAGTTTTAGAGATCTCTAGTTAGTCAGAGTTGAGGCAGAGTGAATTATTGAAGTGTATTCATTTATGGACTTTTGTATTATGATGAATTTCTGCTGTACATTTATGTAAATAAATCGTTGTACTAACAACGTCTCGAGTTTGATTGGTTTTTGAGTTGTGACAAAGGAGCGAGCAAATAAGAGTGAAACAGACAGACATACGTCTCTAATTCTCTTTTTTAATTTTCAAATAATGGATAATAACGCAAACATTCAAAAGTTAGTTTACGCAAAAAGCGAGCGTATTCAGTTTTACGTAAATAAAGGTGGTGAGAGCAATATTTGGGAAAGTTTCAATCGTTTGCTCTTGGATGTTGAGGATGTGCCATTCGCAGTATGTACAAGATGTGATACCATTATAACTTGGCACGCGATGGTACGAATGGTCTTTGGACGCATCTCGAATTTTGTAAAAACAGATCACCAGTTCCAAAAATTACATCAATGACTATCTTCATTCCAAGTCAAGAGAAGATTGTTAAACAGGTTCCAGTTCAGGTTAAAACAGAAATCACAAACACCATTGTTTCAATGTGCGCTAAAGACATCAGGCCCTTTTCATTTATCGAAGGCTGTGGTTTCCAAGAACTGGCTGCAAAGTTGATAAACATTGGTGCAAAATATGGGAATGTTCCTGTTAATGAGATTTTGCCTTGTGCCACAACTGTTTCAAGGCATTAGGGTAATGTTGTGGAGAAAGAAAAAAATCTTATGAAAGAAAGATTATCTAAGATTAAAAGATTTGGAATAACAACCGACCTTTGGTCTCACGATGGAAGTGGTCACAGCTATATTACTGTGACAATACATTACATTGATAAATGGATAATGGAATCATTTGTTTTATCAACACATTCATTAAATGAAAAACATACGGGTGATAACATCAAAGAAAGTGTGAAACATGTGTTAGAGGAATACGAAGCGCATCGAACAAATAATTTTTATGTGACAGATAATGTTTTTTTTATACATTTCTAACTTTTTTTTACACTTTGCATATCAGGGTAAGCATATAAATAAGATATTTGATTGCCTTTCTCACTAATTTATTGATAAGTTTTATACAATGGAATAATATAACAAAATACATCACACATATTTAGGTGTAGCTTATTTAGCAAGTACAGAAAAGTGTGAAAGTTTACTAGAGTATTGGAGGGACAAATCAACTGCATGGAAACATCTCTCAAAAGTTGCGCAGCAAGTTCTGAGCATACCGGCATCATCAACCTCATTTGAAAGGACATTTTCTTCGGCTGGTCGCGTTCTTGAAGAAAGGCGGTCACAGTTGTCTCCAGATAGTGTTAATGGCATCTTATTTTTACATGGACTTAAATTGTAGAACTGTTTATTTTACCTACTATCTTAAACGTTTTTCATGTATGTTTTTCGAGAGGATTTCTATAAACAAATTTTTAAACCATTATTTATGAGTTACAGAATATTTTTTTTGACGGCAGCGGGTGGGACTGGGAGGAATTTCTTTTGGGAGCGGGTGGGACTGGTTTTGAAAACGCGGGAGTGGATGGGACTGGGTGTGATTTTGACTCCCGTGCAGCTCTCTATTGTGTGATACAAAAGATTGTCAGTGTTGCAGTAAATCTGTATGTGTGTGCGTGTGTGTGTGATACAACATATTGTAGTATTGCAGTAAATCTGTATGTGTGTGTGTGTGTGATACAACAGATTGTCAGTGTTGCTGCTAATATATGTTGTTATATGAGCCATTCAGAGCCACATCAAATAATTATTTTGGCTACATGACTATTTTAACAACATGTACACCATATCATAAAGTAATTTTCTGTTCCAGTTCAATAAACCTACTGCCTTTACCAGTATAGTAGATCTTTTGCCTAGACAATTATCATAAACCTTTAGCCTGTAACATTATGATAAATCTATATCTTGTAACATTATGATAAACCTATATCTTGTAACATTATGATAAACCTATATCTTGTAACATTATCATAAACCTATATCTTGTAACATTATCATAAACCTATATCTTGTAACATTATGATAAACCTATAGCCTGTAACATCATGATAAACATATATCCTGTAACATTATGATAAACCTATAACCTGTAACATTATGATAAACTTACATCTTGTAACATTCTGATAAACCTATAGCTTGTAACATTATGATAAACATATAGCCTGTAACATTATGTACACAATATCATAAAGTAATTTTCTGTTCCAGATCAATAAACCTATTGCCTTTACCAGTATAGTAGATCTTTTGCCTACACAGTTATCATAAACCTTTAGCCTGTAACATTATGATAAACCTATATCTTGTAACATTACGATAAACCTATATCTTGTAACATTATGATAAACCTATATCTTGTAACATTATCATAAACCTATAGCCTGTAACATTATGATAAACATATATCCTGTAACAATTTGATAAACCTATAACCTGTAACATTATGATAAACTTACATCTTGTAACATTCTGATAAACCTATAGCCTGTAACATTCTGATAAACCTATAGCCTGTAACATTATGTACACAATATCATAAAGTAATTTTCTGTTCCAGATCAATAAACCTATTGCCTTTACCAGTATAGTAGATCTTTTGCCTACACAGTTATCATAAACCTTTAGCCTGTAACATTACGATAAACCTATATCTTGTAACATTACGATAAACCTATATCTTGTAACATTATGATAAACCTATGTCTTGTAACATTATCATAAACCTATATCTTGTAACATTATGATAAACCTATAGCCTGTAACATTATGATAAACATATATCCTGTAAACATTTTGATAAACCTATAACCTGTAACATTATGATAAACTTACATCTTGTAATATTATGATAAACCTATAGCCTGTAACATTATGATAAACCTATAGCCTGTAACATTATGATAAACCTATAGCCTGTAACATTATGATAAACCTATAGCCTGTAACATTATGATAAACTTACATCTTGTAACATTATGATAAACCTATAGCCTGTAACATTATGATAAACCTATAGCCTGTAACATTATGATAAACCTATAGCCTGTAACATTATGATAAACATATAGCCTGTAACATTATGATAAACCTATATCTTGTAACATTTTGATTAACCTATAGCATGTAACATTATGATAAACATATATCCCGTAACATTATGATAAACCTATATCCTGTAACATTATGATAAAGCTATATCCTGTAATATTATGATAAACCTATAGCCTGTAACATTGTGAAAAACATATAGCCTGTATTATTATGATAAACCTATAGCCTGTATCATTGTGATAAACCTATAGCCTGTAACATTATGATAAACCTATACCCTGTAACATTATGATAAACCTATATCTTGTAACATTATGATAAACCTATATCTTGTAACATTATGATAAACCTATATCTTGTAACATTATGATAAACCTATATCTTATAACATTATCATAAACCTATAGCCTGTAACATTATGATAAACATATATCCTGTAACATTTTGATAAACCTATAACCTGTAACATTATGATAAACTTACATCTTGTAACATTCTAATAAACCTATAGCCTGTAACATTATGATAAACCTATAGCCTGTAACATTATGTACACAATATCATAAAGTAATTTTCTGTTCCAGTTCAATAAACCTATTGCCTTTACCAGTATAGTAGATCTTTTACCTACACAGTTATCATAAACCTTTAGCCTGTAACATTATGATAAACCTATATTTTGTAACATTACGATAAACCTATAGCCTGTAACATTATGATAAACCTATATCTTGTAACATTACGATAAACCTATAGCCTGTAACATTATGATAAACCTATATCTTGTAACATTATCATAAACCTATAGCATGTAACATTATGATAAACCTATATCCTGTAACATTATGATAAACCTATATCCTGTAACATTATGATAAACCTATATCCTGTAACATTATGATAAACCTATATCTTGTAACATTATGATAATCCTATATCCTGTAACATTATGATAAACCTATAGCCCGTAACATTATGATAAACCTATATCTTGTAACATTATGATTAACCTATAGCCTGTAACATTATGATAAACATATATCCCGTAACATTATGATAAACCTATATCCTGTAACATTATGATAAACCTATATCCTGTAAAATTATGATAAGCCTATAGCCTGTAACATTGTGAAAAACATATAGCCTGTATTATTATGATAAACCTATAGCCTTTAACATTTTGATAAACCTATAGCCTGTAACATTATGATAAACCTATAGCCTGTAACATTATGATAAACATATATCTTGTAATATTATGATAAACCTATATCTTGTAACATTATCATAAACCTATATCTTGTAACATTATGATAAACCTATATCTTGTAACATTATCATGAACCTATAGCCTGTAACAATATGATAAACATATATCCTGTAACATTTTGATAAATCTATAACCTGTAACATTATGATAAACTTACATCTTGTAACATTCTGATAAACCTATAGCCTGTAAAATTATGATAAACATATAGCCTGTAACATTATGTACACAATATCATAAAGTAATTTTCTGTTCCAGTTCAATAAACCTATTGCCTTTACCAGTATAGTAGATCTTTTGCCTACACAGTTATCATAAACCTTTAGCCTGTAACATTATGATAAACCTATATCTTGTAACATTACGATAAACCTATAGCCTGTAACATTATGATAAACCTATATCTTGTAACATTACGATAAACCTATAGCCTGTAATATTATGATAAACCTATATCTTGTAACATTATCATAAACCTATATCCTGTAACATTATGATAAACCTATAGCCTGTAACATTATGATAAACCTATATCCTGTAACATTATGATAAACCTATAGCCTTTAACATTTTGATAAACCTATAGCCTGTAACATTATGATAAACCTATAGCCTGTAACATTATGATAAACATATATCTTGTAATATTATGATAAACCTATATCTTGTAACATTATCATAAACCTATATCTTGTAACATTATGATAAACCTATATCTTGTAACATTATGATAAACCTATAGCCTGTAACATTATGATAAACATATATCCTGTAACATTTTGATAAATCTATAACCTGTAACATTATGATAAACTTACATCTTGTAACATTCTGATAAACCTATAGCCTGTAACATTATGATAAACATATAGCCTGTAACATTATGTACACAATATCATAAAGTAATTTTCTGTTCCAGTTTAATAAACCTATTGCCTTTACCAGTATAGTAGATCTTTTGCCTACACAGTTATCATAAACCTTTAGCCTGTAACATTATGATAAACCTATAGCCTGTAACATTGTGATAAACCTATAGCCTGTAACATTGTGATAAACCAATGTGCTGTAAAGTGCAATGGAAATGAATTAAAAGCCACTCCTTGCACTTCATTCCGGCAAACAAACAAACTGATCACGTGATTGACATTTGAAGACGTTCACTTGATACGTCATTATTGAATGTAATAGACTTTAATTAATTATTTTTATATGCATTTTGACGTTTCTATATATTTAGCCAATCCAATCTGTTCACTGGGAAGTGAAGGTATCAATGCCATTTAGCGGTGAAACGTGTGTTCTTATCAATATTTTACTTTCGTTACAAAAAAAAGCGTTTTAAGCATTTAAAAATTTCGTAAAATAATTTAACATTCCATAGCTGAAAACTGTTTAACATTCAACATCATTTCAAACTATTATAAACATTTCAACATTCCACAACATTTCATATTGACAACCGACAAGTAGTTTAATAAAAAAAAATTAAAATTTACTTCTCAATCGCACTAAGTTGTCTATCCTGAACTGTGCTATTTTTAGCTTCAACAAAATAATGCAGAGATATTTCTTTCTTTAAATGATCCATTGAGCCAACAGCTAAACACATGTGCATCTTATTTACATAATTGACTGTCATGTCATTCTACATAACAACAACTCATAACTTACAGCGATGCAGGCAATCACATGAAAAACACACCCAAAGCCATAAATGTCAATTTCGTATGTGCATAAATATTTCAAATATTAAAAGAACAAATGTGTGTGCCCATGAGGAAAGAGCGACCGACCGAAGATAGACAGACAAATAGAGAAGCAGACTGGCAGAGAAAGTAACAGACGGAGAGAACAAGGGAATTAAGTAATGTTGCTGTTTGCTGTTCTATTAGTTGCTCATACCAATAAAACATAGATGGTCAGTACTTGCTGTACATTATTTAGGTTAGTTCTCAGTACTAATAGTGGGTTGAGTAGTACATATCACTATTTCTTGAATATTTGTTTATAATGTTTAGGTGAGATGTATTTAGGTCCCCATGTATTTGACTACGTATAGTATTCTAAAGTCGCCCGGGTAATTAAATTCCCTAGGTTCTCTCCGAAAATCGAACCCGTACACTCTGATAGGCTGACAGTCGAGCATATAAGGAGAGGTGGGAGGGGAAGACTACATACCTTCCCATCAGTTGTTTACGGGATCTAATAGATTGCCATTTCATCCCTACAAGTTCATTAAGCAAAATATAAAACCAAGGAATACGGATACACAAATATTAACGAATCATTTTACAAAACTTTGTCTTTAATTAACCCAAGTATGGTTTGAAGTCCCAGACTGAACCGGATACTGTATTCTAATTATAACATAACATCCCCAGTGGTTTTTAATTTAATATTGAGCTGTAATGAAATCATTTTGTCACCAATTATCTTGAAAATCGTTTTTTCTTTTAAAAAGAATGAGATGTTTCGCAATGTCGACATGACGTCATTTGTATGCACGTGACAACAGATCCGTTCTTATGAATAAGAAAAAAAAAGATTTTTAAGAGAGTTAACTTTTATTGAGATGGATTGAAAATGGCCTCCAAAAATGCCTAGCCTTGGGACATACAATATCTATGACAGTCTCTGTTAATGACCTACCAGATATCTCTGACAGTTACTGTCAAGGACCTACCAGATAAATCTGACGGTCTCTATAAAGGACCTACCAGATATCTTTGACAGTCTCTGGCAAGGACCTACCAGATATATCTGACAGTTTCTGTAAATGACCTAGCAGAGATCTCTGACAGTCTATGTCAAGGACCTACCAGATATATCTGACAGTCTCTGTCAAGGGCCTACCAGATATATCTGACAGTCACTGTCAAGGACCTACCAGATATCTATGACAGTCTCTGTAAAGGACCTACCAGATATCTCTGACAGTCTCTGTCAAGGATCTACCTTATATCTCTGACAGTCTATATAAAGGACCTACCAGATATCTCTGACAGTCTATATCAAGGACCTACGAGATATCTCTGACAGTCTATGTCAAGGACCTACCAGATATCTCTGACAGTCTATGTCAAGGGCCCCCCTAATACCTAAGAACAGATCTGAGTGATAAAGATAAGAAACGGGCTATTGTCTTATACATGACTGACCAACTACCAGAGGTAAACAGATCACGTGTCCCTGCGTACTTCCTTCTGCCTTCTTGCCTTCCTCATTAACCTTTTAGCGATGTGAGGTCAGGCCATCGTTACAGCCGCTATCTGTGGTCCGTTGTATCAGATAGCTGATTGTTCTTGCCGTACAGAAGGTTTCCTCACAAAGTGCTAATAGATAATGGCACTTGCTTTATCGATAGTATTCCTAACAGAGCGCTAATAGCTTTTATACTTGTTTTACCGATAGTCTTCCTCACTGCTAATAGCTGTTTATACTTGCTGTACCGATAGCCTTCCTGACTACTAATAGCTGTTTATACTTGCTGTACCGATAGCCTTCCTCACTGCTAATAGCTGTTTATAATTTCTGTACTGACAGAAATTAGTCACAGTTCTAGTCACAGCTCTAGTCATAGATCTAGTCACAGCTTTAGTCACAGCTCTAGTCATAGCTCTAGTCATAGCTCTAGTCACAGCTCTAGTCATAGCTTTAGTCACAGCTCTAGTCAAAGCTCTAGTCATAGCTCTAGTCACAGCTCTAGTCATAGCTCTAGTCATAGCTCTAGTCACAGCTCTAGTCACAGCTCTAGTCATAGCTCTAGTCACAACTCTAGTCATAGCTCTTGTCATAGCTCTAGTCATAGCTCTAGTCACAGCTCTAGTCACAGCTCTAGTCACAGCTCTAGTCATAGCTCTAGTCACAGGTCTAGTCACAGCTCTAGTCATAGCTCTAGTCACAGCTCTAGTCACAGCTCTAGTCACAGCTCTAGGCATAGCTCTAGTCACAGCTCTAGTCACAGCTCTAGTCATAGCTCTAGTCACAGCTCTAGTCACAGCTCTAGTCACAGCTCTAGTCACAGCGCTAACTACAGAACTGAATAATATGTCATAGTCACAAATGAATGATATGTCAAAGTCAGAACTAAATGTTATGTCATAGTCAGAACTGAATATGTCATGGTCACAACTGAATGATATGTCATGGTCAGAACTGAATATGTCATGGTCAGAACTGAATATGTCATGGTCACAACTGAATGATATGTCATGGTCAGAACTGAATATGTCATGGTCAAAACTAAATGATATGTCATGGTCAGAACTGAATGATATGTCATGGTCACAACTGAATGATATGTTATGGTCACAACTGAATGATATGTCATAGTCACAACTGAATGATATGTTATGGTCACAACTGAATGATATGTCATGTCCACAACTGAATGATATGTCATGTCCACAACTGAATGATATGTCATGGTCAGAACTGAATGATATGTCATGTCCACAGCTGAATGATATGTCATGTTCACAGCTGAATGATATATCATGGTCAGAACTGAATGATATGTCATGGTCAGAGCTGAATGATATGTCATGTCCAAAACTGAATATGTCATGGTCACAACTGAATGATATGTCATGGTCAGAACTGAATGATATGTCATGGTCAGAACTGAATGATATGTCATGTTCACAACTGAATGATATGTCATGTTCACAACTGAATGATATGTCAGGGTCAGAACTGAATGATATGTCATGGTCAGAACTGAATGATATGTCGTGGTCAGAATTGAATGATATGTCATGGTCAGAACTGAATGATATGTCATGGTCAGAACTGAATGATATGTCATGGTCACAACTGAATGATATGTCGTGGTCAGAACTGAATGATATGTCGTGGTCAGAACTGAATGATATGTCATGGTCAGAACTGAATGATATGTCATGGTCAGAACTGAATGATATGTCGTGGTCAGAATTGAATATGTCATGGTCACAACTGAATTATATGTCATGATCACAACTGAATGATATGTCATGGTCAAAACTGACAAAAGAGCGTCAGGTGTGTCCGTGCTGGTATATTGGTCATTGTTAATTCCACTTAGTGCTGACAAGATAGAGATTAAAAAATGTCTTGTTGATTTTGACTATCCTCTTGAATTTCCTGATCACGAAATGGACAGTTTATCCTTGACCTCTTTGTCCACAAACGTCCGGCATCCAATCTTACGTCTGCTGGTGAAGGCTGTTGATTACATAAATGTTTGGTCACGCGTTTGTAAAAAAAAAAATTACGTTCGTAGTTTTAAACGGGCAGTTTCCGTTAGGGATCATTCATTGAGTTATTTTGGGCAATACTGAAATGTTAGTCAGTTGGTCTTTCTTTTTTTTTTTGGGGTAATTTCATGATGGACACGCATAATATTATTGAGATCTGTAGACTTGTGTTTACTAAAGAGGTGATTCATAAAGTTTTTGAGATTTTGCATTGTTGCATCTACTAAAGAGGCAATTCTTAAAGTTTTTGAGATTTGCATTGTTGCGTTTATTAAAGAGGCAATTCATTATAGCCTTAACCAGTGTAAAAAGTACCAAAAATATACTTCAGTATTTGACTGATGCTACTTGCATCATAAAGGGTTTTTTCACAAAGTGCCAATAGCTGATGCTACTTGCCGCACTTGTACGTTTTCTCACAAAGTGCCAATAGCTGATGCTTCTTGCCGTACATATATTCATAAGCATATAATTATAAGGTATTTTTGTACACAGTATTTCGCTACGCAGTATTTAGTTTTTCTTATAAAATTATATTCATAGCTGTTATGCAGTTGATTAAATATAACCTCCCATCCATGTACAGTTTTAAAACTAAAAATGGAAAGTTCAAGATTTAAAAAAGAATTTCAATATGAAGTGTTCAGCCTTTAAATTAACTTCATTTAATTTTTTTCAAATTCAAATTGAAAGGGAAGATTTATAACAGTTAGAGGTTCTTAGCATGTTCTGCCAGAAATCAATCAATATTAAAATGGGTCAAACTAATAGTGTTTCATTGAAATCAAACAATTCTTGAAAAAATAATCTCTAGTAAAGAATTATGTTTATAATTCAATCATTTAATCATCAATATAAGTGCAGTAAAGTTCTATCGCCACATGTAACCTTTACAAAATGTAAGACACTTTTGTCCATGAAATGAAACATTACATTGGAAATAAAAATGACACTAAATTTACATTGAAACATTATTGTGTGAAACAAAATAAAATGAGACATGACTCCAATTTTACTTTGAGACTTAATTGTGTGAGACAAAATAAAATGAGACATGACTCCAATTTTACTTTGAAACTTTATTGTGTCAGACAAAATAAAATGAGAATTTACTCTTTGACTCTGTGACTCCAGCCACAGCTATTTTAGAGTTACTGGACTTAGTTTTTTCCTAATTATCTCCCATTAAAGTGTCTCCTATACTCTAATGACAAATGTCAACTCGTGCAGACACCGGTGACATGTCTCATTGATTCTAATGAAATTACAGATGACATCTGATTCGAAAGAGAGAGAGAGAGAGAGAGAGAGAGAGAGAGAGAGAGAGAGACTAAGATATCAGTAATGCCATTCTTCATTAAGACAAAACACATACGACCAAGTTCAGGTCATTTTTAGATTTGTTTACGTCAATTTATTGTCCATTGTAAACGTGAATGTTTATCTGCCGACTGTCTGTAAAAAGGACATCCCATAATTTCAGATGAAAAAAAAAACCGAATTAGAAATTATCTTTTTTTATCCAGTTTGGTTTGGAAAACTACTATCATAGTCATCAACATATCCACAGTCCACAGCTTCAGTTAGTCCATGCCTGCCAAATGTGAATCATTTTTATCCTGATGTGGACAATTGTTGATCTGTTCAGATATAAAAAAATGACATCTAGAAATCAGATCATTCTTTAGATATTTTGTAAGTGCTTTTCTTAGTGTGTGTGTGTGTGTGTGTATGAGTATGTATATATATATATATATATATATATATATATATATATTGATAGATAGACAGATATTTTAACACTATTTAGATTTTATTGATACACGTGCGGAGTTAATTACAAGAATGCCTTTTTTAAAAAATCTCTACCATTGTTGTTGTGCATATTTTTTTTTGAAACTTTAATATCTGACGTTGAAATATTTCATATAACTTTACATATAAGTATGTCTAGTTAATAGATATCAATTGTAATGCAAACCATGACAGCCAACCTGGATAGGTTATATTCAGATATGAAATAGTTTTTGATCCATCTAGATATAGACTGGCATGAGGATGAGTAGGGTATACGGTTCTTGTTACAATAATTTATATCAGAAGGGTTGGTTGCTTTAGATGTTTGTTATAAAACATTACAAATTTTTTAAAAATCTGTAAATTTCTGTCCTAAATTGGCTCTGATATTTGATGAATTGGCAGATTGTGGTGGGGTATTATCTGTTACATGATGAATTGGCAGGTTGTGTTGGAGTATTATCTGTTACATGATGAATTGGCAGATTGTGGTGGGGTATTATCTGTTACATGATGAATTGGCAGATTGTGGTGGGGTATTATCTGTTACATGATGAATTGGCAGATTGTGTTGGGGTATTATCTGTTACATGATGAATTGGCAGGTTGTGGTGGGGTATTATCTGTTACATGATGAAATGGCAGGTTGTGGTGTGGTATTATCTGTTACATGATGAATTGGCAGATTGTGGTGGGGTATTATCTGTTACATGATGAATTGGCAGATTGTGGTGGGGTATTATCTGTTACATGGTGAATTGACAGATTGTGTTGGGGTATTATCTGTTGGCAGGTTGTGGTGGGGTATTATCTGTTACATGATGAATTGGCAGGTTGTGGTGTGGTATTATCTGTTACATGATCAATTGGCAGGTTGTGGGTGTATTATCTGTTACATGATGAATTGGCAGGTTGTGTTGGGGTATTATCAGTTATATGATGAATTGGCAGGTTATGGTGGGGTATTATCTGTTACATGATGAATCGGCAGGTTGTGGTGGGATATTATCTGTTACTTGATGAATTGGCAGGTTGTGGGGGGTATTATCTGTTTCTGGATAATTTATGTAACAAAATATTAGCAGCCTTGTCACAAGCAAACATATTTTTATGTTTATATATTATAATGAAGTTAATTAAAAAGTTTACATAAGCTTAACACAAAGCTATACATTATTGATCGCTTTTCAAGTAATCGTGCTCTTGCTCTACTTAATAAAATAACGCTACTGTACTCCAAAGAGTATTGAAACAAAACAAAGATAATAAAAAAGTAAAAATCTAATAACAAAAATGTAACAAAGGTGTAACTTGACATCTTTCTGATGCAAGAATTCACTACAAATATGACAGTTAACAATTTGAAGCCAAAGAACATCCATGTTGGAGGCTATTCAATCTGCCATATTTATCTCAGTGGAAGATATTTTTTGTTTACAATAATTAAAAAACCGCGTCCTTTTGTGTTATCTTCGATTAAATTCCTTTTATAAGTTCCGTGAACGTCATCTGCGTTAATAGCAGCCATTTTCGTTATGTTGATATATTCATTATTAATAGTACATTAGTAGTACTGTAAGAGTTGAACATGTTTGTTGACTTTCACCTCATCAGTATACAATCTTGCCTTTTGACGATGTCTACATTGTAGTCTAGATGACAGATTGTGTTAGATTAAGATGATGTCTGCATTGTAGACTAGATGACAGATTGTGTTAGCCTAAGATGATGTCTAAGTAGAAGACTAGATGACAGATTATGTTAGATTAAGATGATGTCTACTTAGAAGACTTCTTCTTCTTTTGGCTCTACAGCCCATTTAGGGCCCTGGCCTGCCATACTACTCTTCTCCACTTTTCCCTATCCATGGTCTTTTTCCTCCACTCTCTCACTCCTATGGCTTTAAGGTCTTTCTCCACTTCCTCTAACCATCTGCTTCTTGGTCTGCATTTTCTCATTGGGTGTTGCTTTATATATTGCTTTTGGACCTGTTTTGTTTTCCACCTCAATCTATTCATTTTGATTTCAGCTGTTATATTTGGTTCTTCGTATGTTAGATTATGATGATGTCTACATCGTAGCTGACAGATTATGTTAGCCTAAGATGATTTCAACGTATTAGTGTAGAGTTTCTTAGTTTATCACTTGACTGCGGTGATATTTTACAACAATAGAATATCATGAAACTTACAGTGACGTAAATGACAATGTTTCCCAACCTTTTGTGTGCATACTAAACTTTTCGAAATAGTCGAATACTCCTTTTGTAAGATAAGAACTTATCTGACATAACTTAAAAATGTATTTTGCTCTTAGTTGTGCTTATTGTTAAATCTCTTATTGTTACTTAGTTTCTTGTGAGACATTACATAACACAGATGTTATTTTAACACAGATAAACAAAACGAAATGTGCACAGAAAAAAGACATGTTATTCTAGAGTCTGTTTTGAATGATATTAAATACTGCTCTACGCCATTTGTGTTTGACATTTCGTTGGACGTAATTTGGTTTGATAGATTGCTTAGGTCATGACTTTGTTCAGGTGGCCTTTCAAGTTTTTTTTTGTTTTTTTTTATTTTTAATTTAATCATTTAACTTAATTACGTTGTAGGCGGACCCGATGTCATTTTATGTTTCAAGTTGGAACGTGAAGGAAAACAGGTTGTTGTATACACACACACTAACTCACGTGCAAACTCTCTCTCTTTCTCTCTCTCTCTCTCTCTCACTCTCTCTCTCTCTCTATGTCTCTCTCTCTCTCTCTCTCTCTCTCTCTCTCCCCCTCTCTCTCTCATAGACACTCTTACGTTTTCATTTCAACCCATTTGTTTACATTCTTGCAGATCGAGAGTTCAACAAAGTCTGATATTTCAAACATTACATAAGGGCTCACAAAGTCTGATATTTGAAACATCGCATAATGGCTCATAATGGCTCACAAAGTCTGATGTTTGAAACATTACATAAGGGCTTACAAAGTCTGATGTTTGAAACATTACATAAGGGCTCATTACATAAAGTCTGATGTTGTAACATTATATGGTGGCCTCACAAACTTTGATGTTGTAACATTATATGGTGGCCTCACAAAGTCATTATATGGTGGCCTCACAAAGTCATTATATGGTGGCCTCACAAAGTCATTATATGGTGGCCTCACAAAGTCATTATATGGTGGCCTCACAAAGTCATTGTATGGGAGTCTTACAAAGTCTTATTTTTGAAAGATTATATTGGGGATAACATCTCTGAATGCTTTCAAAACTTACCTCCATCCTCCACACCCCCTCCCACTACCCCTATTTTCCTCCCCGAATTTCTCGAGTTGATACACCGAACTAGCACCTATTTCTTTGTCGCTGGCCTAACTAACCTGTGCTGCCAACTTTGATGTAAGAAATCTATCCACAAGGTGATCTGTTTGTATCCCAGTGAATCGACGTTCCATACATAACATCTGTAAGTTCAAACAAATCTTTTGTTTTTGTTTTCCTACTGTCCGCCACTTCCAGCCCACCACATTGGAGTGATCTGACGTCATCACGAGGAAATACAAAAGAGTTCTCTGCAGTATAGAAAATTGTTAAGATATACTTGATTAACAATTAGTTCATAACTTTATATAAAAAAAACAGTCTATGAACTTATGAAACATCAAAACTTTGAAATTATTATAACATTATTTTCCCCCTGCTTTTTTCAATTATTTGATCATCAGAGTGCTTTATTATATTTAAACAATTTTTTTCTAAGCTTTGCTGATTATTGCTTCTAAATTCGGCGTGTAAATTTAATTATTTTAAAATTAAAAATGGAAAAAAATAATATATATATATATATATATATATATATTGTTATGATATCGTCCGAGTTAGTTTATAGTTACATTGTTTACATATAAATTAACAAAATCAATGGCAACAGAATGATATAAAAAGACAAGTTTATCAGATTGATATCAAGAATTATTTCCTTTTAAAACATGTCCACATTAATGAAAAGATATCGCCTAAAGTTTGTGTCATAATTTGATTCAGATAACTTATAAAATAATTGATTTAGTTTTGTATTCCTGAACATCGTTCTATTCACAAATTCACAAATTAATGTTAAAAATCTATACATTTACTCATGATATTACATCAACATACAAATCTATACATTCACACATGATATTACATCAACATACAAATCTATACATTCACACATGATATTACATCGACATACAAATCTATACATTCACACATGATATTACATCGACATACAAATCTATACATTCACACATGATTTTACAACATACAAATATATACATTCACACATGATATTACATCAGCATACAAATCTATACATTCACATATGATATTACATCAACATACAAATCTATACATTCACACATGATATTACATCAACATACAAATCTATACATTCACACATGATATTACATCAACATACAAACCTATACATTCACACATGATATTACATCAACATACAAATCTATACATTCACACATGATAGTGCATCAACATACAAATCTATACATTCACACATGATATTACATCAACATACAAATCTATCCATTTACACATGATATTACATCAACATACAAATCTATACATTCACACAATATGGTTGTATGAGGGGAATCTTTCCATCCTCACTTAACACTTTTACTTCGCTGGTTACGAAATCTGTGATTCATCTCTCATGTCATGACCTCAGACAGAATGGAGGTCAGTACCATCTCTACCGAAGATGTTTGGAAATATAAGTCCAGATTATAGTCAGCAACTCACTGGGTGGGAGAAGAATGGGTTGACAGTGTGGGTGGGGGAGTTGGACCAAGACATTGTCGTCATGAGGAATGAATGTCCTGAATATAGACTAAATGTTTAACGACATATGTGGGGATACTATACACTAGATTACATGGTGATACTATAAAGTAGATTACATGGTGGATACTATAGACTAGATTACATGGTGGATACTATAGACTAGATTACATGGTGATACTATAGACTAGATTACATGGGGATACTATAAACTAGATTACATGGTGGATACTACAGACTAGATTACATGGGGATACTATAAACTAGATTACATGGTGGATACTACAGACTAGATTACATGGTGGATACTATAAACTAGATTACATGGTGGATACTATAGACTAGATTACATGGTGGATACTATAAGCTAGATTACATGGTGGATACTATAAGCTAGATTACATGGTGATACTATAGACTAGATTGCATGTGAATACTTTAAACTAGATTACATGGTAGATATTATAAGATAGATTACAGGGTGATACTATAGACTAGATTGCATGTGAATACTTTAAACTAGATTACATGGTGGATATTATAAGATAGATTACATGGTGATACTATAGACTAGATTATTATGTGAATACTTTAAACTAGATTACATGGTTGATACTATAATTACATAGGGATTACATAGATAGATAGATTACATAGGTGTAAAGGTATAATTGTGTAAAGGTATAGAAGTGTAAAGATATAATTGTTTCGTGTAAAAATATAATTGTTTCGAAACAGTAAGATCACTTTTAATTTAACTAAATCCGAGTTTTTTATATTTCCGGAAGTAAGAACGAATTTAGAGTTGAAGGTCCACTCTCGTATAGGACAGACGTGTCATTGTAGTTATTCTGAGTGAAATATATTATTGTATTCTGAGTGATCACGAGAGAGTTATAGTTCACCTCCATGTTGGAGATATTGTGCTAGACAGTTTATTATATACATGTACTTGGATATTATAGATGGATCCTTTGAACTTGATTGAGTTCCTATTTGAATGTGGTAATTTATTGGATTGATTTTTACAATATGTACTCGGAATTTATTTCATCATTTTTTATAATATTATTGTGTCGAGAATAAATACTTGAATCAGCTAAGAACTCTTGTATCAAGTTATTTTTGATGTTGTGATTTGTGAATAGGAAAGAACCGCCACAGCTACCATAAACACGCCTCCAGTTCACAATCTATATTGATACAGCAATGAACTTAATACCCTGTCAAAAATTGGGAATAATTATACGTTGACAAATGCTGATAGCAGTGATAGCCCAAATAATATACCCTGACAATGGTGGCAGCGATGACGAACTGAACCTGAAAACTGAACAATAAGAACTACGAACACAGGAAAGTACAACTTCCATTTTGCTGGACGAGCTGAATTCATCTTCCAGAGGCGGCACCAGAAATCTGATAAATTGTGGCCAACATGGAGAACCTAAGCATCCCGAAGACCAGAGAGACCAGTATACTGTTAACAGTTTGCAAATAAAGGTTCATCTTCCAGAGGCGGCAACAAAAGTTGATTCAACCCGACGGAGCCCCACGGTGACCCACACCACAGTGACCCACATTTGCAAGTTGACGTGTCCGACACTGAGGTCGTTAGCAAGTGACACCTCATTTTGATCGCGGCATACCCTACTCCCCGATTAAAGTCACACTTTGGTACCTAGTTGCCAAATATAAGAAGATATACTTCTTACAGTATAAAAATTCATCATTAGAGAATTCATCATTATTTTCTCTCTGCTTGTGTATTCCGATGACGTCAGCACCTTCCCGTAGACGGCGTGCAAACCAGGTCAAGATGGCCGCTTGTTTTCTTGTAGACTGAGACTACACTACACATCTCAGACTGTGTTTGTTTACCTTGTACATTCAGGAAGAAACTTTCATTCACTGTTGGCCAGTGTTTACATTAACACTTTCATTCATCTACGGAAAAGGAGGCAAGGTCACAGGTCAAGATGGCTGTTTGCTACACTAAAGACTGTGCTTGTTAGTGCTTGTATTAACATTATTAGGAACCAGGACAAGAAGATAGAACAGCAGAACAAGGAAGACAAGTAAATATATTTACTTTAAATTTAAATAATTTTTTTTTTCTTCTCTCCTATTTTATTTTCCCCTTATAATCAGTGTTCATTTATGTTATTTGTTTCATTAATGGGTGGTGGAGTGGTGAGTCAGTTGAACTAGTCATCTGGCGCTTTCTGTTAGGACATACTGATTTTCTTTCTGGATCTTTACACTTAATTGTGTGTTGATTGATTAATTTTGGATCCAGATAGATTATCGATATCATGTAAATATTTAGTTGTCTGCGACTTGTTTGTTCATTGTTTAAAACCCTTTGTTTAAATATTGTCCGCAAATTTTTTTTTTCTACCAGTTTTGTCGATGTCTCGTCTAGTTTAATCATTATTTTTCTCTCACGTCTACTATCAATCTACTAGGAATTTTTTTTCGCTGATTCTGTTATCGTTTAAGTCCTGTCTTGTAAAAACCTTATTTCTTCATAATTATTTTTTTTTTTATTATTTATCATTTATTGGACACTGAACACTGACCCCCCTTCTATTTTTGTTACTTCAATGTACAATATTGTATAATGATTTTTGCCATGTAGTCAATGCCAGTTAGTAATATTTAGTGCCAATTAATATTGATCAGTGCCAGTGAATTTTTCTTGAGGTTACATTGATTTTAGATTTATGTATTGCCAGTGATACAGTATCAGTATCATATATTTCTCTATAATAGTGATTTTTCTCACTATATTTCCCTATTTGATATATCTGAACCGGCAATATGGAGGCTAAAAATTTAGAAGAAAATTTATGGGAAGTATATGAGAGGAGAGGTGAAAAATATGGTCTAACAGGAGAGAAACTCCTACAATTTATTAAAGAAAACGTTGAAAAAGAGGAACTTAAGGCTAAAGAAAGAGTAGATAGAGAAGACAGACTTGCCCTTAGAAATCTTGAAAAAGACAAATTAGAAATGCAAGAAAAATTAGAAAAAGAGAAATTAGAAATGAAAAAGTTAGATGCAGACAGACAGGAAAAATTAGAAAAAGAGAAATTAGAAATGAAAAAGTTAGATGCAGACAGACAGGAAAGATTAGAGAAAGAGAAATTAGACAGACAGGAAAGGTTAGAGAAAGAGAAAATACAGTTAGAAATAAAAAAGATTAGAAGCAGAAATAGAAATGAAAAGAATAGACTCAGAGCAACACACAAAAACACTGCAAAAGAATAATACAGGTGGTAGACCACATATAGCTCAGTTTAATTCTAAAGATGGTAACATTGATGCATATTTGGCCAATTTTGAATCTATACTTACAGTTAACAATATACCAGAGTCTGAGTGGACTAAATATGTACTAGAAGCATTCCGTGGTGAATCAGTAAGCGTATTGCAAATGTTAGGACGACCAGAACATAAATCATATAATGAAATTAAGCAACACCTCTTAGATCTTCATAACAAAACTGAGGAACACTATAGGAATCTGTTCCACAATTCAATAATGACTGAAACAGAACACCCTACAGCCTATATAAATAAATTGGAGTCCTATTTAAATAACTACATTAAAATGGCTGGCATAAATGCATCTGATCCCCAACAAATTATAGAATTAATGCTAGTAGACAAAATTTTAAACATAAGCTCCAGCAAATTATTCTCTTTCATTAAATTAAAGAAGGTCAATTGCAAGAAAGATCTTATTTCCACATTATCTGATTATAAAGATAGTAATCAAGATGTCCCCATGTTCAAAAGTAAGAATGACAATACTTTTAGTGCCATTAGACACAAAAACAAATCACAATACAGTTACAATGATAATAGATATAGAAGCTTACCTGCCAGATTTCCTAATAGGATGCAAAGGACTTGTTATTACTGTCATAATCCAGGACACAATATAGCCAAATGCAAGTTATATCTCAACAGAAATAGATATGTGAATAATGGTCAGGTACAAGAAAGCAGATATATACCCAATAGACAGTATCATAGAAACAGTAATGATAGATCTTCTGATAGATATCAGGGACAATATAGAAATAGACAGTCACCAAACAATAGTCCTCCTAGACATAATAATGATAGAGGCAGATCCTTAAATAGAAATAACAAAGTACATAATGTTAATGCTTTGCTAAGTAACAATGGTAATTTGATATTTTACCCCTGTTTTCTCAATAATAAACCGGTTATGTGTCTTAGAGACACAGGTGCTACATGTGTAGTGGTAGATGTATCTCTTGTTCCACATGAGTGCATGATGGACAGTTCAGAAGATATTAAATTAGGAAATGGTCACACACTTAGCTGTAAGAAAGCCATGATAGATATAGACACCCCATGGATTAGTGGGAAAATTGAGGCCATAGCTATGACATCACCAGTAGCCCCTTTAATTATAGGTAATATTCCAGACATTAAACCAGATAATTCTCAAGAGTTATTTACACTTTGGTTAAGTAACAAAGAAATAAACATACAAAAAGTACTGAAATCTATAGATAAGGACCCGATAGAAAGTGATACTACTACTATAATACAAACTATGCAAAATTCTGAAAAGCAGACAGAGGCAACAATAGTAAAACAAATAAACTCATTTTCAGTTGTTGCACATGATAGTAAACAAAGTAGAAAAGAGTCAACAGTATCAGATAAACACAAATCAGTATGTTTTCATTGTAAGAAACCTAACCATAAATCAAATAGATGCACCCTAAAATTTAGACATATTAAATGTTACTGCTGCCATAATTTTGGTCACAAACAATCATTTTGCCCCTTTAGATATAAACAAACTAGTAATACCTATGAAGAAAACATCAGAATTAGACAACAACCACAGAAGACATATAGTAATAGACATACACACAATAGCAAAATGAGAAATAAACAACCACAAAATGACTATAGAAATGAACATGTACAGAATAAATACAACCGTTTAGATAGCAATGAATACAGAAAAAGACAAGATTGTAAAACATTAAGATATGGGACAAATAAACATACAAATTATTTTAATAAGCTTCAATGTAGCTATTGTAAAAATTTTGGTCATGCAAAGAATAATTGTTTTAAACTTAGACATATTTCTTATTTGAAACCCAGTTTGAGAAAACACACACATTCAAGAGGCACATTGTTTAATAAGAAACAAGACTTAGATGAAAATGATAGATTTAGATTTAGCACATATTAAGCATTCAGATAATTTCATACCAGATATTTTATCAAGGCTAACTGAATAAATTGATCAGATATTTTGTTGCTGGCATAATAATTAAATAACAATTAATAACATACAAAATATTTTTCTTGATTGTTAAATGAAATTTATCTTAGACTTAACTAGTACACAGATATACATACATTGATAAATAATAATGTGATTTACATAGATATTATAAATGGAGAATAGTAATTTGAGTTAGCATATTTGGTAACACATAGTAAATTTTTTTTTTTAGAAATTCTTACTCAAGAATATAAATTCATTCAGCATGATATATTATGATTATATTTTTTTTTGTTGATTATGGCACATTGTACTTCATGTTAATAAATGACTTGGCAATAATTTTTTTTGAAGATTGTTAATGTTAGGTTGGTATTTAAAAACACTGACATGGCAAATTTTTTTTTTTGTAATAGAAAGACATTGTGAACAATTTATTCTATATAATGGCATTGAACAAATTTTTTTTGAGATGGCATACATTGGCATTGTAATTTATTTTTTTTTTTAAATATTGCATGAATTGACATTGATTAGCAAATTATTGTATATAATGGTATTGTACATTATTTTTATCATTTACTTAGTACATATTAGGAAGATTGTTTACATAGATTTTGGTAACATGAAATAACATTTTTTTTGTGACATGATTAGTTGTTACCATTACTTGTAATTGTTTGGATACCACAAACTTGTACTTGTTCACCAAAATTTGAGGTGATATACATATTGATATAACAGGATAAAAGAGGCATACCACTGTTGGACATTATGTAATTTGAAACTGTAGAATATATTATGTTGGTACTATGAATTAGTTATAATGTTGAGATGGACTTAGGTAATATTGTTCATAATCATTTGTTTTTTCTCAATTAGTTATTGTACTTGGTTTATCCAAGGGTTGGTCGGAAAGGACCATATAAGCAGCAGGGACGCTGTATGTTGATTGTACCCCATGAGATCCAGCCAAGTGGCTGATGATTATTATTTATTGAATCAAGAGTATGGACATCGGTATTGTCATACTGTCTTATTTGAATTTCTTCGGACAACTACGCATATATTTAAGTTGGGCATAGGAATGCCATAATATTGTACTTGAGTTTAATGGGGATATTGAATATATTTTGGCATCGCTTCGGCACGATATGCCATGTTGTATACAGTAACAATTGATAAAATAATTAATTTGATTTTGACAATGCTGTAGTATTAAGATACCACATTGTAAGACATATAATTTATGGTTGTAACTTCTGTCAATTTTTTTTCATGATGTTGATGCAAATATATGCACCTATAATGTTATTTTGTAGATAACTTATTATAAATAGAAATACAAGTGTATATATATATTGATGTATATAGTTACTCTAGTTGCATAGAGTGGAATATTTTTTTTTGATACATTGATTGTAACTTATCATACATTAAGGATGGTACAGATCTATAGTGCAATTAATAATAGTTTTTTTTTAGAGAAATGTTGCACATTTTTTGGTGGGTGGGGAGGTGTAAAGGTATAATTGTGTAAAGGTATAGAAGTGTAAAGATATAATTGTTTCGTGTAAAAATATAATTGTTTCGAAACAGTAAGATCACTTTTAATTTAACTAAATCCGAGTTTTTTATATTTCCGGAAGTAAGAACGAATTTAGAGTTGAAGGTCCACTCTCGTATAGGACAGACGTGTCATTGTAGTTATTCTGAGTGAAATATATTATTGTATTCTGAGTGATCACGAGAGAGTTATAGTTCACCTCCATGTTGGAGATATTGTGCTAGACAGTTTATTATATACATGTACTTGGATATTATAGATGGATCCTTTGAACTTGATTGAGTTCCTATTTGAATGTGGTAATTTATTGGATTGATTTTTACAATATGTACTCGGAATTTATTTCATCATTTTTTATAATATTATTGTGTCGAGAATAAATACTTGAATCAGCTAAGAACTCTTGTATCAAGTTATTTTTGATGTTGTGATTTGTGAATAGGAAAGAACCGCCACAGCTACCATAAACACGCCTCCAGTTCACAATCTATATTGATACAGCAATGAACTTGATACCCTGTCAAAAATTGGGAATAATTATACGTTGACAAATGCTGATAGCAGTGATAGCCCAAATAATATACCCTGACAATAGGGGATACTATATAATGAATACTATAGTTACTGTAGTAGCCATATTTAAAATAAACATAAATAGAGCTATCTGTGGTAGATATATTTAAAATAAACATAAATACAGCTATATGTAGTAGCTATCTGGCATCTCGGTACTCTTTGTTTGGAAATATTGGATGAAGAAATTCAGTTTTCTGGATAAAAAACCAATTACTTTGGCCGCCACAGCGATCCATCAATTTCACGTTGTATTGGCAGTGAATGTATAATTGGTCAGTAAATGTTGTATTGGCAGTGAATGTATAATTGGTCAGTAAATGTTGTATTGGCAGTGAATGTATAATTGGTCAGTAAATGTTGTATTGGCAGTGAATGTAGAATTGGTCAGTAAATGTTGTATTGGCAGTGAATGTAGAATTGGTCAGTAAATGTTGTATTGGCAGTGAATGTAGAATTGGTCAGTAAATGTTGTATTGGCAGTAAATGTAGAATTGGTCAGTAAATGTTGTATTGGCAGTGAATGTAGAATTGGGCAGTAATGTCGGAGTTTGTTACCTTTGTGTTGAATGTGTGTTGTTTATACGTGAGTACGAAATAATTGTATATGGAGGATAAAAATGTGTGTAACTGTGTGTGATTATAAGAATACACAATTAGATGTGTTTGTCAAGATATATGAGTGACTGTGTGTATATATATAGAAAATGTGTATGTCAACATTCATGTGTGTGGAGATATATGTGACTCTTCCTTTACATTTGGACAAACTAGGATATATATGCATGTATGTGTAAGAAGTTATGTGTAGCTGTGTATTTGTATTGAGATACCCTTAAGACTTGTTTATAAATGTTGAAATATACTTAAGACTTGTTTATGTTTGTTGAAATACACTTAAGACTTGTGTATATTTGTTGAAATACACTTAAGACTTGTTTATATTTGTTGAAATACACTTAAGACTTGTTTATGTTTGTTGAAATACACTTAAGACTTTTTATATTTGTTGAAATACACTTAAGACTTGTTTATATTTGTTGAAATACACTTAAGACTTGTTTATGTTTGTTGAAATACACTTAATACTTGTTTATATTTGTTGAAATATACTTAAAACTTGTTTATATTTGTTGAAATACACTTAAGACATGCTTATATTTGTTGAAATATACTTAAGACTTGTTTATAAATCATGAAATATACTTAAAACATGTTTATATTTGTTGAAATACACTTAAGACTTGTGTATATTTGTTGAAATACACTTAAGACTTGTGTATATTTGTTGAAATACACTTAAGACTTGTGTATATTTGTTGAAATACACTTAAGACTTGTGTATATTTGTTGAAATACACTTAAGACTTGTGTAAATTTGTTGAAATACACTTAAGACTTGTGTATATTTGTTGAAATACACTTAAGACTTGTTTATATTTGTTGAGATACACTTAAGACTTGTGTATATTTGTTGAAATACACTTAAGGCATGCTTATATTTGTTGAAAAATACTTCAGACTTGTTTATTAATGTTGAAATATACTTAAAACATGTTTATGTTTGTTGAAATACACTTAAGACTTGTGTATATTTGTTGAAATACACTTAAGACTTGTGTATATTTGTTGAAATACACTTAAGACTTGTTTATATTTGTTGAAATGCACTTAAGACGTGTTTATATTTGTTGAAATACACTTAAGACTTGTGTATATTTGTTGAAATACACTTAAGACTTGTGTATATTTGTTTAAATACACTCAAGACTTGTGTATATTTGTTGAAATACACTTAAGACTTGTGCATATTTGTTGAAATACACTTAAGACTTGTGCATATTTGTTGAAATACACTTAAGACTTGTGTATATTTGTTGAAATACACTTAAGACTTGTTTATATTTGTTGAGATACACTTAAGACTTGTTTATATTTGTTGAAATACACCAATGGTTTATGTAAGTGTTTTGAAACATACTAAAAGTTGTTTATGAGTATATGAGTAAGAATAAAATGATCACCCAGGGATCATATCGCTTCACTTTATACCAAATCAAAAATCCATCTTGTCCAACTTCACACACACACAAACACACACACACAAACACACACACATACACACACACAGTTATAGAGATGGAGATTTTCCCCCTCTCTTCTTTCTACCGCTATATTCCCCTCTCCATCACCCCCCCCCAACCATATTGGCCCTGTTGTGTCCTCCCCCCTCACAATTTCTCTCTTTCTATAAATGAATAGAAGATAGAGGGTATAGTTATATACACCATAGAGGATGGCGTGTATAGAAAATATGACAGACGTCTGTTAATCTCAAACTTGATCACTTCACGTTTGGTATCAGTTTCTTTGTTGATTAATACATCCCATAATTTCTTACACGGACACGTTTGAAGAGGTCGTGCTAAGTTGTGTAAGACGATTTCCTTTGATCATTAGGTATACACTTCTATCGGGTATACACGTCTATCGGGCATAAACGTCTGTTCGGTATACACATCTATCGGGTATACACGTCTGTTAGGTATACACGTCTATCAGGTATACACGTCTATCAGATATACACGTCTATCAGATATACACGTTTGTTAGGTATACACGTCTATCGGGTATACACGTCTGTTAGGTATACACGTCTATCAGGTATACACGTCTATCAGATATACACGTCTATCAGATATACACGTCTGTTAGGTATACACTTCTATCAGATATACACGTCTATCGGGTATACACGTCTATCAGATATACATGTCTATCAGGTATACACGTCTATCAAGTATACACGTCTATTAAGTATTAACTTTTATTAGGTATACACTTTTACTTCATCTTTGACCATTTTCATTGTCTCATTGGCTGATCCGTTTATTTTTTTTTACAGATCTGCACTTAGACTATCTGCCGCCCACATGAACAAAAATGTATGCCCTAACCCCCTCCAAAGTGATAAAAAGCTTTCATTACAGATTAGAATTGTATCACCAGTTTTTAATACTTTATTTCGTGAACAATTCAGATTTTTTTAAACATTGAAAGTTATTTATTTACTGAGAACTGATAACTTGGAAAGTTTTCTTTAATGTTTAGTTCAAAATTATATTTTCAAATAAAGAATTAAGCCGTCCCTAACAGTCTGTCGCCCGATTGATTCAAATCATGAAACTGATTTACATACCAGATTGAGTCAATTCAACTCTGATTCACTGTAAATGAACCGCACTACATAATAATGTACTTGGTGCAACCATTTTATTCACTGGCCTGCCATAATAACAATCTGCGAACTAATATGTACACGGATATCATTCACAGATAACAGCAAGTATTATGTAAACTGAGACCGTTAGACTTTGGGATTTCCAAATCTAAAACTTAACACTATTCTGAACATCTTTCGTACCAGCATCTCCCCCCCCCCTCCCATGACGTGTGACGCGAGCGTTTGGTCTTTCCTTTTCTTCTTTTTGCTTTACTTCTCTCATTCTTTTTTCTTCATCTGCCAATTTGGTCTGTCGTTCAGTGGCCACTTGTTGTCTGCCCGACACTGGTCTATATGCCGAGAGTATCTGGTCTGGAAGATCGGTGGTGGTCATTTTATGTAGGCTCAACGAGGTTCAGAGAATTTCTCTTCTTAAGGATTTCATTTTGTTTCATGCATTGTTTCTTGCCATAATTCAAAGTGATATATTGATTGAAAAGGTTATCTATTAACTGAAATCGTTACATCGCCAGTAATATAGATATAGTTTTATTTTTGTGGTAATCAAGATAAAGTGTTACTTTGTTTATATGGTGCTATGCTTGTGTTGATCATAAAGTGAGATTGTAACGTTGTTTATAAAGTGAGATTTTTATGTTGTTTATAAAGTGAAAAGTTTAGTTTGTTTGTAAAGTGAAATATTTAGGCTGTTTATGGTCAAAACGTTTAGGTTGTTTATTAAGTCAAAATGCTTAGATTGTTATTAAAGTGAAAAGTTTATATTTTTTCAGATTTGAATTATTGCTTTATTTACAAAGTGTAATGGTTGTGTAATATGTGAAGTAAAGTTGTTATGTTGTAACTCTTTCTAACTGTTGCAATTATTACAAAGTGATTCATTTCTTCAGGTTGTGTGGAAATCATGGATTCTAATTAGAAATCTCAAATCTTTGATTTACAAAAATGTTCAGATTTCACAATAACAAAAATATCATATATATATATATATATATATATATATATATATATATATATATATATATTTAAAGTTTCAAATTACAAAGACTTAGATCACTAAACAATGTCTTACAGTCTATTATTATGAAGTTTTTGAACATTATTTATGTAATAGCTTCCTGGATTTCAATTACCTTTGATGACATAAATGGAAATAGTCCTTTTTACTTGCGTAAGATCAGAGATATTTATTTGTGGCAAAATATTCATACAAGATTACTTCATTGGTTGGAGCCATGTCCTATTGTAATGATTATCTTTTATTTTAACTGTCCCTCTCTCTATCTCTCTCTCTCTCCCTCTCTCTCTCTCTCTCTCTCTCTCTCTCCCTCTCTCTCTCTCTTTTTGTCATATAAATGAATATAGGCTGAATGGTGCACATTACATAACAAAAGATTATAATTTGAATATCACACTTCTGATTTCTGATAAGAGAACACAAATATGAGTCAAAGTACGATTCAGTATTAACTGTTTAGTCTATTAAACACATTCATTGCTGATAGTACAACCTTGAATGAAATAGTTGCACTTAGTGAATAAAATGATATGATGATATCACTACAGCATTGGGTGCACGAATGGGTCACACTGTTGATACGATTTCTCAATAGTTGGATTATTCCTTCATCAGGCACTATGTTCAACATCAGGCACTATGTTCAACATCAGGCACTATGTTCAACATAAGGCACTATGTTCTGGTATTTACTAAATAAAACTGACATGCCTGGCTTCAATATTTCAAAGTCTTCGATGTTTGGATTACACCTTCATCTGACACTATATTCAGCACCTGGCACTATGTTCTTGTATTAACTTAAAAACACTGACATTCAAAGTCTTCGATGTTTGGATTACACCTTCATCTGGCACTATATTCAACACCTGGCACTATGTTTTGGTATTAACTTAAAAACACTGACATTCAAAGTCCGATGTTTGGATTATACCTTCATCTGACACTATATTCAGCACCTGGCACTATTTTCAGGTTTTAACTCGATAAAACAGTCATGCATAGTCAAGCATATTATTGATTGAAGTTCAAGACAATCTGTGACAGCATGATAATTATGTTTGTATACACAATGTGATATTTGAATACCAAACTGTCTCCTGTACCTCACTAGCTATTAAAAGGTGATGATAGACCATGTGTACTGCTTCTGTTAGTCGGACTTTGTGCAAAAAAAATGTCTGGTAGTTTGTCATGTTTGTTAGAAATATGTTCAAATTGAGGGAAATTACTTACACAGACAAATTCTTTTATTGGATTGTTCTATTTAAGTGGAAAATGCCACTTAATGAAATCAACGGAATGTACAAAGTTGAAGAATTGGTTTGAATTCTGTTTTTCGATTTGGAAATATAATTATCTGATTGTTATTGAATGCTTGGCACAGATATCATAGATACACAGATATCACAAATAGTTCTTGCATTAAATTGAAATATTTGTGTTATCTAGAACAGTTATGGTGATTGAAAAAAGTATGTTAACAAAAAGCTAACATTTATGTTTTGAATTAACTTTATTAAATGTTAAAAATCATTTTTTTTTGTACTTGTAAACAAAACGATATAACGTAAAGTGGCAAAATGGTTATATATAGAATATCTTGACCTATGGCATAATGGCTACATATAGGACAACGTGACCTGTGAGAAGTATACGTCATATATCAGATATAAACTCAATATGAATATCAATGGAAAGCAGACATTAGAAATAGTTTAACATGGATAAGTCAAAATTAAATCGACCTGTTTCCCGTGACCTCATGAGAGTTTTAAATGAAGATTTGACTTTTGACCCAATTAAAGACCAACAGAGAAACGATCACGTGACCGAGTTCAACTGTAAACAAAATCAGAGCATACTACACCAGCAATCTCCACAACCAGGACACAACAGGGTGCTAGAATCTCAACAAGATTTCGACCACTGGTCACGTGTAAATCTAGCTGAAGCCATATTTACATCACATCAAGTTGACCACACCATCAGGCGCCACGCTTGGACATCAGGTGTGAGTAGGATCAACCGGCAGTGGGTGGAAGCTGATAATGACGGCAACGGTAAGGTCAGACGACTGGACTTAGTGAGCACCCCGCTGACCAATTTCCTGATGGAAAATTCAAAGTCCGGCAATAGGAGAGCCTCGATTATCGATGGAGATGACGTAGAGATATTACAAGAACTAGGTCAAGGTCTCCAGAGAAGTCCATCTCAGGGCAACACTGATCTATTGACATGTAGTAAATTTAGATCCTCTGGATCAATTAGCCTTTTATTTTCGGAAGAATCACAGCGTCATTCTGATTATCTAGGGAGTGAGTACTACTACTGGAACAAGATCGTTGAAAAATCACATTCGCCTCATGGCTCACAGAAAGTAGGTCAAGAATGGCCACAGGTCATCCACCAAAAAGCGACAGATTGCCAGTTTGACACGGACAGTTTGAGTAGAGGCGGTCAGAGGGCTGTGGATGCAGGTGAATGTGCTGTCACCCAGCAACTGTTGCTAAATGACACTCATCACAAAACGGATGATGTAAGGGAGAGGAAAGTACAGTTTTTTGTTGGAGAGCAAAGTTGGACCAATTCTGACACACCAGGAGTGAGCAGTGAATCAGGTAAGCAATGTGTTATAGATCCGCATGAGTAGTTGCTGACCTTAATCGATCCTTATCATAATTTTTTTAACTTCAAGTCTCTTTAACTAGCTGATTTCAATTCTAAACCTACTTTGAGATCTTGGAATCGATGTGTTGACGTTTCTTTGTAATCTGGCATCGATTCTAAATCATTTGGTCATTTTGTACAGCCCTTCGCCCTGTAATATCTGCACCCTAAATATGGCCGAGCCACAAAGACCATAGAGGATATAGTTATATAGACCATACAGGATATAGTTATATAGACCATACATGATATAGTTGTATAGACCATACAGGATATAGTTGTATAGACCATACAGGATATAGTTGTATAGACCATAGAGGATGGCGTGCTAAGTATTAACCACCTCATCCTGACAGCCTGCACATGAATAAATGCAGTACTAGACCGTAAGCCACAGATTTGATCTGAGTGTCGCCAAGTTACAGTTTTTTATCCTGTTATGTATGTTTTGTCTGTTAGCGAGGGAGAGATTTAGAATTGTTTTAAAAATATATTCATCACCTTATAGAAATACATATAAGTTGTGTCAGACATATTGACAGTTTCCTAATGTTGTATGAGATTTGGGTTTAAATAGTGGCAGTTTATTGCGATATTCTCAATTTGACATGCTTAATATTGTTATATAGGTTGCGCTGCGCGAAGATTAAAATTGACGTCTTTAAATTATTATCAAAATTAGAAGGGGAGCGGGGTGTCTTTCTTCAAAATTAGAAGGGGAGTGGGGTGTCTTTCTTCAAAATCAGCGCATTTCATTTTATATAAATGATCTTAACTGACACAGGAATGTCCAGAGTTCTAAATCAAAATTATCTCCTAAAATGTGGTTTATACTAAAATGTGGTTTATACTAAAATTTGGTTTATACTAAAATGTGGTTTATATTAAAATGTGGTTTATACTAAAATGTGGTTTATACTAAAATGTGGTTTATACTAAAATGTGGTTTATACTTCTTTTTTAAATTTCTGCATCCATCCCTTGCTAAAATACATGGCTCCTATTTCTGTTTGATTCTCCAGCACTCTTTCCACTTGAGACTTGTCTATTGCTCGTCCATTCATACTTTCAAGTCCCTGTTCGACCTAAACTCTTCGATTTCCTTCTCGTGGTCACTTGTCAAATTAAAATGTGTCTCCTGTTAAGACGGAGTGCTCTTCTCCTGCCAAAATCTCGGACACGTTCAGATTTGAATTTAACCAGTTCGCCCATTAAAAAATCAACCAGTTCGCCCATTCAGAAATCAACCAGTTTCAACCAGTTCACCCATTCAGAAATCAACCAGTTCGCCCATTCAGAAATCAACCAGTTCGCCCATTCAGAAATCAACCAGTTCGCCCATTCAGAAATCAACCAGTTCACCCATTCAGAAATCAACCAGTTCGCCCATTCAGAAATCAACCAGTTCCAACCAGTTCCCCCATTCAGAAATCAACCAGTTCCCCCATTCAGAAATCAACCAGTTCCCCCATTCAGAAATCAACCAGTTCGCCCATTCAGAAATCAACCAGTTCCCCCATTCAGAAATCAACCAGTTCGCCCATTCAGAAATCAACCAGTTCCAACCAGTTCCCCCATTCAGAAATCAACCAGTTCGCCCATTCAGAAATCAACCAGTTCCAACCAGTTCCTCCATTCAGAAATCAACCAGTTCCAACCAGTTCCCCCATTCAGAAATCAACGTTCCCCCATTCAGAAATCAACCAGTTTCCCCATTCAGAAATCAACCAGTTCCCCCATTCAGAAATCAACCAGTTCCCCCATTCAGAAATCAACCAGTTCCCCCATTCAGAAATCAACCAGTTCGCCCATTCAGAAATCAACCAGTTCCAACCAGTTCCCCCATTCAGAAATTAACCAGTTCCAACCAGTTCCCCCATTCAGAAATCAACCAGTTCCCCCATTCAGAAATCAACCAGTTCGCCCATTCAGAAATCAACCAGTTCCCCCATTCAGAAATCAACCAGTTCCCCCATTCAGAAATCAATCAGTTCCCCCATTCAGAATCAACCAGTTCCCCCATTCAGAAATCAACCAGTTCCCCCATTCAGAAATCAACCAGTTCGAAAAAAAGAGTGAATACCCGCTGTTTAATATTTTAAATAGCTTTGTTAAATAAATCTGTAAATTTACAATTGGCTATAATTCTTAGTCCCCGAGATTCAACCTAAGTGAGCACATTGTACACGGCCGAGATTCAACCTAAGTGAGCACATTGTACACGGCCTTCATTAGATCGGTCTGTGGGTGTGTCCCTGTAAGGATGAGAATAAATATCTTAGATCCAGTACACCACTTATGGGGCGGTTTTTTAGGGTGCCCTTCTTTCATCCCCACCGTGGCCGACAGTGAGTGACCTGAAAGTCAATTGGCCCTCACCGGAGATCGAACCAGGGACCTTTCCGATTTACCACAAGACAGTCCGTCCCCACAGTCAGTCTTATGTCTCATTTATTGCTGTTTCTATCATTCGGAATTTGTTGTTACTTTTATTTGCAATATCCTAGATCTCAGTCAAAATAATACACTCCTAAAAATTCTTATACATACTTGTGTATCCCATAATTTGTTTGTTAACTTATCAGTTTTTCTTTTCCGGTCATGTCTCTGTCTGGCTTATTTCCCATAGATATCATTCCATTGTCTAATATTCTGTAAAGTCTATCAGTATTTCTATCTGTATTGACTGAAATCTATTTTATGTACTGATTTGTCTCACCATTCGCCAACACTATGTTTCATTGATCCTCTCTCATCTATATTTATATTTAAAACCATCACTCTCTATATTGTGTATGTCATTTACGGATGTCTCTCACCTCATCTCTTTGTAATTGTCCAACTTTGTCTTTAACTGAAAGTCACTTGATAATTAAATTTACAGATTAAAATAATTTACTAAATTAATTTCGTGATTTCTTTGACAAATGGAACGTAAGCAAGACTAAAATGCTTTCTATGACAAACGGAATGTAAACAAGACTAAAATGGTTTCTTTGACAAACGGAATGTAAGCAAGACTAAAATGCTTTCTATGACAAACGGAATGTAAACAAGACTAAAATGGTTTCCATGACAAACGGAATGTAAGCAAGACTAAAATGGTTTCTATGACTAACGGAATGTAAGCAAGACTAAATTGTTTTCTATGACAAACGGAATGTAAGCAAGACTAAAATGTTTTGTATGACAAACGGAATGTAAGCAAGACTAAATCTTGCCTTTTTCATTCTTTTTTTCGCTAGTTTTTTGTTTCTTCTCTCTTTCTCAACGCTGATTCGATGTTTCTTTGACTGAACTCCCCATTCATGTAACAAAAGTTTAATTCACTAACTCAAATTCTCATCACGTATTTCTTGAACGATACATCGGTAAAACATCCTTAACATTTATCAATACAATACAAACGTGCGACGTCTGAACAATGACATTGTAAGTATCGATACCATTGTCAGGCGATTGTAAGATATTCACTTTTGTAAGCTGTTATATTTATTCATGGTAAAACGAATACTTTAAAAATGTAAATGTATAAGTCCTATATATCTCTGGATGTAATTACATTAAAATTAACTCAATTTACTGTAAGAAATATGCTTTCATTATGGCGTACAACAAGCTGTAGGCATAGCCATGTTCTGTCAATGACATCGTAAAATTATACAATAATGTTTCCCATCATTTATGTTTATTATAAAAATCATTTGTGCCGGTTTCCTGGCACCACTGCATTGACTTACGGCAGTTATAATTAATAAATTAATGTTAATAATATATAAACACTATATGACGAAAACGCCCAGTTTATGACTTTAGATCAAAGTAAATTGTGAATGTTATTGTGTTTGTATTTTGGCATAAGGATTATTTTTCCAAATAAAATCTTTTCATTTCTTAATGGAATGTTGAATCTTGATACATCATTCGACTACAACAACAGTAAATAATATTGAGATGAATTGTTGTGGCACCTGTGTTGGTTAGTTTATTTATTTATTTAGTTTTCCCCTAAATTCTACCTTAGTAAAAGTGAAATGAAGCCATTGACAAAAGTATTTAAAATGAATGACATTAATTTTGTTAAACCGTTTTATTTTCTGTTCAATAACCAGTGATGGAGATTAACAAATGTTGTTATTTAACCAGTGATGGGGACTGAACCTCGCCAGTGAACCGCCTTCGCCCCTTCTCCTGTCAGTGGAAAAAGTTTCGCCGGGCTTAGTAGCTAAGCCGCACGAAAAGGCCAGGAGTTGGACTTGGTTGTCAGAGGCTATTTGAGACGCACGCCATTGGGAGCATTTTATTTGTTAGTGGGAGCTTTATCCCCGCTACCAACCCCCGACAGTAACAACCTTGAAACCAAACTGACCCCTCAAAACCAGCCGCTTCGGGCAGATGGGGCTCGTCAGCCTCGGTTGGTAGCTCATCTAGGAGAAGGAAAACTCTGTTTTCAAACCTCCGCTGCCTAGCGACATACCTCCAACAAGGATAGGCTAAGGGAGTAAACCCTGAAAAGAAATCCGGAGCTGGAGTCCCCAAGGCGGCCAGACCTTATATTGTCAACGCCGGCAACTCCTGCGGCGCAGCTGAAGCCAAGCCGTATCGACTCTGTCTTTCCCTTGGATCCCTCAGTTGCGCGGAGAGGGGGGGACTGCTGCACGGGCAACAGCTATCCCTCCATATTACCCTGCCCAGGCTCTGTAGCTAAACTGGAGAGGACACTCCAGCGTCGTCGCACGATGTCGATACAACACGAAAGGGGACAGTTACCGGTTCTAAGCTCATCCGATTGGCGAAGGAAACGAGCGCCAGGGGTCTCTTTCGACGGTGGGAGAGGTCATCGCGCCTCAAGCTGGGCAGCCCCCAGCCAGTTGGGTGCTGTCTCGCCATGGCTCACCTGCCCTACTGGGTGCGTGGGGATTAGAGATGCTCTTCTCAAAAAGTGGGCCAAAGAACACACGCTCCAGGCAAATTCAAGATAAGAACTAGCAAGAAGCCTCCAGCTCTTCGATTCGCAAGCTGGAACATCAGGACCATGTGTACCGGACTCACATCTGACCTTCAGCAGATTGATGACGCAAGGAAGACCGCTGTCATCGACAGGAAACTCTCACGACTAAACATCGACATCGCCGCTTTACAGGAGACCCGGCTGGCTGAAACCGGCACCATCAGAGAAGCCAACTACACATTCTATTGGCAAGGGAAATCCTCAGACCAACTGAGGCAACACGGTGTTGAAAAACACGCTTGTCAGATTCATAGAGCCCCAAACAGACTGCTATGAGAGATTACTAATCCTCCGACTGTCAACGTCCTCTGGCCCAGCTCACATTTTCAGCGTGTATGCTCCAACCCTCTGCTACATTGCCGAGGAGAAAGATCAATTTTACCAGTCCCTAGATGAAGCGCTATTGAAGATTCCTAGCACTGATAGCCTTTATCTCCTTGGTGATTTCAACGCAAGGGTAGGAGCTGAACATGTGGCTTGGCCCACCTGTCTCGGAAGCTTTGGTAGGGGAAAGATCAATGAAAATGGCCAGAGACTGCTTGAGCTCTCGTGCAACCATGGCCTGTGCGTGACCAACACCTTCTTCAAGTGCAAAGAGATCCATCAGGTGTCTTGGAGGCACCCACGCTCCCGCCACTGGCACCAGCTCGACCTCTTCCTCGCCAGAAGAGGGTTTATCGACAGTATCCTCCTCACCCGCAGCTACCACAGTGCAGACTGCGACACGGACCACGCCCTCGTGGCAAGCAAGGTGCGCATAACGCCGAAGAAGCTGCATCACTCCAAGAAAAAGGTCGCCCACGCATCAATACCAACTGTGCCAGAAATCCCGAAATAAACCAACAGTTTATCAGCAGTCTGGAAGTTGCACTCAGCGAAAGAAAGTTAGCAGATGACACCATCGACTCTAGGTGGTCGCATCTGCGCTATGTCGTATATAACTCCGCCATGACCGCCTATGGAAAGATAGAGCGGAAAAACGCTGAAAGGTACGAGGCCCACTGGGAGGAAATGGAACCCGTTACCGAGGTAAAGAGGAAAGCCCTACTGGCATCCCGAAGGACCTACTCTATGGCGAGCTAGTTACCGGCCAGAGGAAAACAGGTCGACCTAAAATGCGCTACAAAGACACCTGCAAAAAGGATATGAAACAGTGCTCCATTAACCCCAACTCCTGGGAGAGCCAAGCAGCCGACCGCCAGTCCTGGAGGCTCGCTGTCCGGCAGGGTTCATCGCACGCAGAGGCTGCGCGACAGGATAATACCGCCTGAAAAGATCAAGGCGGAAGCGGAAAAAAGAACAGCTACAACAACAGCTACAACAACAGCTACAACAACCAGTCGGACTGCACAGCCATTCCCGGCTACACCATCGTCTCTCGCGACGGACGGATGCCGACGATGGGGACTAACAAATGTTGTTATTTAACCAGTGATGGGGACAAAAAAATGTTATCTAAAAGCCAACACGTCACATACACTTTTGTGAACTTTATTATATTATATATAAGTTGCTCGATTATTTTACACTTGTACTTGACGTATAAGTCTTAAATATATAACCTTATTTTATATTTTAAAAATAAATAAATGCAATATTTATTTTAAAAAAAAATGAGATAATTTGATAGCTGAGAACTTAATTTGTATAGACATTAGCAGAATTTATTTTTTTATATGAGATCGACTTTTAAAAATATTTACGAAATTAATCACGACGATCAGCTCGCAATTCTCATCGTCGGAGAATTTTCGATTATTATTACTATTGTTTACGTTTGACGATTTTCTGTTGTAATAAAAACGACAATAATTTGAATGATATTTTGTTATTATTACTTTTTAATCTTAGGGACTTTTACGTTTCATAATAAAAAAAACACAGAAACTATTTAAAACTGTAGATTTTAAAAAAAGAAATATCGAATTGAGATGGGACAATAAGCGCCATGATTAATATTTTAAACTGGAACACTGCTGTATTAATTCTTTACTTTCGATGTAAGCAGAACCCAGAACGCTATTATTTATATAAATTAGATGTCTATAGGGGCGTCACTAGGGGAAAGACGCAACATTTATGGGCTGAGTCTTCATTCTTGTCTTAACAATACCTCCATGGAGAGTTAATTTACGTACATAAACTACAAATGAGGCAAATGTTTAAACAAAAATTCGTTGCTAAAGGTTTATTTTAATCTTCGACTTAATAAAACAAAGGTTCTATATTGAACAACTGATAGATTTTAGACTATTTCTAAGTTAGTAAAGTTACATATTAACTTGTAATAAGGTTGTAAAACTGATTTCTGAACCGTCTAATAGCTCAGTGGGAATTTTTTTTGACACTTGTAGTGAGACTGGGGCTCCAATATCTTCTAAATTTAAATTTTTTTTGTTGACTTTTAGAATAATTTTCAGTTTGTTCATAGAAAATATTCTAACATAAAAACATTTTTACGATTCATTAATTTCTCCATTTTATTCGTGAGATAGATTCAATAGACCCATATAATTACTTATTAATGAAAGCAGTACCGGATTTAGACTTGATATGGCCCTAAGCTATTTGAGATATGGGGCCCTTTAAAAGTCCAGATAGTATATGCCATTACCAAATATTTAAGTATATTTGACACTCGCTCAGACAATTATCTGGGAGCCCTAAGCTATAGCTTGTTTGGCTTATTAGTAAATCTTGCACTGCATGATAGAATAAATAGTCCCATAGAATCACTTATTCATGATAGAATAAAATCTCATTATTAATATTTGTAAAAAAAGAAAATAAGTACACACATTTTGCAAAGGTTTTTCTACGTAAAGCTCGTATATTTTACTGAGATTACTTTAACTTAATCCAACCACACTGACCTCAATATTTAGGTCTGCTTCTAAATTTTAACGCATTCAAAATATATTATAAAAAAAATACTTTGAACCACGTGACATGAAAGCAAATGATACAACTTTCAACATGGCCACGACCATAGAGTCTATGCCACCCATGGGCAAAATACGGCTCGCGGGCCAAGTACGGTCCTCCGGACCTTTTAATCCAGCCCGCCACTCGCTTCAGAGTGAAGCGCAAACTTATATTAGTTCATAACATCTTTGCAACTATCTACTACAAGTACAAATTAAGTCGCCTTATATGTCATGACGTCAAAGTCCAACTTACATTAGTTCATGTTAACACTGAACCCATCTGCTCTAAACTTTATATTAGTTCATGTCAACACTGCACCCATCTGCTCTAAACTTTATATTAGTTCATGTCAACACTGCACCTATCTACTCTAAACTTTATATTAGTTCATGTCAACACTGCACCCATCTGCTCTAAACTTTATATTAGTTCATGTCAACACTGCATCCATCTGCTCTAAACTTTATATTAGTTCATGTCAACACTGCACCCATCTACTCTAAACTTTATATTTGTTCATGTCAACACTGCATCCATCTGCTCTAAACTTTATATTAGTTCATGTCAACACTGCACCCATCTACTCTAAACTTTATATTAGTTCATGTCAACACTGCACCCATCTGCTCTAAACTTTATATTAGTTCATGTCAACACTGCACCCATCTGCTCTAAACTTTATATTAGTTCATGTCAACACTGCACCCATCTGCTCTAAACTTTATATTAGTTCATGTCAACACTGCACCCATCTGCTCTAAACTTTATATTAGTTCATGTCAACACTGCACCCATCTGCTCTAAACTTTATATTAGTTCATGCCAACACTGCACCCATCTACTCTAAACTTTATATTAGATCATGTCAACACTGCACCCATCTACTCTAAACTTTATATTAGTTCATGTCAACACTACACCCATCTACTCTAAAACCGTACCCGCTGGTCAAATTGACTAACACAATGTGGCCCGTGATTAAAAACGTTTGCCCACCCCTGGTCTAAGCGGTTCTAAGATTGTATTAGGAGCAATCATTTGACCAATTATTTGTTTTGCTTTATAAGACAGATGGCATGTTTTTTTTTTAAGATTTTGAGAATTAAACATAATTATTTATTTTCGTTAAACAGAAAAAAAACAAACAATACAATTTGTTTCCCCTTCCCCGTCAGTGACGTCACTGGGGAACAGGCATATTTATATAAGACGAAATGAAGTTATAAACCATATAGCTTTGAGTCTGGCATTCAACTGTTAGTTAACATAATAATGGAGAGAACACCCTCAGGAAACTCAAGTACAATGGAAGTCAATTAATATATAATGGAGAGATATCTATCTACTCGTGTGTACAATCGAATGTATTGTAAGAGTCTATTAAGAGTTATGCATATTGAATGAACCTGAGAAATTGATTTTTAGGTAAAGATTAAACTATTTCCACTTCAGTGACATACTAACTGTATAGTAGAAAACAACAACAACATAGGCCTACCAATGTGGTAATAAAGTGAAAACTACATCAAAAGAAAAACAAGCAATTAAGCCTGTTCCATTCTGGACACAGGACGTGTTAGCGCATTTTCATGTTATGTATCAGTACGTATGTTAGCTTTCAGTAAATATTTGTAAATTTTGGAAATGTTTATAAATTCAATTGTGTAATGCATATATCTGTAAAAAAATATTATAAAGACGTTTCTTTATATTTGAAAAAAAATTATTTTCTCTTAAATCTAACTACAAGTGGTTTGTGGTTACTGAAATAGGACTCATAATTGAAAACATTCGAAATTATAGTCATTTAATCGTCCGAAAACTCCGTCAATTGTTGCATAGCTCTGATAATTTCAATTAAACTGAGAACACAAGCTTACTATTTCATTTGATGAGTTTCTTAATAAATCTTGGTGAAACTACGTGCTGCAGTATTTCGCACCAAATGAATGGGTTATTGAACGTACAAGGTGTATATATAATATATAAGCCCCTTAGGAGCCCTGAAGCCCGGCCCTGAGAGGTCCTATCACGAAATGAACTTTTGATGTACACTTGGCAGGTCAAGACCTACAAAATGATATATACATCATGGGTCTAGGACTTATGGTTGTTGAGATATAGGCGCTCTTTATTAATATAGCTTATATAGCAAAAAACGGTACTAAGCCCCCTTTTACGGCCCTCAGAGGTCAGATCGCGAAATGGAAAAAAGTCATTTCTTGGCAGGCCAAGACCTACAAAATGATATATACGTCATGGGTCTAGGACTTATGGTTGTTGAGATCTAGGGTGATGACGGACGGACAGACAGACAGACAAAACGGGGACAATAGAGCATTTTTTTTCGAAAATGCTCTAAAAAGCAATAAAATTAACGAGCAGTCATCAAATTGTGCATTGGCCCAGTGAGACCATGGCCGTCTTTACATATAGCCTTGTGTAGGTAGAGACCCCAGTGAGACTATGGCCGTCTTTACATATAGACTTATGTAGGTAGAGGTCTTTACATATAGACTTATGTAGGTAGAGGTCCTTACATATATACTTATGTAGGTATATACCCCAGTGAGACTATGGCGTCTTTACCTTTAGACTTATGTAGGTAGAGAACCTAGTGAGACTATGGCCGTCTTTACATATAGTCTTGTGTAGGTATATACCCCAGTGAGACTATGGCGTCTTTACATATAGTCTTATGTAGGTAGAGACCCCAGTGAGACTATGGCCGTCTTTACATATAGTCTTATGTTGGTAGAGACCCCAGTGAGACTATGGCCGTCTTTACATATAGTCTTATGTTGGTAGAGACCCCATTGAGACTATGGCCGTCTTTACATATAGTCTTATGTTGGTAGAGACCCCATTGAGACTATGGCCGTCTTTACATATAGTCTTATGTTGGTAGAGACCCCAGTGAGACTATGGCCGTCTTTACATATAGTCTGTGCACTGTTTTATCTGAAAAATTTAAGGAAGTGGGAGTTATACTGCTGTCAACACAGTATCTGTCAACAACATTTAAATATTTCTTCCTTTGAATACGTAACCTAATTAAGCACCATACCTCTCTCCCTAAGGTGACAGTTTATCTCAATATCAAATCAACAGAATGAAACCTGTAGCCCGAGGTAGTAATATCGAAAGTGAAAAATGAATTCATTACGATGGCTCTCATATGCCATGTAGCGGGCACTTATGTAACGGTGGATACTAGAGACACTGAGAGGTACACTACTTCTTACCTTACATGCGGGATTCCTCCTCACCGATGGCTTGCTACCTTGCTATCCCCAACTCCAGCATTTAAAGAAAGTTGATAGCAGATTGCTATGTAGTTCATAAGTGCAATGATGAGGTCGCAGTAACTCTGACATTTTGACTTGACTGAAAGTAATGATAGCAAACAGCAAGTGAATTGATCATGTCTGGTTGTTGACTAGAAACAGGGTACATAGTAGTAGACTAGAAACAGGGTACATAGTAGTAGACTAGAAACAGGGTACATAGTAGTAGACTAGAAACAGGGTACATAGTAGTGGACTAGAAACTGGGTACATAGTAGTGGACTAGAAACTGGGTACATAGTAATGGACTAGAAACAGGGTACATAGTAGTGGACTAAAAACTGGGTACATAATAGTGGACTAGAAACTGGGTACATAATAGTGGACTAGAAACAGGGTACATAGTAGTGGATTAGAAACTGGGTAAATAGTAGTGGAATAGAAACAGGGTACATAAAAGTGGACTCGAAACTGGGTACATAGTAGTGGACTAGAAACTGTCAGCACACCAACACACGCACACACATGAACATTTTATTTCAGCAAACCTTTAACTATTCGGCTCACCTAAACTGACCACCATACTATCCGGCCTAACTTAGATGTGAAATTGGTAAGAAACTGAGGAATAAAAAGACTGATTTGTGTGATATGAATTAAGACTGATTTATGTGATATGGTATTTATATTTTTAGAATCTTTATGACCGAAACAGGACAGTTATTTATAGATCACTGATCTGTATGACCTTGACAGTTTCCGTTACAGCCCAAGCTGTGTCCAGACGGTGTAGACTAGTTTAGAGTGTATTCAAAGAAATATTTCGGTCTACAACACTGTAATAGCAACACATATACATATTACATGTAATACACCGTGTCCTAAATAAATGGGGCAGTTCATTTATCGATTGTTTATCTGAGGTCGTCAATATTACATCCCCACCTTCATCGCACCTCTCTCTCTCTCTCTCCATAGTCCCTCTGTCTACCTCTCATAGTCTCTCTGTCTAATTATGTAGCTGGTGATATCGATGATGATAACAAAAGCTTCAGATTTCATTGATATACTTGCTGTGGAGATAACGCATTTAATTATTTGTTTTATTTATTTGTCAGTGTTATGTATCTGTGTGAGCGGCCAGTGTTATGTATCTGTGTGAGCGGTCAGTGTTATGTTTCTTTGTGAGCGGTCAGTGTTATTTTTCTGTGTGAGCGTTTAGTGTTATGTATCTGTGTGAGCGGTCAGTGTTATGTATCTTAATGAGCGGTCAGTGTTATGTATCTGTGTGAGCTGTCAGTGTTATGTATCTGTGTGAGCGGACAGTGTTATGTATCTGTGTGGGCTCTAGAAAATGTGTGTGCTTTTGTAATGTGTCTTTTTGATTTAGTTTGAGTTATTTGTGATAACCCGTATGAAAGCTACATTACTTTGTAACATTACTTTGTTACTTTACTCTGGTACATTTCTGAACCTACGATTGGCATCTTAGATCAACTCTCCCAGCATTTGCGTCATTCTATATTTTGGAATACAAACTGTTTGTTAGGGTGACAAACAAATGCATTGTAAAAAAAAAAATAATGCTCTAAACCTTTTATTTGGTTCCATTTAATTAAAAAAATTATGTTGGGAAATTTTGGAGACAATCCGTCGATGTTTAGGGGTTGCTCAACGCAGTTTAAATTTGCAAGGTTACTCGAATCCATATTTTTCGTATGTTTTTCATATTTATCTCTTCAATTTTAATAATTAGTTTGAGAATGCTATCACTATTTTATTTTTTGTTTAATTATGAGTCATCATACATAATACAAATCATTTTTTTTTTGGAAAATTAATAAGTTAAAAAATAAAATAAGTTTGTCGAAATTCAGAACACCCACTGTAGTATTGCATCATTGAACAAGCTTTAAAAGATTGGAACATTTCATAGTATGGCACTCAGTCTTGATACTACTTTAAGCAACACAAGTATACATTCAGGTGCTTGTACCCTGCTGGAGAAATTAATTGGAAAATCTTTATTATGCACAGCCATGTTTTGGAGCATCATCTGGTCCAGAGATTAAGTTGTTTCAACGATTTCGTGATCAGTGGAGTAAACCTAATTCTAAATCATGACATTTAACTGATGTGGATCTCTAAGTTTATGGTTCGCTTGTACCAAATCAGCCTCACAACGATTACAAAGAATTTTTGCAACTGTCGATAATTTTTTTTAGGAGAAATTCCTCTAGGCGAAAGTGGAATCACTTTTCGTACTCCTGGCGCTATGCACCAAGCATGATGGATGGCAAGGGCACTGTACTCTATTAAAATGTACTTGTTTCGACATCAATTTCATTTAACAAAAAATGAAGAAAAAACCTACGATTTTCGATTTTTTAAAATTTTGATTTACATGGGACATGGTTTTGGGCTCCCATCTCTTCATCGCTCATCACAATGATTTGACTTTGATCAAGAAATTAAATAATTTCAAAATATTTGACAAAGAAGTCGCTGGATCTACCTTTAAAACAATTGCATGACATTTATGGTATTTAACTCAATACCTGGCGAGTCTCTCTTTTTTTAGCAAAGATGTTGATAACCAAACTAAAAAAGAAAATTTTGATTGCACCTGAAAAGTCAGTCAAAAAAAAAAAAAAACAACAACAGGTGAAAAGGCTCAAAGGCAAAGGATTAATGGATTAAACTGTAAGCATGAACTTAGATGACTTTGTAACAGAGAGATTAAAATATGTAATTGAAGTGTTTAGAATAAATTGGACATTCATGAATGAAAATCACCCAGAAACATGGAGTACAGCAACCAAATACCAGGAAGCACATAAAATTGTTAATTCTATGACAGTTGTAAATGAGACAGCCGAAAGCGGGGTCAAACTCATTTCAGATTATGCAAAAGTTTTAACGAAAGATGAAAATCATTAGCAATATATTTTTGCAAACCGTGGAAGAACATCGACGTCAAATTCCAGATATACAAAAGTCTACATTTGTGAACTCATTAAAAAAAAAACACACGAACAATCAACAGATGAAGTATTCTGAAATCAAACATTGTATAAAATCATATAAATAACACTTAATTTGAATAACATAATTAAAAGTTTGTATTAGAAAAAAAAATAAAAATGCATTCTTTTTATTTATTGTTGACCCTTAAATCTGATAATTTCAAGATCATTGAGCAACCCCTAAATATAAAAATATCTTAATAATATTTTGCAGAGTTTATTTTTTCATTAAAAGGAACGCAATAAAGGGTTGAGAGTCCAAATTCGAGCACTTTGATTTTTTTTGTCACCCTATTGTTTATGAATCTATTAAATTGGTTGTAGGTCAATAAATCAATATAACAAGAAATAAGGGTCAATTTATATTTATTTAAGGGCCCACGGCTAAAGGATTATCAGTCCCCATAGTTAATCTTATCAGCCCCCATAATTAATCTTATCAGCCCCATAATTAATCTTATCAGCCCCATAGTTAATCTTATCAGCCCCATAGTTAATCTTATCAGCCCCATAGTTAATCTTATCAGCCCCATAGTTAATCTTATCAGCCCCATAGCTAATCTTATTAGCCCCATAGTTAATCTTATCAGCCCCATAGTTAATCTTATCAGCCCCCATAGTTAATCTTATCAGCCCCATAGTTAATCTTATCAGCCCCTATAGTTAATCTTATCAGCCCCATAGTTAATCTGGCGTAGATCTCATCTAGTGTCCGCTACTTACCGACTTTTTATTTGGCTCTTAAATATCGAACTTTCCATTTCCCACTCGCAAAAAAAAAGTCAACAAGCAATTTATCGATACACGCCTACAGGGGGAAAAAATGGCAACAATAACAGACCAGACAGCCGTACTTCTTCAACTTGTCCTAGTAAATGTTCCAACTCGAAGCTGTTGGATTAGATTTATTCTTTGATTATTTTGAAGCGTCACTAGCTAGCCTCACACATCCGGTAGAGATAAACTACTAATGAATAAAAATTAATGCCATTTTCTCCCATCATGCCTTTCCTCTCTCCCCGCTACATATAATAATATTGCACACCCCACACCACTTCCCAATAATCTCCCCTCCCCCGAGGGTATGAAAGTTGCATCCGATAACAGGAAACTTGAGACTGGATTTGTAGAATGTACGAAACTAATTCTCTGGCTTAATTCTGTTTAATAATTCTGTCTGTATGGAGAGATGGATTTAGAAGGGGAAAATACTTTTTACAGTGCCGGAGACAATATAGGTTGGGGGGAAGCTGGGGGGGGGTGGCGCCCTGAGGAAGGGGATGAGTGTGTGTGTGTTTTGGGCGGGGGGGTTTCAATGCAGAAAGACAGTGCTGGGTAATTTTCAGATAAACTGGAGGAATCAAAGTCTGACTGTAGGATCTGAAGACAAATATAGACAGATAATATTAGATGAATTCAGACCATCTCAGATAAACTGGAGGAATCAAAGTCTGACTGTAGGATCTGAAGACAAATAATATTAGATGAATTCAGACCAGAGAGAGAGAGAAAGAGAGAGAGAGAGAGAGAGAGAGACGAAGCCAGTAAATGTATTCGTGTATGAGAGAGAGAGAGCAGAAAGAAGGTTTATGTGTGTGTGTGTGTGCGCGAGAGAGAGAGAGAAGATGGAAGAGTTGAAGAAATATACATAGAAATGAACGGTGTGACGTGTTGCTGAATAAAAATCGCATCAATAGGTTTCCTGTTGTTTGTCTTTTTTTTTTATCTCTTTGACTCAGTTCATAGTTCAATGAATTATGTCTAGTTCATAGTTCAATGAATTATGTCTAGTTCATAGTTCAATCAATTATGTCTAGTTCATAGTTCAATGAATTATGTCTAATCCATAGTTCAATTGAATTATGTCTAGTTCATAGTTCAATGCATTATGTCTAGTTCAAAGTTCAATGAATTATCTCTAGTCCATAGTTCAATGAATTATGTCTAGTTCATAGTTCAATGAATTATGTCTAGTCCATAGTTCAATGAATTATGTCTAGTTCATAGTTCAATGAATTATGTCTAGTTCATAGTTCAATGAATTGTGTCTAGTTCATAGTTCAATGAATTGTGTCTAGTTCATAGTTCAATTGAATTATGTCTAGTTCATAGTTCAATTGAATTATGTCTAGTCCATAGTTCAATTGAATTATGTCTAGTGCATAGTTCAATGAATTATGTCTAGTTCATAGTTCAATGAATTATGTCTAGTTCATAGTTCAATGAATTATGTCTAGTTCATAGTTCAATGAATTAAGTCTAGTTCATAGTAATATGACTGTCTAGTTCATAGTTCAATGAATTATGTCTAGTTCATAGTAACATGACTGTCTAGTTCAAAGTTCAATGAATTATGTCTAGTTCATAGTAATATGACTGTCTAGTTCATAGTAATATGACTGTCTAGTTCTTAGTTGAATGAGTTATTTCTAGTTCATAGTTCAATTGGCTAGGTCTATCAATAAATAGTAATATAGACTAATTGATAGTTCTGTTTACTGTGTGTTATTCATAGTTCAATAGGCTATGTCTAGTTAAAAGATCTATTCACTGGGACTTTTACTTTGTCAGTTCACAAAAATTTTGTTCATGGACAAATGTCTTCGGATTATGTTAGCTTCAATTGTGTTGATCAGAACAAGTCTAAACAATTTCGCCGTATCTAAACCCATTACACATATCTACATCCATTACACATATCTACATTCATTACATACATATCTACACCCATTACACATATCTACATCCATTACACATATCTACATCCATTACACATATCTACATCCATTACACATATCTACATCCATTACAAATATCTACATTCATTACACATATCTACATTCATTATATACATATCTACATCCATTACACATATCTACATCCATTACACATATCTACAAGCATTACACATATCTACATTCATTACACATATCTACATCCATTAGAAATATCTACATCCATTACACATATCTACATCCATTACACATATCTACATCCATTACACATATCTACATCCATTACAATATCTATATCCATTACACATATCTACAATAATTACACATATCTACCAAACTCATTTCCAGCTTCCTACTGTTAAGTAATGTTTACATGATTGATAAACATAACATCACACCCCATTTATTATCTTTTATCCATATTTACATTAACAGTCTTATTAACATAAATCTTTTAAGTAACATTTAGTTACTGGTCAGCCATGAGAGATTTCCTACAACTTTCAAATCTGGATCGCAACCATCTCAAAACTTTCTTTAAATTTCATTAAAAATTTTATATTGTCATTATCCACTTGATTTGTTGTTTATAGTGGCATTTCACCAAAAACTCAAATTACAAACATCCAAACATGTATACTAGATGGTGAGTTGGATGGGCCACACAAAATACAAACATCCAATTGATCAGCGTATTTGTTGTTTTTAGTGGCATTTCACCAAAAACTCAAATTACAAACATCCAAACATGTATACTAGATGGTGAGTTGGATGGGCCACACAAAATACAAACATCAAAACATGTATACTAGATGTTGAGTTGGATGGGCCACACAAAATACAAACATCCAAACATGTATACTAAATGGTGAGTTGGATGGGCCACACAAAATACAAACATCAAAACATGTATAATAGATGGTGAGTTGGATGGGCCACAAAAATACAAACATCAAAACATGTATACTAGATGGTGAGTTGGATGGGCCACACAAAATACAAACATCAAAACATGTATACTAGATGGTGAGTTGGATGGGTCACACAAAATACAAACATCAAAACATGTATACTAGATGGTGAATTGGATGGGTCACACAAAATACAAACATCAAAACATGTATACTAGATGGTGAGTTGGATGGGCCACACAAAATACAAACATCAAAACATGTATACTAGATGGTGAGTTGGATGGGCCACACAAAATACAAACATCAAAACATGTATACTAGATGGTGAGTTGGATGGGCCACGCAAAATACAAACATCAAAACATGTATACTAGATGGTGAGTTGGATGGGCCACGCAAAATACAAACATCAAAACATGTATACTAGATGGTGAGTTGGATGGGCCACACAAAATACAAACATCAAAACATGTATACTAGATGGTGAGTTGGATGGGCCACACAAAATACAAACATCAAAACATGTATACTAGATGGTGAGTTGGATGGGCCACACAAAATACAAACATCAAAACATGTATACTAGATGGTGAGTTGGATGGGCCACACAAAATACAAACATCAAAACATGTATACTAGATGGTGAGTTGGATGGGCCACGGAAAATACAAACATCAAAACATGTATACTAGATGGTGAGTTGGATGGGCCACGCAAAATACAAACATCAAAACATGTATACTAGATGGTGAGTTGGATGGGCCACACAAAATACAAACATCAAAACATGTATACTAGATGGCGAGTTGGATGGGCCACACAAAATACAAACATCAAAACATGTATACTAGATGGTGAGTTGGATGGGCCACACAAAATACAAACATCAAAACATGTATACTAGATGGTGAGTTGGATGGTCCACACAAAATACAAACATCAAAACATGTATACTAGATGGTGAGTTGGATGGGTCACACAAAATACAAACATCAAAACATGTATACTAGATGGTGAGTTGGATGGGTCACACAAAATACAAACATCAAAACATATATACTAGATGGTGAGTTGGATGGGCCACACAAAATACAAACATCAAAACATGTATACTAGATGGTGAGTTGGATGGGTCACACAAAATACAAACATCAAAACATGTATACTAGATGGTGAGTTGGATGGGCCACACAAAATACAAACATCAAAACATGTATACTAGATGGTGAGTTGGATGGGCCACACAAAATACAAACATCAAAACATGTATACTAGATGGTGAGTTGGATGGGTCACACAAAATACAAACATCAAAACATGTATACTAGATGAGTTGGATGGGCCACATATTTTATTTATGCATTAGTATCTTCCTTGTGTGTTTTTTTTTTAATAGGTCACGAAAAAATGATTTCGTCATGGGCCTTAACAGACCTAAGTCCGCCTCTGACTAAACGTAAGTGGTCGAACAACTGCACCACAAATGCACTCTGTAAAGTAAAAGTAACATTCTAAATAAAATTAAATGCGCATTTACGTAACACAGTAGCTACCGTTCGGTCCGACCGAACCCGTATTTTTTTTACTTCGGGTACCAGCCATAGATAATACATGACACTACGGTGCACCGTAGATTTTCCCCACATTTGCCCCGAGTTCTGGTCGAATCCTTTGTGATTTGTCAGTGCGAAGTATTGCTTCTCTCCCTTGTCCCTTAATAGTGTACAGGTCATTCATGTCCACTTCTCCCTTTCACGCGGATAGTCAACAGCTTCTGTTTACCTGCACATGGAACTTTGTATTGTTTTTTATTTTTACTATTATTTTGGAATCTACCAGAATCACCGATTTATTCTCTAATTATGCAGATTTGCATTTCCTATAGGATTGATTTCTGTTCTCAATATGTATGTAGCTTATTCGTCTTTATCTCTGCATTGTTATTCAATAATTTTTAAGTTGTGAGTGATTTCATAAAAGAGTGATTTAGCTTGTGGGATGTTCAATATTTCCATCTGTTGTGAATCAATTTTAAGAATGCTATCAGCTCTACACAATTCAAGGTAATACACAAGACATAAATATAGCTTTATTTAAACCTCGTGTTTACCTGGCATGCATTTGTTTTATCTAGTCTATGCCATCTTTTAAATGGGTGTTATGTGTGTGTGTGTGGGGGGGGGGGGTTACAAGGTCTGAAAACCAGCGACCCGTGTAAAACCCAGTATAGTCAATGTTAGACTTTTTGTCAATGTTAGACAATGTTCCACGAGGTAATTATGCAGGGGGGGAACGATTTTCACCTGTAACGGCTTCAGGTAACAACAAAAGGGGTGAATCGTGACCTTTCACCTCCAGGTTATTTAAGCCCTTAGAATGCAGCCGGAGATTGAAGATAGTATATTTGATAGAATAGTTCAGACTGGGATATAAATAAACTCAAAGTTTACAGTAGAAATAAATTGAAGATTCAACTAAATAGTCAAATAATATTTATACTTAAATCTTGTATGTAGATTTGGAATTGAAATTTACATGGAGACAAATAAAAGTCAAATTCAACTGTTCTGTTGAGTTTGATCCATCATTGTTTACCTTGCCAGCACATGTATGTAGTTTACCTTTTGTGAGATTTATACTTTCACTAATGTCAGAATTTACTTTAGCATTGTCAGTATTTAGTTTACTATGGTCAGTATTTAGTTTACTATGGTCAGTATTTAGTTTACCATGGTCAGTATTTAGTTTACCATGATCAGTATTTAGTTTACCATGGTCAGTATTTAGTTTACCATGGTCAGTATTTAGTTTACCATGGTCAGTATTTAGTTTACCATGGTCAGTATTAAGTTTACCACGGTCAGTATTAAGTTTACCAGTATCATCACTTAAAGACCTACCAAACAATGAATAGTTCATCGTATATGAAACCAATGACTAACAGCGGGGAATATAATTTGAAAAGATGTCATACTTTGAAATAATCATTATCTATACATAGCTAAGGGATTAGGTGGCACTTTGTCTATGAGTTCGTTTACCATGCTGTACTTTAAGTATTTCAATCCTACCTAAGTATCCAGTGGACCATACCATATCCATTGCATTCTCCCCTTTAGTGGGGATGAAAGAAGGGCAATGCAAAACTGTCCCGTTTCTAGTTATTTTGTTCTAGAAATGATCTTCTCATCCTCTAGTTATAAATAGATAGATGCAAATATATAAACAAGATTGTACTCTGTTTTATAAAACACTACGGGCTGGAGAAGTCGACCTCGGGGGGGGGGGTGAGGGGGGTTGGGAGGGTATACTCATCAAGTTTTATAAGATTCAATGAGATATCGATTGTATACAGTTTACTGGCTTTATCAAATTTGTATTAAGACAATTTCACCTAATACAGACAAAATGTTATATCATTACTTCAGTTCCTTCTTCCAGACTACATAAAACCCACAAAAAAACTCGTCAAGTTCATGTGTACTTTCACTACTGACGATTTATGATTATGTTGTTTTATGGGTTTCACTTGTCACTAAAGAAATAATCCATCAATCATACAATAATTGTTTTAATAATTCCTGTGTGTAAAGACACAACTATATACCTTTGTAGACTTGAATTGTCAGTATGGATTTAGATTTATGTCATATCTTTCGACACCACTCAATTACTGGATAAACTGATATGCTTCAGGCTAGAATACTTTTTTGTTATCTGTAAAACATTTGTCAAAACTTATTGTGAATGAAAAATAATATCATGATTCATCAAGAACTTAGTTTCTTAGTACATCAACATTAAATTACACAAATACTTTCATTGCTGTCTTAACATTTAATTCACATACAACATTCAGAATTAAACTTTTCAGTAAAAAAAAGTGAAGTTATTTATAGCTCTAATGGATTACCGGGGCAGACGAAATGTAAAATCACTTTTTTTCTATAACTAATACATAACGAGGAATTGGGTGTGGCCTGCACGACACCTGGCCATCTTTATTGCCCCAATTAAAGTCAAGTACCCAAGTAACAGAGCCCTAGTTAGAACAACTGGCATGTATGGATGTGAGACATGGACACTTCTAGCAGCCACGACAAGCAAGCTACAAGCATTAGAAAATAAATGTGTGAGGAAATTCTTGGAATCTCTTACCTAGAACACAAGACCAATGAGAATGTCTGGGAAAAAAATTCATTCACAGGCCCTCACCAAACAATTACGACAACAATCAAGGGACGTAAGATGGCATGGTTCGAATATGCGTCAAGGCATGATAGCCTGCCAAATACCTTCTTAAAGGGACTGTGGAAGGAGGCCGTACAGAGGGCCCAGAGGAAATGTTGGTTGGACAATATACAAGAATGGACATGGCTGGACATGGCTGGCTACCAATGAATGAAACGGATGGTCATGCGGTAACGCACTCGACTGTCAACCAAAGGTATCTGGTTCGATCTCAGGTGATCTCAGGTCTTGGCTCAAGTTCCCGATATATCTCCCGTGGTGCCTTCATTGTCATTGCACTATCGGCTATGGTGGGGATGAAAGAAGGGCACCATAAAAACAGTCCCATTGGTGGTTTTATAGGATCTAAAAAATTTCATCTCATCCTTACAGGGACTTCACACACCAATGAATGAACTAAAGACAGCCACACAGGATATGCAACTATGTAGAAATATGTCTGTAGAGGTGTCCATGCGTTCCCCGAACAAGGGCATGATGATGATGATGATGATGACCCATTTAAAACTTGGTGGACTCGGGAACTTACACCAGGACCTGCACAAATTCTCATGGGACCAAGAAATCTAACGTCGACAGACGAGCACTCTACATCCCTGACTGACTGCTATAGATGTTTATCCATATTCCCTTCCGTACAAATAAACTTTACTTCACCAAAGTTTACCTTCTCTTGACCCACAACACACAGAACTTGTTTGGAATGTAGATGTAGTTTATACAGATCCTGACACAACAATGGTATTCAATCTTTATATATTATTTTAACACAGTATATTGCAGTCATAATTTTGTATTTAACCGAATGCATTCCTTCGCTAATTAGTGCATACATCGGTATTTACATCGCCGATAACTACTTTTTAAAAATTGCTATTCATTTTCAAAATATCTGTTATATTCCTGATTTTTGTTTACATCACAGTTAAGACTAGGGAGCGACCGATAATCGGATCGGTATCGGTATCGGACCGATATTGGCACTATCGGTTAATATCGGATCGGCCGATTGTTGTAGGGAGCGACTATGGGTTAACTGTGGGACCGGCCGTTTTTTGGCTGCCGATACATTGTTTTTTTTTTCACAACAGAGTTGCATAAAAAAAATCATTAAATAACCCAATTCTATAACCAGATCAGACAAGATTTAAAAAAAAAGAAAAAAAAAACCCGTACACAGAAATTGTCACGTCTACATCAGAGATATGACATTGAAACAATAGGATTGGCATTTCTTAATTCTAATGTATGACCTTGAATGATACAATTAGTGAACATCTGTGTGTATTTTTTGTTGGTGGGGGGGGGGGGGGGGAAGCCAGACTTACGTGTGGGCGAAGTGTCACGAAATATGACAGGGAAGGGGTAAGCATGGGTTGACATACGTCATTAGCTGTAGCACGAGAAAGACACGTGTTTGGCATTGTTGTTGATTAAAAAAAATATCGGTATCTGAAGGGGGGGAGGAAACAAGACACGCGTGGGCGAAGTGTTACAAAATATGTGAACATGGGTTGAAATACGTCATACACCACGAGAATAACACGTGTTTGGCATTGCTGTTGCTTAAGAGGCTGTCCATTAATTACGTCAACAAAATAGGGGGGAGGGAGGTCAGAAAATTTTGACAATTGTTGACGGGGGGGGGAGGTCAAGAAAAGTTGACGTCAACAATGTTATTTTTTTAAATTTAATATAATTACTTAATAAATAGGAAAATTAAGCAGCGTTTGTAGTTCTGTGTTACTCACTCGCTTAACATTCAGTATTTTAATTAAACTAACTATATTCCTACTAATTTTGCCACATAAACATTTTGGAAGCCACCTTTTTTTTTTGGGGGGGGGGGTAATCAAATGTTGACGTAATTTTATAGGGGGGTCTCTGGACGTTTGACAAGTTGTTGACAAGGGGGGGGGAGGTAAAAATCGCCAAAAATTTGTTGACATAAATAATGGACAGCCCCTAAAAAGAAAATATCGGTATCGGTTTCGGTATCGGTAAAAATGCTAGGGGAAAATATCGGTATCGGACTATCGGTAAAAAGGCATATCTGTCGCTCCCTAGTTAAGACCATACTAACCTAATTGCGTTTAAGTATTAATGAAACATGAGATGAAACATGAGATGAAACATGAGATGATACATGAGATGATACATGAGATGAAACATGAGATGATGATACATGAGATGATACATGAGATGATACATGAGATGATACATGAGATGATACAACAATCTTGTTAACTTATGAAACTCAACAACAAATTGCTTCAAATGTAAACAAAGAGCACTGGTGTTCAATTGTTTACATTCTGATTGTACCGTGTATATGCTGAGGTACTTCAGTACATCTAAAACAACTAGCCTGACCTGTCTGACCCGAGGTGAAAACAAAATGGAAAGATCGGCTAAAACAGTCGAATCTAAGATAGATCAGTCTACACCTAAGATAGATCAGTGTAGACCTAGAATAGATCAGTGTAGACCTAGAATAGATCAGTCTACAACAAGGACAGATCAGCCTACACCTAGGATAGATCAGTCTACACCTAGGATAGATCAGTCTACATCAAGGATAGATCAGTCTACATCAAGAATAGATCAGTCTACACCTGAGAAAGATCAGTCTACACCAAGGACAGATCAGCCTACACCTAGGATAGATCAGTCTACACCTAGGATAGATCAGTCTACACCAAGGACAGATCAATCTACACCTAGGTTAGATCATTCAACACCTGGGATAGATCAGTCAACACCTGGGATACACTAACATGCCTTGTCATTCCTGACGGCTGCATTAAATGTTTTTTTCTACCGCCAGACTGATGTATATCTATTTATAAAGAAATATAGAGTCAATATTTTTTTTATGAAGCCCTTAAACTACCTCTGCTCAGACCGCCATATACCTCTGATCAGACCGCCACATACCTCTGAACAGACCGCCACATACCTCTGAACAGACCGCCATATACCTCTGAACAGACCGCCACATACCTCTGAACAGACCGCCACATACCTCTGAACAGACTGCCACATACCTCTGAACAGACTGCCACATACCTCTGAACAGACCGCCACACACCTCTGAACAGACCGCCAGTGCAATCTGTTGTACATCGTCAAAGTTAACGAGAAGGTGGCGGTAAGATAGATAACAGATTCATTGTCGATTGTTACATATGCTCTCTAGATACATATGTTCTTTAATTACATAGCTTTATTTTTACATAACTCTTTTTTTTCGAAAATGCTCTATCGTCCCCGTTTTGTCTCTCTGTCTGTCTGTCCGTTATCACCCTAGATCTCAACAACCATAAGTCCTAGACCCATGATGTATATATCATTTTGTAGGTCTTGGCCTGTTATGTGTGCAGCAAAAGTCAATTTCGCGATCTGACCTCTGAGGGCCGAAAAGGGGGGCGTATTAAGTACGTTTTTTACTATATAAGCTATATTAACAAAGGAGCGCCCTATATCTCAGCAACCATAAGTCCTAGACCCATGATGTATATATCATTTTGTAGGTCTTGGCCTGCCAAGTGTACATCAAAAGTTCATTTCGCGATAGGACCTCTCAGGGCTGAATATAAGAGTTTCTTAGGTACCGTTTTTGCTTATATTTTAAATATAAATAATAAAAGCTAATCAAAGGGGCGTAATCATTATTTATTTTTGTAACAGTTATTCAACATGATTACTTCCCTCTCTATTTATCAAAACCCATACATAGCCACTGCGTACACGAAAATGCTCTAAAATGTTCTTTGTCCGAAACGGAAAAGACTTAAATTGCTTGTTTTTTTTTTTCCCGAGGAGTTCTGACGGTTTGCCAAACATCTTTCAAAACACTTAATGTTATGTTGAAGTATAGAATAAATACTAGAAATGATGTTGTTGAATAGCTGAATACATGTGTTGCTGAATAGCTGAATACATGTGTTGCTGAATAGCTGAATACATGTGTTGCTGAATAGCTGAGTACATGTGTTGCTGGTGTTGCTGAATAGCTGAGTACATGTGTTGCTGAATAGCTGAGTACATGTGTTGCTGAATAGCTGAGTACATGTGTTGCTGAATAGCTGAGTACATGTGTTGCTGAATAGCTGAATACATGTGTTGCTGAATAGCTGAATACATGTGTTGCTGAATAGCTGAGTACATGTGTTGCTGGTGTTGCTGAATAGCTGTACATGTGTTGCTGAATAGCTGAGTACATGTGTTGCTGAATAGCTGAGTACATGTGTTGCTGAATAGCTGAGTACATGTGTTGCTGAATAGCTGAGTACATGTGTTGCGCTGTCCATGAACTGAGAACCGCTGCTATAAGACATCAGCATCGGCCATCATTGGTTGCAACTAGAAAACCGCTCAAAACCTGCGACTATCTGACTCTCGCCCTAGACCCCTCATTTGACACTCCTCCTAGGCCCCTCATTAGACTCTCGCCCTAGGCCCCTCATTTGACACTTTCCACCCCCCTGCCCGCGTTTTATCGTGATGGTAAGGCTCCTCTGACAAACAAGTTGTTTTTATTTTTATCTTGATATCAAAATGCCAACTGGTTGTTTAGATCCCACATGTCTGGCCACAATGTTCTCTGTATCGGAATAAAATGGCCGTTCAATCAACAGGGCGACTAATTGGTTCACATCTTGACTTGATGAAACTTCTTTCATCTGTCACACTCTCGACTCTGTCTGTAACTAGTTAGTCATCCGGTGCAGTATTTCAACAGCATCCTGTAATTGTGATATGAGTGTCCGTGTATGTGTGTGTCCGTGTGTATGAGTGTCCGTGTATGCGTGTGTGTGTGTCCCCGCTTGTGTGGTGCCGTTTTGTTCTACTGATTGTTGTACGAGCACATTGCACCATGAAGATGGCGGAGGTAGGGGGGGTGGTGAGGGAGGTAGTAGGCAACGATGTGCAGTTTTGAGGCAACCTTCAATGGCGGTTTGATCACGTGACCTGGCCATCCGGCCTTCATTTAACACGTCCGTTGAGACTTGTGAGAAAGTTCAACAAAGTTCAGATGTAACATCTGGTGCTATAGGGGGTGGGGTAATGGGGGGGGGGGAGGCTCAGGTAATATGTTGGGCAACTGCAGGCAAAGTTAGTGAGTAAAATATAACATTACAAACAAGCAGGTTTGTTCCCTTTTTGCTGTAGGTTTGGTTTGAATTTGCTAAACAAAAAAGTAACATGTACATTACCAGGCAATACATTCATAGGATACAACATTGGACTTTATTGGGTTAATAAAATAAAACAACAATATGGTTGGATAGTGAAGATTAAACTGATTGACTGCATGATAACTAGATAAAATAGCAATAAGACTGACTGGCATCTAGAGTGATAGACTGACTGGCATCTAGACTGATAGAGTGACTGGCATCTAGAGTGATAGAGTGACTGGCATCTAGACTGAAAGAATGAATGTCATCTAGACTGATAAAGTGACTGGCATCTAGACTGATAGATTGACTGGCATCTAGACTGAAAGAATGACTGGCATCTAGACTGTTAGAGACACTGGGTAATAGACGGGAAAAAAATACATACTTGTAATTTGACTATACTAACTTTCTTACAGAAAGAGTGACTAGTAACTAGGCTAGACGTAGACAGTGACTGAAAATAGACAAGAGCGACAGATAGTCTGGCAACTAGACTGAGTTATTGATGACTAGCATGGGACAAATCTTTCAGTTCCTCTCTTCATCGTTTCGGTTGCCAATAGGGTCCCTATATTTCGGCCTGTCCATTTCTGTAGGTGGCCTGGTCAGTTTACTCTACACGGCTACCAGTACCTGCACTTCCAGTGTACCCTATTATTACAGTTTTACTAAATGTATTATGGCGTGAAACATGATACAACCATGAAAGTTTTACTGAATGTATTATGTCGTGAAACATGATACAACCATGACAGTTTTCCCATAACTAAGATTGGTTTCTGAAGATCCACCAGGTCGTCTTTGTGACTCCACTGAGAGCGTGAGTGGTCAGCCGTCCATTTTGTTTCCCTACTGTCTGTCTCCGCCCATGTAAAACAGCACCGCGTGGTGTGTATTGAACACTTTGTACAATTGTGTGTAAGTTACGGACAATAATTGGTAAATGGCTAATGTCAGATAATGTCAGACATTTGCTATCAATATTGGCCAATGTTAACATTTGCAGGCTCTAATTGATTTATGTCGAAATGACGATGTGAACTGTATCCTATGAAAGAGTTAACATCAATTAGGAACTTTTTGAGTTTTAGAAAACATTGAATCAAGATAAAATAATGCAAACAGATTGACATCTGGGCGTGGCCGACTGCTTTTATTTAATTAGAACAGATTTTGTTGAGATGTGTAGTTCTTTAGACATAAGTTAAAAGATTTAGTTGAGATTTGTAGTTCTTTAGACATAAGTTAACAGATTTAGTTGAGATTTGTAGTTCTTTAGACATAAGTTAACATATTTAGTTGAGATGTGTAGTTCTTTAGACATAAGTTAACATATTTAGTTGAGATGTGTAGTTCCTAAAACATAAGTTAAAAGATTTAGTTGAGATTTGTAGTTCTTTAGACATAAGTTAACATATTTAGTTGAGATGTGTAGTTCTTTGGACATAAGTTAACAGATTTAGTTGAGATGTGTAGTTCTTTAGACATAAGTTAACAGATTTATTTGAGATGTGTAGTTCTTTAGACATGAGTCATACAAAAGTAGAGATAGACAATTTATCTCAGGAGGGCTCTTGGTATTGCCCCAGTTCTACGGCCATGATTGCCCCAGTTCTACGGCCATGATTGCCCCAGTTCTACGGCCATGATTGCCCCAGTTCTACGGCCATGATTGCCCCAGTTCTACGGCCATGATTGCCCCAGTTCTACGGCCATGATTGCCCCAGTTCTACGACCATGATTGCCCCAGTTCTACGGCCATAATGGCCCTAGTTCTACGGCCATGATGGCCCCAGTTCTACGGCCATGATTGCCCCAGTTCTACGGCCATGATTGCCCCAGTTCTACGGCCATGATAATGACCCTGAAATGTCCTAAGGCTCTACACAAACCTTACAGCTGTTCTTTTTACAAGGCCATTCTGTTGATGTTTTTAGAAGTATTAGTTCAACCAGACTTATCAAGGCCATTGTGTTGATGTTTTAGAAGTATTAGTTCAACCAGACTTATCAAGGCCATTCTGTTGATGTTTTTAGAAGTATTAGTTCAACCAGACTTATCAAGGCCATTGTGTTGATGTTTTTAGAAGTATTAGTTCAACCAGACTTATCAAGGCCATTGTGTTGATGTTTTAGAAGTATTAGTTCAACCAGACCTACCAAGGCCATTCTGTTGATGTTTTTAGAAGTATTAGTTCAACCAGACTTATCAAGGCCATTCTGTTGATGTTTTAGAAATATTAGTTCAACCAGACTTATTAAGGCCATTCTGTTGATGTTTTTAGAAGTATTAGTTCAACCAGATTTATCAAGGCCATTCTGTTGATGTTTTTAGAAGTATTAGTTCAACCAGACTTATCATTGTAATCATACTTGGATAAAAAAAAAACAACCTTGTTGACAACTGGTGGGTTGGTGAGGGATTGGAATAATTTTTCTGACAGTTGTGAATTGATAGAATTCCATTAGATATCTCTACCACATGGTGAAATAGAACTTCACTGGCATATATAATATCAAAATGACCTTTGAAAGAAGTAGACAGTTCCATTTCATTATCACCATAAAACTCTAAAAGGTTTTGGAGCGAACATTTTGTAATGGACACAATGTGACTTAACTTCTTCATCAAAAAAAAAAAGAAATTACTTTATTACGTCATTGGGAAATCTAGACCACTGCGGGGGTGTTTTAATTATAGAACCTAGGCTGACTTATTAGGGCTTCACCACTCAGATTCAAGTATACAAAAACAAACCGCCTACGGTTGTTATATAACTGTATAGAAGGGGAAGTCAACAAAAACAAACCGCCAAAGGTTGCGATATAACTGTATAGAAGGGGAAGTCAACGTAAACAAACCGCCAAAGGTTGCGATATAATTGTATAGAAGGGGAAGTCAACATAAACAAACCGCCAAAGGTTGCGATATAACTGTATAGCAGGGGAATTCAACATAAACAAACCGCCAAAGATTGCGATATAACTGTATAGAAGGGGAAGTCAACATAAACAAACCGCCAAAGGTTGAGATATAACTGTATAGAAGGGGAAGTCAACATAAACAAACCGCCAAAGGTTGCGATATAACTGTACTGAGGTGACGGATAGCTGAGCGGTGTAGACCTGAGAGCCCCAGGTTCGGTCTCGCTGACAGCCAATACATTTTATTCAAGGTTAAAAGTCCCTCAAGTCCCCGAAATCCACCCAGATGTAAGTGGATACCTGACTCTGGTTGGGGAATTAAGGCGGCGATGTGTGTTGTGCTAATCACACAATCCCTTCATAAGGCGGCGATGTGTGGTGTGCTTATCACACAATCTCTTCATAAGGCGGCGATGTGTGGTGTGCTTATCACACAATCCCTTCATAAGGCGGCGATGTGTGTTGTGCTAATCACACAAACCCTTGATGAGGCGGCGATGTGTGGTGTACTAATCACACAATCCCTTCATAAGGCGGCGATGTGTGGTGTGCTTATCACACAATCCCTTCATAAGGCGGCGATGTGTGGTGTGCTTATCACACAATCCCTTCATAAGGCGGCGATGTGTGTTGTGCTAATCAAACAATTCCTTCATAAGGCGGCGATGTGTGTTGTGCCAATCACACAAACCCTTGATAAGGCGGCGATGTGTGGTGTGCTTATCACACAATCTCTTCATAAGGCGGCGATGTGTGTTGTGCTAATCAAACAATTCCTTCATAAGGCGGCGATGTGTGTTGTGCTAATCACACAAATCCTTGATATGGCGGCGATGTATGGTGTGCTTATCACACAATCCCTTCATAGGGCGGCGATGTGTGTTGTGCTAATCACACAATCCCTGCATAAGGCGGCGATGTGTGGTGTGCTTATCATACAATCCCTTCATAAGGCGGCGATGTGTGTTGTGCTAATCAAACAATACCTTCATTTTCCGTAGTTACAGAAACTGATGAAATCTACGCTTCATCTGCCCCAATGACCCGTTGGGCCTAAAGGGAACTACTTTTACTTACTGCAGTATTAATGCTGGTAAAGTAAACATTTCGGTGCAATATTCCATGCCATAATCTTCTATTTTGTTCAGTGTGAAAGAAACATGTCTGGTAACACACCGGAGTTAATCCCATGTATCTATGTCATCAAATTTGCTTTTTAAGGGGAACAATGGCTGAAAACAAATCTTTGTTGAGACAATAACTGGACAATTGGAGGCAGACTCTTGTGGGTGGTGATACTCAATGGATACGCAGACTATGACCCGCGGGTCACGTATGTCCCTTTAGACTGTTTACCTGGATACGCGCTCCGCCCCTCCTGTCCGTCACATCTAAACAGTTTAATTTAAATTTTATCATCAAAAAAAAAAAAAGTTATCTATATCTCTTCGTCTCACTCTTTGACAGCTCATTGTGGCCCTCGATTAAAAAAAAAATCACCAACCCCAGCTCTAAGGATAAATTTTGAATAATTGTATGAAGCCTACAGGGGCGTCGTCCAACATAATTTAGAATTTAGATCAATGGTTGTAAACCAGACTTTGTTGTATACTTAAATAGAGTACATTGTATCTCCTTGAGATACTGTGACATAGTCTCAGGCAACATTAAACATACAAATAAACTCTGATGACCATATAACACCGACTTCCTGTTTCTATATAAACAGTAAACATAAAAGCAACTAGCACTGTTGTCTGTAATTAAAGAATAAAGCTAAAAATCCTCAAAAAAAAAAGTACGTGTATGAAATACAATGCACTTCACTTTGTATTTGTATTAGTCAGTCCTAAATAATCACTGTCGTTCATTTTTTATCAATTTCATGACCACATAAGATGAGACTATAGAGAAATGATCGATACATTCACTTGTTCTTTTTTAATGTGGCAATGTTAGACAACTGTTAGATGTAAGGTGCAACAACATTGTTAAGTGCTGGAATAAAATAATCTAAAAAAGACTAGATGCTTCAGAAGATATTCCTATCACTTTTGTAAATAGTAGTGACAGTAAATTATCCAGTAAATTAGACATTAAATTATTCAGTAAATTAGTAAATTACACAGTAAATTATACAGTAAAACTCGAAAAATATAAAGTAAAATTAAGCAAAAACCTTATGACATCTGCAATACCCTTTGTTCTAACACTGTTGAGCTGTAGCAATACTTATGAAATCTGCAATACACTTTGTTCTAACAGTGTTGAGCTGTAGCAATACATGTGACACAGCAATACCCTTTGTTCTAACACTGTTGAGCTGTAGCAATACTTGTGACATCTGCAATACCCTTTGTTCTAACAGTGTTGAGCTGTAGCAATACATGTGACACTGCAATACCCTTTGTTCTAGCAGTGTTGAGCTGTAGCAATACTTGTGACATCTGCAATACTCTTTGTTCTAACAGTGTTGAGCTGTAGCAATACTTGTGACATCTGCAATACCCTTTGTTCTAACAGTGTTGAGCTGTAGCAATACATGTGACACTGCAATACCCTTTGTTCTAGCAGTGTTGAGCTGTAGCAATACTTGTGACATCTGCAATACCCTTTGTTCTAACAGTGTTGAGCTGTAGCAATACTTGTGACATCTGCAATACCCTTTGTTCTAACAGTGTTGAGCTGTAGCAATACTTGTGACACTGCAATACCCTTTGTTCTTACACTGTTGAGCTGTAGCAATACTTGTGACATCTGCAATACCCTTTGTTCTAACACTGTTGAGCTGTAGCAATACTTGTGACATCTGCAATACCATTTGTTCTGACACTGTTGAGCTGTAGCAATACTTGTGACATCTGCAATTCCCTTTGTTCTAACACTGTTGAGCTGTAGCAATACTTGTGACACTGCAATACCCTTTGTTCTAACAGTGCCCTACACTTCTCGACTGACTTATTAAATGGAAGGCTGTCTCTTTTACCAAGATAACTTTAATGGGTATGGAGGGGGGAATTGTTGTAAGAGGAGGGATTGGGGGGGGTAGGTTAGTTAAGGGATATGTACTCTTTCCCACTACTTCGATATATATACCCTGTATTTATGTATAACACAACCTACTGTAAAGACAACCTACTGTAAAGACAACATACTGTAATGGCAACATACTGTAAGAACAACATAATATAAGGACAACATACTGTAAGGACAACATACTGTAATGACAACATACTGTAAGGACAACATAATATAAGGACAACATACTGTAAGGACAAAATACTGTAAGGACAACATACTGCAAGGACAACATACTGTAAGGATAACATAATATAAGGACAACATACTGTAATGACAACATAATATAATGACAACATACTGTAAGGACAAAATACTGTAATGACAACATACTGTAAGGACAACATAATATAAGGGCAACATACTGTAAGGACAACATACTGCAAGGACAACATACTGTAAGGATAACATAATATAAGGACAACATACTGTAATGACAACATACTGTAAGGACAAAATACTGTAATGACAACATACTGTAAGGACAACATAATATAAGGACAACATACTGTAAGGACAACATACTGTAATGACAATATAATATAATGACAACATACTGTAAGAACAACATACTGTAAATTACAGTATTTGTAGGAATTATTACCAAGATAAACATTAGCGCCTTCTGTTCAACACCCTCGCATGCCCCCGATAGCCGCACATTGGGCACCAAGTGGAAATGTTAAACATGCTTAATGGATAGTTATAGACATAACTTTAATTAACGTCTGTTTTGTGAGTTCTAATTAACGGCTGGGGTTATGATATCTGTATGAAACTCATATTTATGTTTAATTATTTATGTAGATTGTGTTCTCAATACAAATAGTGAAGCTTAACATCACTCAGATTACACGAGTATACATTGCATTTCCGAATTTGGCGTGTGTACAAACAATGTTTGACATATATGAGTGTGTTGTAATTTGCGATTAATGATTACATCACTGTGCTTTTAATTGTGAGTATAAACATGGCTTATGTTATCTTCCTCATTCGCTTTTATAGAGCAACTGAAATACTGTGTTAATACAGAGCTATGCTGCTTTTTCCATATTTTGACAAATTCTTTTAAATTTTAACGAAGTGCAGCTTAATTTTTTTCTTTTCATCTCAACAGTTTAAAACAAAATGTCCTTATTGTTATTTTTAATTTATTATATCTGCATTGGTGTTTTTGTCTAAATATGATTTTTTATTAAAAATAAAAACAAACTGTTTTTTTTATTACTCCCCCTGATTCTTAGGCTTCAGTTTTATATAAATCAGCATACAATTTTAGGCCACCATTTTGATCGTTACGAGTTTACTTTTGAAATATAGCCTGCTTAACTTTCACAAGTTAGCTGTGAATCAATGAGTCTGCCAAATTTCATTCTCTATCTACACCGGAAGTTAAGGTTATTGAGGGCGTTGCCTTGTAGTAGTATAGATAAATGTCGTCATATAACGGTCGGAGCAAGTACATAATGGCTCACACTGGTAAAAACATACAACAAAATTGAAAAATATATTTCATGGAAATACGAGCCCTACTTATAAACTGTTCATTATATCCCAATTAACCAAAGTCATTAGGTTAATGATCGATACGAATATTGGTATTTACCAGATAGTATTGATTAGTTCTATGATCCTATCAGTCCACTACCCATGATAGTCTACCATCAAGTAGGCAGACACTAATTGGTCCTAAATAGCAGGGTTGATTAAACACTGTTCAATAAGTTCCTGGAGAGATAGCTGCTTCGTGTTATCATAGGGCAGTTTATTTTGGCTGGGTTGGTAACATCTGTAGCTTGTGGCACTTTTTCTCGTTTTTAAACCGAATGTTTATATGGCTGGCTTGTTGACTTCATTACAGCCAATGTTTATTGTCATGTCACTTTTCTGATGACTTTGAAACAAATATTTGAATCTGTTCGTAGCAGCCACGAATTAAATTATCCGATAAAACGTATTTGGATGAGTCGCTTTTGATTTAATTGGGATGAATCCAATCACTTTATTTTTCATGAATTAATTTGCTGTTTTTAATTATAAATTAATGATACAGTTTTTGAGATTTTCTTTAATGAGTCTCAATAATTCTGTGGAGGTCATTGCATATGTCATTACTCTTCACAGATGTCATTACTCCTCTTTACATATGCCTATACTCATTAGCACAGATGTCATCACCCATTATTACGCATGCCAATACTCATTAGCAAAGATGCCATCACATATTATTACGCATGCCAATAATTTTTAGCACATATGTCATCACACATTAGAACATATGCCACTGTACATGACTACATGTCATTACTCAATATTATAGATGTCATTGCACATTATTACAGATGCCACAACTCATTATCGTAAATGTCATTACATATTATTACAAATGTCTTGACACATCATTACACATAATATTACTCATTAGAACATATGCCAGTACACATTAGTTCAGATGCCATTACACATCAATAGTACAAATGACATTCCACATCGTTAGTACAGATGCCATTACACATCAATAGTACCAATGACATTACACATCGTTAGTACAAATGAAATTAGTACAGTAGCCGTAAACACACCAATAGTACATATGCCATTACACATCATTAGTGCAGATCCCATTACATATCGCTGGTTCAGTGGCCATTATGCATCATTGGTACATATGTCGTTACACATCATTGGTACATATGTCGTTACACATTATTGGTACATATGTCGTTACACATCATTGGTACATATGTCGTCGTTACACATCATTGGTACATATGTCGTTACACATCATTGGTACATATGTCGTTACACATCATTGGTACATATGTCGTTACACATCATTGGTACATATGTCGTTACACATCATTGGTACATATGTCGTTACACATCATTGGTACAGAGGCCGTTACAAATCATTGGTACAGAGGCCGTTACAAATCATTGGTACAGATGCCATTACAAATATGTTACAACTATACACAGATTGGAACATTGGACCACGCCCTACAAGTTCCCGCCACCTCGACATCGCTTCACTTGAAATTGACCTGTCCAAGGTATTACCAACCATTGTCTGATCCTACTCAACTTTTAATGCGATCATATTTTAGGTTCACTCCAGTGTTGTGTGTACAATAATATTTCATCATAGTATCACGTGACAGTGGTTAATAAAATTTAGCTTTTTTTCTAAGAAAAACCAAGGTGTGTTAATAAAAACCAAGGTGTTTTTCAGATTTAGATAAACAACTTTACACTTTGTAAAATTAGAACAAACAAAAAACATTAGCCTGTTACTGTTTGCTCAATAATCTCGTAATATTACTTCATTATGTACGTTTCCTTGTATAACTCTAAACATTAATTGTTTAAAAGTAAATTGCATTATAAACATTTGTTTATTGTTTAATGTTTAGTTTACATAATATGAATGGCTTGCTTTGCTATTGAAAATCTTTGTGACCGACTCATTCCGCGCGAGAATAGCTACGTCTGCATTACTGACAACCAAAAGTGTGTCAAGTCGTCAGTACAATGGCTTCTGTATTTGAATTCATCAAAGACGTGAAATGTTTGGACATCTTTTTTCTTTTATTAAAGTCTTTTAAAAATTTAAAAACATTGCTCTGGGTAAACAATTTGTTTTGATGAACAATATTGAGCCATTGTGTTAACAGTGAAGCAATGGATGTGTCAGTCGGTTCTCTTTGGGCCATTGTCCTGGCCAATCGCTGGCACTGACATGTCACTTATAGATGTGTACCTGGCACTGACAAGACACTTATAGATGTGTAGCTGGCACTGACATGACACTTATAGATGTGTAGCTGGCACTGACATGTCACTTATAGGTGTGTAGCTGGCACTGACATTTCACTTATAGATGTGCAGCTGGCACTGTCATGACACTTATAGATGTGCGGATGGCTCTGACATGACACTTATAGATGTGCAGCTGGCTCTGACATGACACTTATACATGTGCAGCTGGCTCTGACATGACAATTATACATGTGCAGCTGGCTCTGACATGACACTTATAGATGTGCAGCTGGCTCTGACATGACACTTATAGATGTGCAGCTGGCACTGACATGACACTTATAGATGTGCAGCTGGCACTGCCATGACACTTACAGATGTCATGACACTTATAGATGTGCAGCTGGCACTGACATGACACTTATAGATGTGCAGCTGGCACTGCCATGACACTTACAGATGTGCAGCTGGCACTGACATGACACTTAAAGATGTACAGCTGGCACTGCCATGACACTTATAGATGTGCAGCTGGCAATGTCATGACACTTATAGATGTGCAGCTGGCACTGACATGACACTTATAGATGTGCAGCTGGCTCTGACATGACAATTATACATGTGCAGCTGGATCTGACATGACACTTATAGATGTGCAGCTTGCTCTGACATGACAATTATACATGTGCAGCTGGCTCTGACATGACACTTATAGATGTGCAGCTGGCTCTGACATGACACTTATAGATGTGCAGCTGGCACTGACATGACACTTATAGATGTGCAGCTGACACTGACATGACACTTATAGATATGCAGCTGGCTCTGACATGACACTTATAGATGTGCAGCTGGCACTGACATGACACTTATAGATGTGCAGCTGGCTCTGACATGACACTTATAGATGTGCAGCAGACACTGACATGACACTTATAGATGTGCAGCTGGCTCTGACATGACACTTACAGATGTGCAGCTGGCTCTGACATGACACTTATACATGTGCAGCTGGCTCTGACATGACACTTACAGATGTGCAGCTATCACTGACATGACACTTATAGATGTGCGGCTGGCACAAACATGACACTTACAGATTGCAGCTGGCACTGACATGACTTTTATATATATGCAGCTGGCACTGTTGTGACACTTACAGATGTGCAGCTGGCACTGTCACTGGTATTAAATAAGAAATGGGACAGTGGCAGGACAGTGAATTCGTCATGTCAGTCAGTAAAAGGAGCAAAACAAAAATGAGAAGTTGAATGAATTCTTTGTGAGCTAGTGGATAGATAAGCAATCTATGTTTTGATTGGATGACATTTTGTTATGTTTCTCGTCTTTTAAACATAAAATTTATGAAAGTCATGGAACGAAAAAGAGTTTTGATTTTCAATATCAAAGTTAAGATTTGGTCAAATCAAAATGTCATTACTGTAAAACCCTATTTAATTTACTGCTGATAGAATTACGTCAGATTTTAGAATCCAATTTTTTTCCATGTTTTATTCAGTACAGCAACACCATTTCCACACAGTTACACTTCTATTTTGAAACAAAGTCTAATAGATAACAACAACAATACATCTGTATATATGAACAATGAGTTGATATTAAATCAGGCAGTATAAGATTTTTAGCTCCTTTGTTGTTGTTTTTTATATAATTTATACATTTCTTGTTTCATTTGAAGTTCTGTTTTCAACTGAAGTTCTGTTTTCAGGTGAAGTTATGTTATCAACTGAAGTTCTGTTTTCAACTGAAGTTCTGTTTTCAGGTGAAGTTATGTTATCAACTGAAGTTCTGTTTTCAACTGAAGTTCTGTTTTCAGTTGAAGTAGTGCTTTTAATTAAAGTAAATTTTTCAATTGAAGTTAAGTTTGGAATGAATTGGACAATTATTCTGAATGTTAATTTTCTAATGTAAGTATTTCAACTACTATAGGTGGTAATTATAATGCAGCTGGTGTCAACTTTAAGAAAATGGCGGTGGTACCGTCAAACGCAGGATGTCTAATATTCATCTTTTTTTTTAATCCCACAGTATGGGGGTGGGGCTAGGGGCGGGGGGGTGGGTAGGGAAGATGTTTTTGTAATGTCAAACACAGCCGTTTAAAAACGCGCGCGCGGCACAAACGTAGAAACTGAGAATACCAAAAAAAAATCTCTTTGAGCTGTGTGACATCCCAGCGTTCTGTTGACTCAGCATGTCTTCACGTCACGTGGTTTAGGGACGACTTGCTTGCTGGTCGGCTGCCTTGACAATGTCAACAAGACACAGGGGGGGGGGACATACTAGAGCCCTGGTCTAAATTGGTAGAGCCGGCATGGCCTTGTTAGGCATAACTCGTTTTTTTTTTGTTTTTCTCTTTGTGATCGCCAAATATGACGGAGCGATTGTTGCAGAACTGACAAGCACAAACTGTCAGGATCGTACATTTGTATGGTCACTACTTTCCTCCTGGGGGGGGGGACCAATGCACAGGGGAGGTGATGGAGGTCAGCTGGACCGGACACTACTTCTATGTGGACAGAAGGAAAGATTTCTTTCTTTATCTCCCCTTCCTGGAAAGTGCGCGGATCGGGCAGATAGTATTTTGACTTGAAGCGTAGTAAACATAGTTTGAATCATTTCTTAAAATAGAACAGAAATTTATTTATGAAGAAAATTATACCAAGTGAATACCGATAAAGTAAATTTTACATTTGGCTTGATGATTATATCTTAGTTAACTTTGTGTAAAAATGATTTGTTTGCTTAGTCCTACTTTTCTGGCTATGTAGTGCTACGGGTGTGATTACCTTAAAATATTATGGGTAGCTAGAAGATATTGTTTACTTTGTCATAATATTGTGGGTAGCTAGAAGGTATTGTTTTCCTTGTCCTAACTGAACAAAGGATGCATTGTTTGTTACATGAGAACATATACACAGCATGGCATGATATCACTGACATTTCGTCGATGGTTCACTAGAAGAATGGTTTTGACAGATTACGTTCCCGCTATCTATTAAAAGCTAAACATCCAATATTCTTACTTATCCTGGAAGCTTTCAAACCCCACGTGATAGTTCCAGCCAATCGATTACTTCATGTTTATTGCAAAACGCAGAAATAGCAAGCATGTAGTATGTAAAGTAATATCACACTGACAGCTGGCATCTGCAACTAAACAGTTGACATCTACAACTAAACAGCTGATATCTAATACTGGACTCCAGATCTAAAGCCCATAGTCTATAACATAAACAATAGACTTTAATAAATTATTTATTAATGTTGTAGAGACATTTGAGACTATGACTTAAAAAACTCGCATTTTCCTTTCATAAAGAAAATTTCTTTATTCTTTTAGCTCTAGCATCGTGTATCTACCAGATTACACATAGCATCGTATATATAGCAGATTACATATATCATCTTATATCTAGCCAATTACACATATCATCGTATATATAGCAGATTACATATATCATCTAATATCTAGCCAATTACACATAGCATCGTATATCTAGCAGACTACATGTATAACTGTATAACTAGCAGCTTACATCTAGCATTGTATATCTGGAAGCTTAAATCATGCACCGTATGTCTCGCAGTTTAAATCTAGCATAATATATTTAGTTTAATTTATTTAGTTTATTTAATTTGAGGGAAGGGCCGGACCAAAAGCAGATGGATGGAATGTTTAATGAATTAATTCTCTGATATATAAATTTCAAGAGTCACATACAGACTTACAGACACATACACTTATCAAAGGACAGGAAGTCCACACACACACACATACATTAATTGACATATACACAAACTTTTGACATCATCATTGACACCATTCATATACATTTGCTAACGGAAGATTAAGAATGGATCATGTACTGCTTGGTGTATTGCTTGGCATTCGTCATTTCATGTCATAATATGTTTTTCAATAATTTGATGACATGCTAGACGATGCATTGTGGGACGGATGGCCGAGTGGTGTAGTTACTCGACTGTCGACCTGAGAGTCCTGGGTTCGATCCTCGGTGAGGCCCATGGAATTTTTCCAGGTGAAATTCGGTATATAGTCGTCCCACAAGTCCACCCAGGTTAAAATGGGTGCCTGACTTAAGTTGGGGAAATAAAAGCGGCTGGGCGTTGTGCTAACCACACAATCCCTTCATATGCCGAGGTTATAGAAACAGATGCATTCTACACTTCATCTGCCCCGATGGCCCGTTAGGGAACTTTACTTTAGACGATGCATTAATATAAGTGCACCACATTTGACCAGGTTTCATATATATATATATATATATGACAAAACACAAAAATCACCCTGTAAGCAAATAATGTCACACGACAAATTACCACGTGTGTAGATGCTTACCAATAGTCACCAGACACCATGGGGGTTTTGTTAGTTCTCTAGACTTGAACATCATGTAATAATGGAGTCTTGGACTGTAGGCCTACATGACGACACAACACGTATACAAAGTTCTCTTTTTGGTTTAGAGATTATTTTTAAGAGTAGACCAGTGTGAGTAGACAAGTTGAAGACAATTAAAAAATATAAACTTATAGACAGCGTTAGAGACAGTTGTGTTTGTTATAAGTTTATATCGATGTTATATATATATATATTGATTCTTCATGTGTTCGACCAATATTTATGTCGGCGTTCATATATACTGTTTGAAGTAAGACTGGAGTAATTGGTATCATCATATACCTACCGTGATTGTTTCGCAAAGTTATCCACTATACTACATGTTTATCTGCAACCCAACAAATACATTATTAAAACAACAACAATTCAAGACCAGAAAAATTCATAATATTGACTCTTAATAACTATTTTATACCATGAACTGTTACATGTCATCTTTCTAACAGTTCATGTGACAGTTCACACTCACACTGTGACGATATTGACAGCTCTGTTCACGTGACATCTCAGCTTTCGTGTCATTATTGATTTTGTTGTTATTGTTGTTGTTTATTCTAAAGGTTTTCAAGCCGGATGAAATGTCCGACACTAAAGAACATTTTGATTTCCCTGCGTTCATTGTCTTGCTCACATTAAAACCAATTGACCAGATGGACAGACTGGAGACATACAGACGGAAGTGACCATAAAGCTCGTCGCTTCCACACAACTTGTTTGTTAGATCTTGTCACAGTGTTGCACAGGCCGACATTTTTAACTTTTTCCCTTCTCTTCTATGTTGGATGGACAGACATTTTAACATCTTCCTGTCTCTTCTCACTATGTAGGGCAGACAGACATTTTAACATCTTCCTGTCTCTGCTCACTATGTTGGATAGACAGACGTTTAACATCTTCCTGTCTCTTCTCACTATGTTGGATAGACAGACGTTTAACATCTTCCTGTCTCTGCTCACAATGCTGGTTAGACAGACATTTGAACATATCCCTGTCAATGATCACAATTTTTGAAAGGCAGACTTTCTCCTTTCTTCCCAAACTGAAAGAAAAAAACTGTTAGACAGACATTTCTCAATTGTTCTCGGTATCATGTCAGTTTGTTACATGTACAGATAATGTCAGTTTGTTACATGTACAGATCATGTCAGTTTGTTAATGTACAGATCATGTCAGTCTGTTACATGTACAGATCATGTCAGTTTGTTACATGTACAGATCATGTCAGATTGTTACATGTACAGATCATGTCAGTTTGTTAATGTACAAATCATGTCAGTTTGTTACATGCACAGAATATGTCAGTTTGTTACATGTACAGATAATGTCAGTTTGTTACATGTACAGATAATGTCAGTTTGTTACATGTACAGATTCATCTTCTTCTCTTTCTTTCTCACCTACACACAAACACAAACACACACACAAACACAGCTTTACACAAAAATACACGGAAACGTACATACACAAACACTTACACAGTCCCTAACTACAATACACACACATCACTTAACTACAATACACACACATCACTTAACTACAATACACACACACATCACTTAACTACAATACACACATCACTTAACTGCAATACACACACATCACTTAACTACAATACACACACATCACTTAACTACAATACACACACATCACTTAACTACAATACACACACACATCACTTAACTACAATACACACACATCACTTAACTACAATACACACACACACATCACTTAACTACAATACACACACATCACTTAACTACAATACACACACATCACTTAACTACAATACACACACACATCACTTAACTACAATATATATATAATACACACATCACTTAACTACAATACACACACATCACTTAACTACAATACACACACACATCACTTAACTACAATACACACACACATCACTTAACTACAATACACACGCATCACTTAACTACAATACACACACACATCACTTAACTACAATACACACACATCACTTAACTACAATACACACACATCACTTAACTACAATACACACGCATCACTTAACTACAATACACACACACATCACTTAACTACAATACACACACATCACTTAACTACAATACACACACATCACTTAACTACAATACACACACATCACTTAACTACAATACACACACACATTAATTAACTACAATACACACACATCACTTAACTACAATACACACACACATCACTTAACTACAATACACACACATCACTTAACTACAATACACACACATCACTTAACTACAATACACACACATCACTTAACTACAATACACACACATCACTTAACTACAATACACACACACATCACTTAACTACAATACACACACACATCACTTAACTACAATACACACACACATCACTTAACTACAATACACACACACATCACTTAACTACAATACACACACATCACTTAACTACAATACACACACATCACTTAACTACAATACACACACATCACTTAACTACAATACACACACACACACATCACTTAACTACAATACACACACATCACTCAACTACAATACACACACATCACTTAACTACAATACACACACACATCACTTAACTACAATACACACACATCACTTAACTACAATAATCACACACATCTCTTAACTACAATACACACACACATCACTTAACTACAATACACACACATCACTTAACTACAATAATCACACACATCTCTTAACTACAATACACACACATCACTTAACTACAATACACACACACATCACTTAACTACAATACACACACATCACTTAACTACAATAATCACACACATCTCTTAACTACAATACACACACATCACTTAACTACAATACACACATATCTCTTAGCTGTAACTGTTACGTTGGCGGATAGTCCTAATGCTAATCCTTGCCACGTACAGATCGTTGTCTAGAAGTATGAGAGAGTAGATGTAGATGTTCTGGTGACAATATTTCTATTTTCACAGCTCACGTACAGTCTCCGCTAAAAAGTCAACAAATACCGGTTTCTTTGCTGATAAAACAAGTTTATTATGTAGCTATGTTGACGCCAGTTCTCACATACAGTACTTTAGCTTACGTCACACTCTTCCGCTCCTGCTCTCTAGTTCTTAGTCTCGCTCCTGTCTCTTCTCTCCTCCTCTCTGACTTACACACAAAAAAGTCCTGCTTATATATACAGTACACAATTGGCTTTGACATCGGTGATTAATTAGTTGTAATAACACACACATCACTTAACTACAATTCACACACTTCTCTTAGCTATAACACACACATCACTTAACTACAATACACACACACACATCTCTTAGCAATAACACACACATCACTTAACTACAATTCACACACATCTCTTAGCTATAACACACACATCACTTAACTACAATACACAACATCTCTTAGCTATAACACACACATCTCTTAGCTATAACAAACACTTCACTTAACTACAATACACACACATCTCTTAGCTATAACAAACACATCACTTAACTACAATACACAACATCTCTTAGCTATAACACACACATCTCTTAGCTATAACAAACACATCACTTAACTACAATACACACACATCTCTTAGCTATAACAAACACATCACTTAACCACAATACACACACATCTCTTAGCTATAACAAACACATCACTTAACTACAATACACACACACACACATCTCTTAGCAATAACACACACATCACTTAACTACAATTCATACACATCTCTTAGCTATAACACACACATCACTTAACTACAATACACAACATCTCTTAGCTATAACACACACATCTCTTAGCTATAACAAACACTTCACTTAACTACAATACACACACATCTCTTAGCTATAACAAACACATCACTTAACTACGATACACAACATCTCTTAGCTATAACACATACATCTCTTAGCTATAACAAACACATCACTTAACTACAATACACACACATCTCTTAGCTATAACAAACACATCACTTAACCACAATACACACACATCTCTTAGCTATAACAAACACATCACTTAACTACAATACACAACATCTCTTAGCTATAACACACACATAAACGTATCGTCACATGACTTCTGGGCGACGTGTATTAAAATATGTACTATATCAGACAGTGCCGGCCATATCAGACAGTGCCGGCCATATCAGACAGTGCCGGCCATATCAGACAGTGCTGGCTATATCAGACAGTGCCGGCCATATCAGACAGTGCCGGCCATATCAGACAGTGCCGGCTATATCAGAAGTGCCGGCCATATCAGACAGTGCCGACTATAACGGACAGTGCCGGCCATATCCGGCCATATCAGACAGTGCCGGCTATATCAGACAGTGCCGGCTATATCAGACAGTGCCGGCCATATCAGACAGTGCCTGCCATATCAGACAGTGCCGGCTATATCAGACAGTGCCGGCCATATCCGACAGTGCCGGCCATATCAGACAGTGCCGGCCATATCAGACAGTGCCGGCTATATCAGAAGTGCCGGCCATATCAGACAGTGTCGACTATAACGGACAGTGCCGGCCATATCCGGCCATAGCAGACAGTGCCGGCTATATCAGACAGTGCCGGCTATATCGGACAGTGTCGACTATATCGGACAGTGCCGGCCATATCCGGCCATATCAGACAGTGCCGGCTATATCAGACAGTGCCGGCTATATCGGACAGTGCCGACTATATCGGACAGTGCCGGCCATATCAGACAGTGCCGGCTATATCAGACAGTGCCGGCCATATCAGACAGTGCCGGCTATATCAGACAGTGCCGGCCATATCAGACAGTGCCGACTATATCAGACAGTGCCGGCCATATCAGACAGTGCCGGCCATATCAGACAGTTCCGGCTATATCAGACAGTGCCGGCCATATCAGACAGTGCCGGCTATATCAGACAGTGCCGGCCATATCAGACAGTGCCGACTATATCGGACAGTGCCGGCCATATCCGGCCATATCAGACAGTGCCGGCTATATCAGAAGTGCCGGCCATATCAGACAGTGCCGGCCATATTAGACAGTGCCGGCTATATCAGACAGTGCCGGCTTTAGAACGATGTCTCCTAATCGGACCTCGCGCCTAATGAAGGAAAAATGGGGGGTGGGGGGTATATTTTATAGTAAAAGACTAATAATTTAACCTGTGTGAACTTTAATCTCAACCCAGACCATAAGGTTGAGACATTCCACCAAACATAAACACAAGAATATAGTGATATTAATGTCTTATACTGTCAACATGTGATAATTAGCACAATTAGCATTGGATTCAATGGGAGTTGTTATTTTCTGTTGGGCTCCGTTAGGCGAAATGGTCTATCTGAAAGTTAATGTTTTTTTCGATGACGAAAACTAAAACTAAAACCTTCGTTGACGAAAATGTTGACTTTTCGTCAACGAGAACTAAAACTTAAACTAAAATTAGCAGCAAGACTAAAACTAGACGAAAACTGAAATTAATACAGGAGAAACGAAATAAAAACTGAAACTAAAATAGGACCTGGGACTAAAACAACACTACTGCAAGTCGTCTATATACATTTATATCTTATATAGAACTATTGGCTGCAAGTTGTTATGTCGAGATCAAAAGTGGGGGGTTGGTGCCCAGCCTTAAAGTACTTGTGACACGCACTTCCGGCATTGCTGTTAGAAGTATAGTAGCAACATGTTTTCTTCCTCATAGTCTAGCATTGTTATAATATAACTGAAAATATAAATTATTGTATAACAACTTGGCTGCAAAATTGTTGATTGTTAAAATAGTATACATTACTACTGGAAAATTGAATTTTTTTTTGTTTTGGTTTTTTACATACTGTAAATCATGGCATTACATGTACTAGTTTAAAGTAGTCAATTATATTAGTCCTACTATGAAGCACGTTATGTTAGTCTTTATATGTGAGTTACGGTAGACTCACGATGATGTCAGTCATTCTAGTCTATATAGTCACTCATTCTAGTCTATGTAGTCATATTCTATTCTATGTAGTCAGTCATTCTAGTCTATGAAGTCAGACATGCTAGTCTATGTAATCAGTCATTCAAGTCTAACTAAGTAGTCAGCATGTCCTCTACTAAGATCACGACCGACGAACTAGTCCCTACTTAGTAGTCATATGTTTACATTTCTATTTCCATCGTTCTATCAAATCAATGTATTGATGAAATTACACTATGGGATGAGGCACTGTTTTCTCTGACACACCACGGGATAAGAATTGTAAGCGTTCATTGTGCAACTGTCGTTATTCTATTTATTGAAATATTACGTCACTGTTAGCTTTAAAGGATATAGTTAAGTAGAACAGTCTTATAGTTTTTTTACAATGTCATCTATCAATTATTGAATCCCCACCCCCCCACCCCCATAAACAAACATGGGGATACCATACCAAGTCCAGATCTTTACGTCTATAAACAAACATGGGGATACCATACCAAGTCCAGATCTTTACGTCTATAAACAAACATGGGGATACCATACCAAGTCCAGATCTTTACGTCTATAAACAAACATGGGGATACCATACCAAGTCCAGATCTTTACGTCTATAAACAAACATGGGGATACCATACCAAGTCCAGATCTTTACGTCTATAAACAAACATGGGGATACCATACCAAGTCCAGATCTTTACGTCTATAAACAAACATGGGGATACCATACCAAGTCCAGATCTTTACGTCTATAAACAAACATGGGGATACCATACCAAGTCCAGATCTTTACGTCTATAAACAAACATGGGGATACCATACCAAGTCCAGATCTTTACGTCTATAAACAAACATGGGGATACCATACCAAGTCCAGATCTTTACGTCTATAAACAAACATGGGGATACCATACCAAGTCCAGATCTCTACGTCTATAAACAAACATGGGGATACCATACCAAGTCCAGATCTCTACGTCTATAAACAAACATGGGGATACCATACCAAGTCCAGATCTCTACGTCTATAAACAAACATGGGGATACCATACCAAGTCCAGATCTCTACGTCTATAAACAAACATGGGGATACCATACCAAGTCCAGATCTTTACGTCTATAAACAAACATGGGGATACCATACCAAGTCCAGATCTTTACGTCTATAAACAAACATGGGGATACCATACCAAGTCCAGATCTTTACGTCTATAAACAAACATGGGGATACCATACCAAGTCCAGATCTCTACGTCTATAAACAAACATGGGGATACCATACCAAGTCCAGATCTTTACGTCTATAAACAAACATGGGGATACCATACCAAGTCCAGATCTTTACGTCTATAAACAAACATGGGGATACCATACCAAGTCCAGATCTTTACGTCTATAAACAAACATGGGGATACCATACCAAGTCCAGATCTTTACGTCTATAAACAAACATGGGGATACCATACCAAGTCCAGATCTTTACGTCTATAAACAAACATGGGGATACCATACCAAGTCCAGATCTTTACGTCTATAAACAAACATGGGGATACCATACCAAGTCCAGATCTCTACGTCTATAAACAAACATGGGGATACCATACCAAGTCCAGATCTTTACGTCTATAAACAAACATGGGGATACCATACCAAGTCCAGATCTTTACGTCTATAAACAAACATGGGGATACCATACCAAGTCCAGATCTTTACGTCTATAAACAAACATGGGGATACCATACCAAGTCCAGATCTTTACGTCTATAAACAAACATGGGGATACCATACCAAGTCCAGATCTTTACGTCTATAAACAAACATGGGGATACCATACCAAGTCCAGATCTTTACGTCTATAAACAAACATGGGGATACCATACCAAGTCCAGATCTTTACGTCTATAAACAAACATGGGGATACCATACCAAGTCCAGATCTTTACGTCTATAAACAAACATGGGGATACCATACCAAGTCCAGATCTTTACGTCTATAAACAAACATGGGGATACCATACCAAGTCCAGATCTTTACGTCTATAAACAAACATGGGGATACCATACCAAGTCCAGATCTTTACGTCTATAAACAAACATGGGGATACCATACCAAGTCCAGATCTTTACGTCTATAAACAAACATGGGGATACCATACCAAGTCCAGATCTCTAGTTCCATCCATCCCTAGCGTGCTCCCTTCACCCCCCCACCACCTCTTACTTCGTCCCTCTTAGTTTCAGACGTCCGCCATGACTAAAAGGTTCAGTTAGATGGTCACTAGTCACGCCATGGTCCGAGCCCCCCCCCCTCCCGCCCCATCTCAATGTACACAATTGTAATGGGAAATGTCGGACGAAAAGTTTGTTTTTCGTCTGTTGTCTGTCTGCATGATGACATGAAACATAGAATTTAAACTGGACAAGTAACATCACATTGAACTGGACATAAAAATATTATAAAACTGCACATTAAACTTTAAACTGGACATGAAACTTTAAACTGGACATGAAACTTTAAACTTGACATGAAACACTAATCTCGACATAATACTTTAAACTGGACATGAAACTTAAAAATGAACATGAAACTTTAAACTGGACATGAAACTTTAAACTGGACATGAAACACTTATCTCGACATAATACTTTAAACTGGACATGAAAAAAAAATATTGAAATGGACGAACAAAAAAGACATCAGAAATGGAACAAAACAATGTTGGGCATGAATCTATTTAGTTAGACGGAAACATCGGAGACTATGTGTATGATTTGAATATGTTTTGACTCAGATTGTATATTGTATATGTAGAAACAATAGACAAGTTCCAAGACAATATAGGAATAGATTGTATATTGTATATGTAGAAACAATAAACAAGTTCCAAGACAATATTGAAGTAGATTGTTTATTGTATATGTAGAAACTATAGACAAGTTCCAAGACAATATTAAAGACACATATTTTTCTCCCTTAAAAGCTCTGTACGTCTGGAAAAGTTTTTGTTTTAAAAAGAGAAAAATGTTTATAATAGCTAAGAAAATATCTGCAAACTAAAACCTAGAAAAGAAAAAAAATCTTGATTAATTCTATTGATTTCTCTGTAAAAGATATGTATGAAATATTTTTTGTAAATTTTTTCTTGAAAAATAAAATCATTGGATCCAGATGTGAGTTAAATTACAAATGCAATTTTATTTCAAAAAATATAATTATACTATGTAATTGTCTGTAGATCAAAAAATTAACACGAGATAATGTGTGATTGTCTGTGAACTCAACATTCTAACACAAGACAATGTGTGGTTGTCTGTGAACCCAACTTTCTCACACCAGGTAATGTGTGGTTGTTTGTGAACTCAGCTTTCTCACACCAGACAATGCATGCAATTAAATCATTTATTAATATAGTATCCCACAATTTGTTTTCCATTAAGTTTAATTCAATTTACTGTGACCGTGTGTTTGGTATATAAAATGGTCACTATGATTGGGGTTCTTTCATATATATTTATATATATGTGTGTGTGTGTGTGTGTGTTTATATATATATATATATATATATATATATATATAGCTGAAGAATGTATATATGTATATAATTTGAGTTGGAGTGGAGGTCCAGTATTGTGTTTTTTGTTCGAGAGAGGCGTTGATACTAACTATTAAATAGAGAGAGGCGTTGATACTATTAAATAGCGAGAGGCGTTGATACTATTAAATAGAGAGAGGCGTTGATACTATTAAATAGAGAGAGGCGTTGATACTATTAAATAGAGAGAGGCGTTGATACTATTAAATAGAGAGAGGCGTTGATACTATTAAATAGAGAGAGGCGTTGATACTATTAAATAGAGAGAGGCGTTGATACTATTAAATAACGCAAACTTTATCGTTTATTTAAACACATAAAAAAGTAATAAAACAAGCAATTAAGCCTGTTCCATTCTGGACACAGGACGTGTTAGCGCATTTTCATGTTATGTATCAGTACGTATGCTATCTTTCAGTAAATATTTGTAAATTTTGGAAATGTTTGTAAATTCAATTGTGTAATGCATATATCTGTAAAAAAAAATTTATAAAGACGTTTCTTTATATTTGAAAAAAAATTATTTTCTCTTAAATCTAACTACAAGTGGTTTGTGGTTACTGAAATAGGACTCATAATTGAAAACATTCGAAATTATAGTCATTTAATCGTCCGAAAACTCCGTCAATTGTTGTATAGCTCTGATACTTTCAATTAAACTCAGAACACAAGCTTACTATTTCATTTGATGAGTTTCTTAATAAATCTTGGTGAAACTACGTGCTGCAGTATTTCGCACCAAATGAACGAGCTATTGAACGTACAAGGTGTATATATAATATATAAGCCCCTTATGAGCCCTGAAGCCCGGCCCTCAGAGGTCCTATCGCAAAATAAACTTTTGATGTACACATGGCAGGCCAAGACCTACAAAATGATATATACATCATGGGTCTAGGACTTATAGTTGCTGAGATATAGCGCTCCTTTATTAATATAGCTTATATAGTAAAAAACGGTACTAAGGCCCCTTTTACGGCCCTGAGAAGTCAGATCGCGAAATGGAAAAAAGTCTTTTCTTGGCAGGCCAAGACCTACAAAATGATATATACATCATGGGTCTAGGACTTATGGTTGTTGAGATCTAGGGTGATGACGGACAGACGGACAGACAGACAGACAAAACGGGGACAATAGAGCATTTTAAAAAATGCATAAATGAACATTACTTTAAAGGGTTCATGATGTAAAATTCAATTTGATAGTCCAGAAAGTAACACAGAAGTGTCGCCATTTTGTGATTTGAAGTGCTGGTAGTTAAATTGTTATCACCTGTGTATCTTGGAGTGAGGGCAATAGGAAATCTTGTCTTTATTTTGGAACGTGTGTTAATTTAACATACCATCCTCAATATCTTAAGATTAATCTGGAAATGTCAGAATTGTATCCAAGTTTTGACCAATAATTTAATACATACTGTCTTTTCAAAGCATTGCTTCCTGTACACAAACGTCAGACGTCGTTAGAGTAATGCATCATCTACATGGTAATATTTACATGTTGTAAATGACGTTTCATTTATTCTGACATGTCACTTTACCATAACACTTCATTTACCATGAGATTTTCATTAGCTGTGAATACATGTTGGAGTTGACAGACAATTTAAAGACACAATGAAACAGGAAGCCACTTCAGGAAATAAATACATACATACATACATGCATATATATATATATATATATATATATATATATATATATATATATATATATCAGTTGGTCTTCATAGTTCTGTACTGAACATTTCTTATGATAAGAATACATCGGAACGTGGTAAACTGCAATAACCGAACTGTGATGTCTGGAACCCTGCTCCACCCCCACACCAACTTCAATTCGCCCCTCCCTCCGCCCTTCCTCCCCCCTAAACCGTTCTGTCTGTCTTTCTGTCCCTGATGTGCCTTTGTCGTGTGGATATTTTCCTTATCGCCCTGATAGTTTTTTTTTGTCTATACAAGAAATCCCTGGAATGTTGGCGATCAGATCCATAGCTCAGTGCGGGGGAGGTAATCCTTGTCCAGCTAAGTGCATTACGTCCCTTGAATCTAAGATATTAGATTCTTTTGGGGGAGTGTGAAATAAAAAAAAAAGTTCAACTTGTTGTTGCCTGGGTTGAATAGACCAGACTTACACCGTGAAGTGGTTTATTTCACCCGATAGTCATTTTGTTTTAAATTTCACGATTTTTTTCTTTTGTTCTACGCAATGTTTTATTTTATGAAACGAAAAAAAAAACGGTTCTTATTTTCTAAACTCTTGTGTTACAGTTTTAATGTAGTTGTATTGTGATTGTACAATAATTGTACAATGATTGTAGAATAATTGTTAGGACATGTTTCATCATTTGAGAACACGATCGTTGCTGAGGCGATTTATGATCTATTTTGTTTTATTCACGAGGTATATATCCAGACTCAAATGATGGAGCACTAAATACTGTAAGTGTAAAAGTCAAACAAATTTGGTGCTGTAAGTGTAAAAGTCAAACAAACTTGGTACTGTACGTGTAAAGGTCAAACAAACTTGGTACTGTTAGTGTAAGGGTCAAACAAACTTGATACTGTAAGTGTAAGGGTCAAACAAACTTGGTGCTGTAAGTGTAAGGGTCAAACAAACTAGGTACTGTAAGTGTAAGGGTCAAACAAAATTGGTACTGTAATTGTAAAGGTCCAACAAACTTGGTACTGTAAGTGTAAGGGTCAAACAAACTTGGTACTGTACGTGTAAGGGTAAAAAAAAATTGGTATTCAGGGACGGGAAACTAGTCCAGTGGCTATTGATCATTAATACTCGTGGGACTGCTGGAATAATAGATAAATTTTGTATTTCATTGTCCTGATTGATAGTAGTCACTGATTGATAGTAGTCACTGATTGATAGTAGTCACTGATTGATAGTAGTTACTGATTGATAGTAGTCACTGATTGATAGTAGTCACTGATGGATAGTAGTCACTGATTGATAGTAGTCACTGATTGATAGTAGTCACTGATTGATAGTAGTATGAGGTGCCAAAGTACTTCACACAGGGTCCTACTGTACAGTTTACACAGACATGATGGCAAACTGCATTCAAATAAAACTACCTTTGAAAATAAATGTAATTAATTATTCTTTCTTGATATTCATAGGGCAGGCAAAAGTAGAAATACTAAGACAACAGTAGATATAGTAAGTCAATAGTAGATATAGTCAGTCAACAGTAGATATAGTCAGTCAACAGTAGATATAGTCAGTCAACAGTAAATATAGTCAGTCAACAGTTGAAAGTCAGTCAATAGTAGATATAGTCAGTCAACAGTAGATATAGTCAGTCAACATTAGAAATAGTCAACAGTAGATATAGTATTGGATGATTATTTTACACTAAAATGTCCGTTATCTAAAAATCTTTCTAAAATGTAAACTTAATAATTGGTCGGAATAATTAAAATGTATTGTGTGTACTGGTGATGAATAACTTTACTTCGTAAATACTAGTGTGGCTATTCATCGTTGATATTAGTGTGACGGGTGGTCGTGTGGTAAATCACTCGACTGTCGACCTGTTGGTCACTGGTTTCATCTTCGGTGAGGACCAATGGATATTTCAGGTCATGGCTTAAGTTCCCGATATGTCTCCCGTAGTGCCTCTATGGTCATTGCACTATTGGTCATGGTGGGGATGAAAGAAGGGCACTGCAAAAACTGTCTCATTAGTGGTTTATAGGATTTAAGAGATTTCATCTCATCGTTGCAGGGACTTCACACACTATCGATCGATGATATTAGTGTGACTATTGATCGGTGATATTAATTTGACTATTCATCGATGATATTAGTGTGACTATTGATCGGTGATATTAATTTGACTATTCATCGATGATATTAGTATGACTATTGATCAATGGCGTCGTTCTTCTATAATTCAACTTACTCTGGACATATACTGATACTTTAGTTTGACCTTTGACAATAACACCTTTAAAAAAAAGAAATTATTCATTAATTTTTTTTTTAGTTTCTTAGTTTTTTTTGATTTTGTTGAACTGAAACTTCACAGAATTCTAAAATGAGAATGTCAGCTGTCAGTGTTTTTTGTGGCCGAGTATTTTTTTTTTTTTTTTTATTAAGTTGTGAAATCCATTCCATCTTTCTCAAACTGTTAAAATTGGTTTGAAATTAATTGACCGATACACTCCACATCACAATGTCAGACAGAAGGTACACTCTACATCACAATGTCAGATAGAAGGTACACTCTACAGCACAATGTCAGACAGAAGGTACTCTACATCACAATGTCAGACATCGAGTTAGACTGACCAAAATAAAATGGAAAAAGTCAAAGTGACCTTTAGAACATTGATTGCATGGATCTAAGTTAACTGGTACACAGGTACACAGGTGCTATCATCTGGCATCCCATCAGGTCGGCTTGACTTGTCATGGAGATGTCTGGGTGGATGACATGATTAAATTACTCAAGTACGGGCAGTACAAACTCAGCCAACATATGTCCACATACATGACAGCTAGGGGTTATTTAAGGCTAATCTTGAATATGTGGTAATAACATGCAGAACTAAATAGTTGAATACTGATGGCAATAGTATGTGGTACAATATACTGATGGCCTTTATATTGTGTACTATTTACGGGTGGCGATTACATTGTGTACAATATACGGATGGCGATACATTGTGTACTATAAAGTGATGGCCATTATATTGTGTACTATATAGTACAGTACATTACAATTAAATAATAAATAATCAACAGTCGTACAAATATTTATAGAATTGTGGACGGCTAAAAAAAAAAGCGTGGGAGCCAGTAACGATTACCAGCTGCATTCCTTAATGTTTGGCAATTTAATATGTTGACGTTTTTTTTTTTGTCATGTCATAAATTACAATTACAAACGGCACTGTACCTGATGCTATAATCGGTTTCTAGACCCGCCTCTCATCCCTCCTTTATATAAAACATTACAAAAAAGTAATTTAATTAGCTGTTTACAAGATTTTAATTTATTGACTCCAACATTTAAAAATATTACATTGTCATCAAGAATAAACAAGTGTTCCAACTTTTTTAATCGATTGAAACGAGTTATAATGGATTTCCTATTTCCCCAAACAAGACAAACAAGACAGGACACTGCCAGACAAAGAGAGCTAAATTAAATCTACAAAACTGACAAACAGTTCCAATATTTTGGGCTATTGGGGTGTGGACTGTGGGGGTGTTTGGGCGGTTGGTTATGTTGGGGAGATTAAAATATTTTTTTTAGATTTTGAGGATCAGCAGTTTTGTTATGGGAAAGTTGTTTGGGTAAAATTGTATCTTTTTTATTTCTACAATCTGTGAACTGTTCTTGAATGTTTGCTTTGCGATTAGTTGAACCATACAACTACACTTCATTGAGTTCTGCAATCTATGAACTGTTCGTGAATGTTTGCTTTGAGATTAGTTGAACCATACAACTCCACTTCATTGAGTTCTACAATCTGTGAACTGTTCTTGAATGTTTGCTTTGCGATTAGTTGGACCATACAACTACACTTCAATGAGTTCTACAATCTGTGAACTGTTCTTGAATGTTTGCTTTGAGATTAGTTGAACCATACAACTCCACTTCATTGAGTTCCATGCCGTGGGCTCTACTTCCGGTGTTAGTTGGTCCAAAACTTTAATCTCTTGGAGCTCTGTTAGATGGTCCAGACCAGATTGAAGCTTTGTTTACGTTCCAGACACTAATTATTGTAATTTGAACTCTGGCACGAAGGACTTGCCCTGACTCTAACAGAAATATTGATCGTAAAAAAGTCCAGGACTGTCTTGCAGCTAATTAATCAGAATTTCTACCTAGGGCAAGATACCATGGGTGCTTAAATTTCATACCAATGACAGTAGTACCATCTACTATTAGATTACTACCGCTGGCCTCATTTCTTAAATTCTATTTTATGATTATTGGTAACTGAAACGCCACAGTGTTTAACTAATAATGATAACACAGCTCAACAAAAAAATATTTTTTGCGAATTGCCAAGAATGTTTGAATGAATTTACAACAATTCATGGGTGCTGATTTCAAAACTGCCACTGCTTTTGCTAAATTGGCTCTAGTTTCTGAGATATTGGACATCCTTCAAAATATGATTATACCCTTTGTGTAAAACAAATGCAATAAGTTTGGTGTCTTTTGTTTAATTTAACTATACCAAGTTATAACTTGGTTTATTTTTTTCTCTTTTATGCTGCTTTCTAAAGACATCATGAGTTCATCACGAAGATGCTGCAAAAATAATCCGAATGTATTCTGTTACATATGTGGAGAATACATGATTGAAAAGCAAAGAAGAAATATAACCGACTTTGTGCAGCAGGCATATTTGGCTTATTTCGGTGTGAAGCTGGGAGACCATTTTGGTGATTGTTTTTTTTGTATTGTGAATGTTAAAGGCTTCAATCGCCACAAGAAATCTAAGTGGGATTATCCTGATCTTGAATCTGCAAGGAGACCAATTCCACATAGCAGTGAAGTTCCTATACCAGTGTTTACTGGATTATTAGAGTTTTCACCATCAGACTCCGACGGGGGGCAAGATCTGGAGTTTTTGGCAGGTGAAAACAGTGGAAGCGATTATGAAGGAAGTTCTTCAACACCTCAACCATTCAGCCAAGAAGAACTCAATGACCTAATACGAGACCGAAATCTGTCCAAGCAAGCATCTGAGCTTTAAAGCGTCCAGGCTCAATGAAAGAAATTTTCTCAAACCAGAAGTTAAAATAACATTTTATTGGAAAAGAGAAGAGTTTTTCTTCCATAATTCAGCCAAGAGGAAGATCTTGTTTACTGTAATGACATCCCTGGACTTCTGCTCCAGATGGGACTTCAAGCTTGAAATGTGTTCTGTTACACAATGGTAACCGTTACGCATCTCTTCCCATTGCCCACTTTAGCAGAAAGTCCGTTATTATGAGCATCAGTGGTCAATTTGTGTTGATCTAAAAATGGTAAACTTCTTGCTTGGGCAGCAGTCAGGATACACTAAATACCCATGCTGCATGTGCCTTTGGGATAGCAGGGCAAGTCAAGATCATTGGACAAGAGTGACATGGCCTGCAAGGGAAACCATGACTGTAGGTAAAGAAAATATCATCAACAAGGCACTGGTTGACAAAAATAAGATAATTCTCGGACCGCTTCACATCAAATTGTGTTTAATGAAATTTTGGACAAATATGGCAATTAGTTCAAGTATATTTGCAGATCATTTCCCGGATTGAGCCCGGAGAAGCTGAAAGCTGGGATTTTTTACGGTCCTCAGATTCGGAAACTCATCAACGATCGAAATTTTACTAATTTCATGGATCACCTTGAAGCTTCTTCATGGAACAGTTTTGTTTCAGTTGTCAGGAACTTTTTAGGTAATAACAGATCAGAGAGTTACGAAGAACTGGTGCAAGATATGCTTGCTAACTTCAGAAACATTGGAGCAAATATGAACATCAAGGTACATTACCTGCGTTGTCATTTAGACAAATTTCCAGGTAACCTTGGGGACTTCAGTGAGGAACAATGTGAGAGGTTTCATCAGGATATGAGGGTGATGGAGGGGAGATATCAAGGAAGATGGGACATATATATGATGGCTGACAACTGTTGGAGCCTCCAACGCAATTGACCCAACGACACACACAAAAGGAAGTCGAGCAAACAGCCATTTGCTAATGCATTACCATAGATAATGAACATATTAATTAATTAATTAATTAGACATAATTAGTTTTTCAAATGAAAATGTTTTCCTCTATAACACTATTACACATATTTTTGAACAAATTTCTGCATGACCATTAACAGTTTCACTACTATTTGTTAGTATACTATTTTACTTCATGCAATTCTTGACAATTTTCAAACACGGTGCATACATTATTTCATTAATTTTAATTATCTTGAAAAAGAGAGCCAATCTAGCAAAAGCACTTACATATTCTAAATCAGCATCGTTGACTTTGTATAAAATGATTCAAATATCACTGGCAATGAATTCACTGTTTACCAGTGTAATTGATAAATAGTTGAAATCACGTTGGTAGGCCTATAACACGCAACTTAACTAGGTCAATGTACTATATATACTTTGTCAAATATGTTTTTACAAGCCCTTGTACGGATGATTCTAGATCATAAAATACGAAAATGGCAATTTTTTTTAGAGTACAAAAACCTAAATACAATTGAACAGAATCTCCTACAATCTAAACGTGCGGGTGACTGTGTGTAACTGTGTGACTTATTGTATTGAGTCCTATCTGCGTGCTGTAGTCTGATTTACAAACAGTCAAGTCACGGGTTCAACTCACGGCGTGTCCATGTCTCCCGTGTTCCATGGCCATTGCACTGTCGGCTTAAGTCAGGATGAAAGAATGGAACTACAACATTCGTCTTCTTCTTGGATTATAGGATCAAAAGATAACAACTCATACTTTATAACAATTCATACTTTATAATAACTCATAATTTATAACAACTCATACTTTATAACAACTCATACTTTATAACAATTCATACTTTATAACAACTCATATTCTATAACAACTCATACTTTATAACAATTCATACTTTATAACAACTCATACTCTATAACAAATCATACTTTATAACAATTCATACTTTATAACAACTCATACTCTATAACAACTCATACTTTATAACAACTCATACTTTATCGTTGTTTATTTACTGTTGTCTGTAACTAGACCTTTTCCCTGTTGTTTGTAAAAAGACTTATTGAATGTTGTTAGTTACTATATTTATTTTATGTTGTCTGTAATAGACTTAATTATTGCTGTCTGTAAGTAGACTTTTTACTGTTGACTGTAAGTAAATGTTTACATTTGTATGTAAGTAGATTTATTTATTGTTGTCTGTAATTTGACTTGTTTACTGTTGTCTGTAATTAGAATTATTCACTGTTCCTAGTAAATAGATATATTTACTACTGTCTGTAAGTAGACATATTTACTACCGTCTGTAAGTAGACATATTTGCTACTGTCTGTAAGTAGACATATTTACTATCGTCTGTAAGTAGACATATTTACTACCGTCTGTAAGTAGACATATTTGCTACTGTCTGTAAGTAGACATATTTACTACCGTCTGTAAGTAGATATTTACTATTGTCCATATTTTTCTGTTTCTGTTTTATTTCAGGATCGTTTTACGTATTGATTCTCCCCTAACTCACACAGGTCAAGGTCTATGTTACTTAAATATTGACCACAATACCCTTAGGTCTCAACCATTCATATCAAGTTTCCAGTCACCCACCATAACATTGACCATAAAACCCAAATATCTCCACCATTCATATCAACTTTCCCTTGCCACCCACCATGTTGTTTTGTCTGCTCAATTACTATTTTACAATTTCAATAATTAGAAACAGATATATTTATTTGTAAGTGTAGTGTACTAAAGTGCACTGACTACGGACAGTGGTCTTTAAAAATTCCTACGATTTGATTGCTTTATTTAAAAGTAAATACAGATGTAATCCTACGTTGTTACATACAATATTGTTATACTGTCTAGACTCGAGAGTAATTATTGAAATAGACAAACAAGTATACTTTTACGCAGCTTACTATGGAAACATTTAGAGATACGTGTGTGAGTAATAGAAACATTTAGAGATACATTGTGAGTAATAGAAACATTTAGAGATACATGTGTGAGTTATATAAACATTTAGAGATACGTGTGTAAGTAATAGAAACATATAGAGATACGTGTGTGAGTAATAGAAACAATTAGAGATACGTCTGTTCGTAATAGACAGATATAGGGATATTGTATTAGTATATAAAGAAATATATATATGCTCTGATAATAGGCTGATATATAAGTTATTGTGTTAATAAAAGAAACATACAGTGGTTTATATTTGTGCAGTCAACAGTCGCAGTTTAGACTGGGAACAACAAACAAATCATATTTCATATTGACGAGATCTCCAAAAGAGTTCGATACACGCACCACACCAGACTTCTCGGACCGGTGAATTTAAACCAATGTGACAGGTCGAGTTGACTGTCTGGTCTAATGAACTAGGGACGGGGGACACATATCTATGATAATCATCTCCTGCCCGGTTTCTGTTGTTTTAAGGGGATGAAAAGAGTTTAGACCCTGTCGGTGTATATGTCATCATTTATCAAACATTCGACCAACTATTTAAGACATCAACAGGGCGTGCCAGGAATTATCTTTGTGAAAATTCTAAACATTGAACAAATTTCATTTTAGACCATTTCGATGTACTTTCAAAGAAATACACATATTTTAAAATATTACACATTTATTTCAGAAATACACATATTTTAGAATAATACACATTCATTTCTGAATTAAACAATTATGTATACACAAAAGTAAAACACAAAACACTTTTAACAAAAATGTGCAGAGTATTGAAAGTTTACAAGGTTTACAGTAATTATCGATGCTAATTAAAGAATCTTGTTACAAAAGACTAATGTAAAAATGTCTGTCACGTGTCTACATGCTTTGAAAAAAAAAACTATTTAGAACAGGGTGACCTGCATCAATATTTCACTTCCGCTTTCACATCTGGCTGGCATTGAAGAAAGACTGAAGGCTGTGTGTGTGTGGGGTGGGGGGGGGGAGAAATTGAAAAAAAAAAAAAATGAAACACAAGACTTTTGCCGCGAGGTTCAGGTGAAACACAAGACTTTTGCCGCGAGGTTCAGGTGAAACACAAGACTTTTACTGCAGACTTCAGGTATTATTGTAAACTAAGTTAAAGTTTGGGTTGAGGCAAAATAAGTTTCTAATTGATTTAGGATTAGGTTTCAGACTTTGATATGCGCTGTATTTTTTGTATTACAATTGTACAGCGTGTTGGTAGGAGGGAAAGAGGCCTTTAATCTAAATAACGTGAACATGTAAGGTTGCTAGGTTTCAAATAATACAAAGTATAAATTTTTGATGTTTATCTTTTGAAACTCTATGAAAGTCTTCTATTTTGATTAAGACGTGAAATGTTTCAATAGAAATATTTTATTATTTTAAAATTTGATATGTCTATAAAGTTGGAGACAATAAATATTTTATAACTAAGGAAATAAATAACGTTTTTTATATTTTGTTATAAAATATATCTGCAGCGATTGAATTGGGGTTGTACATTTGGACACAAATCGATTGTTCCGATAAGGTCATAAATCTTAAAATAGTGACATTCTCAGTCACTTTTATGGTGAGACTGACTAGCACCATATTGCAGTTATTTATTAGCCCCATGTTAACTCTCGTCTTCTGATTAATACATGTATGGTATGTTCCACTGAAACCAGTTGTGAAGCGTTTTATGAATTAACCAGCTGACGGTTTTGATGAGTACAATACTGTACACGTATGTTGTATGACTAGTATGTACTACTGTATACACTGATGGTATGTTGTAAGGTATGTTCTGCCTATTATATTATACGGTATATATTACCGGCATTGTGTGAAATCCGGAATTTCACACATTGCCGCCTTTTCCGGTAACATATACACTAGCTGTAGTAAAGGTCTCGACTGTCGATCTGAGGGTCACTGGTTCGATCTTCGGTAAGGACCCAATGGATATTTCAGGTCAGAGGATGAAAGAAGGGCACTGGAAAAGCCTTCCCATTATTGGTTTATAGAATAAGATATTTCATCTGATACTAACAGGAACTTCACTGCATACACTGACCAATAGGTTCTACTGTACTCACTAATAAAGGAACGGATGGTAAAGTACGACTTAGTCCTGAGGGTCTCAGGTTCGATATCTGGGAAGAACCGAGGGAATTTTGCAGGTCATGGAGAAATTTTCCTCTACATCTCCTGTGTTACATCCATGGTCATTGCACTATTAGTAGTTAATAGTCTCTATGAGATTTTATCACATCCTTACAGGGACTTCTCACACATACACACACACACTGAATACACACGCACTGAATACACACGAACTGAGTACACACGCACTAAATACACAGGCACTGAGTACACACGCACTGAGTACACAGGCACTGAGTACACAGACACTGAGTACACACGCACTGAGTACACACGCACTGAGTACACAAGCACTAAATACACAGGCACAGAGTACACACGCACTAAATACACACACACCGAGTACACACGCACCGAGTACACACGCACCGGGTACACACGCACCGGGTACACACGCACCGAGTACACACATGCTGAATACACCGACTGAAACGTTCTAATTTTGACGATAAAATATTCTAATTAATTTATTGACTATTGGGTTGACTGAAATAATCTTATTTTTATTTATACACGCTGACTTTTGTTTGTCTGTCTGTCCGTTCAAAATGTGCACAGGTATCTGGCGCACTTATTTTCATTTCGGATTTCAATATTTATTGCACCCTAATCTTTATTCTGGTTGAGACTAGTTCCTAATGAATCCAATAACTGCAGGCTCTACAAAATACATATTGGCTCTGTTCTAATAACCGTTTTATCATTTTATCATCAACAGATGAAGTCTCTGATCTGGACTCCTCCTTGGACTCTGACCCAGTCACGCCGTCTGACAATATGGCGCTGTCTGAGCCCCGTGGTCAAAGGGTCACACCAGTCATGACCACTGACTGTGCAGGGGACGTCACTACGTCATCAGCCAAGAACGTCAACTCTGCCCACTTGACGGACGTCTACATCAACAACAACAGCGCCATCTCTGGAGTAAAACATGACAGTGTCTATCTGATAGCCAATGCCCAGTACAGTGTGGAGTCATCCAACAGGACATGTGTCAACTACAATCATGACAACACTAGCGGCATGGGAACGAGTTATAGCATTTCTAAGAATGATACTGGCAGGGCCGTCTCCAAAGACCACAGGACGTTTGTGAATGTTGGGACATTGTCCGTCAGGTCAATTCTAGCCGCGGAAAAGATCCACCGCAGTAAAGATGACATGACCGACCCGTCGGAATTCGCAGGGGTCGTCGCCAGCATTGAGCATGACAATGCGCTGGGCACCTCCAAGATCCCCAGGACTATGTACGCCTCTGACAGCACCACCGAGGCCCGGCGTAGGAATTTTTCATCTTCTTCCTTACCGGTGAACTTGATGACGGCCACGATAGAGGAGGTGGACGACGCCGACCAGTCCGGTGCGCCGCCCGTGAGCTACAGTGGCCAGAGGTCATACTCTTACAGCGGGACTGGTACGCCGTCTCCGAAAGTCCCCAGTCGTGCCTTACGCCGGGAGGCTCACGTGCCTAGCCTGAATTCCCCGCCACGTTCAAAACGTCCTGCACCTCTGGTCCAGGGGCTGGTCAAGTCACCGAGTGACCACACAAACAAAGTGGGCAATTTAAAAGACTTGGACATTGTCGGGGAGAGCTTTGAGTCCAGGTACCCTTGGCAGAAGGATGTAGCCATTCAGTGCTACCTACAGAATGACTGTCCATGTCACCCGAATCTACACAGGGCAATGTCCGGTCCGGCAATGTACACTTACTTCCGGTCACTTTCCTTGTCGTCAAATAGCCCCACGTCCAGCCCTCCTCTAACTGCCCGCCGTCCGCCATTTCAGGCTTATGGCCGTAGTTCTTCGCACTCCGACCTCATGCACCATTACATCGGCAGTGGTAGCATTTCTGACATGCCCCCCACACACTTATACCAGCGCCACGCAGCACTCAGTCGCAGCAACAGCAACATCACACCCAACGGCCTGGATGCCTCAGTGCTTGCAGCTTCATATAACAACAACAGCAGCAAGAGGACCAACTTCTGGCGCCGCCCTCGACCGAGTTCCATGGGGGCCGTAGAGAACATCAGGTAATGTACATCCCCATGTTATATTGAAAAGAATCTTATTTATCAAGTGAATTTGATTTCTTTTTGTGAAAGTTATATTAGAACTATCACACAGTCGATTTTGAGCATGCACTATTTTTTAAATGAATATAAAATGTATAACAGGTTGTACATCAAATTAACTAACATAATATAACTTGTTGTACCTGACCAACAACGCTCGTTTTCACTGCAACTGACCAACACCACTAGTTTTCACTGTAACTGACCAACACCACTAGTTTTCACTGCAACTGACCAACACCAGTAGTTTTCACCAAGTTATAGTTTCAGGTTTAAAGTGCTCAGGACAGATTTAGCCAAGTTTGGTCTTTGATCAGCACGTTCAACCCTGGTGTACTTCAACCAAAGTACACAACACAAGGCAGCACCAAACTGTTGATTGCTCTTTGGTGGCTAATGTCTCATGAAAACCCCGGAATTAAGAAAATAGATCCAATGCAATATTAGACATTACAAGTTGTGGATCAGGTGTCGGTAATCCAAGAGAATCATATCGTGATGAATGCAATAAACCACTTCATTATGAGAAATAAAATATTCAAAGTTGAGCACACTACAAACGGAATAAAATCGATGGTACAAATTCGTTCAAGGGGGCAGCCCAGGATGTCTAGAAGGGAAACAACCAGGTCACGCTGAACAATTAGTTGTCTCCCTTTGATTTCAAACGCCTCGAGTTGTCGGTCATTGAGAATAATTATAACCTGAGTGCCAAGATGGCTGCTAGGACATTTTTTTTCCGTTTCACGGACATTTGCCATTAACGAAATGTTAACTTGTAGATTTTTAATTATTAATTATTTACGAATATTTTTTTATGAATTCGTTTTTTACTCAAAATAATTTCCTGACTGTAAAAAAATAATTTAAAATAAAACATTCAGTTAAAATCAGTAATAATTATTGCACTTAATATCACATGTCATGTAATTATTGCACTTAATATCACATGTCATGTAATTATTGAACTAAATATCACACCCAATGTAATTATTGAACTAAATATCACACCCAATGTGATTATTGCACTAAATATCACACGTAATGTATTATTGTACTAAATATCACTCTGATTGTCCCATAGATATCAACATGAACTGACCAAATTCAGAGAACTGCATAATTTACGACGTGACCGTAAGAGTGACCCACAGCTTGTCGTGTCCCCGGGATGTCGACGCCGAATGCCAGAAGAAAGTGGATCTATATCTGACCTGGAGTCTATACTTGAGAACCCTAGCGACCGGTAGGTGATGTCGTTACATGACATTTGATGACACAATGTTCTTTTTCTAAATTGTATATCTGCAGAAATGTCCATTAGTCAATATAAGAATGTGGTGATTATCGTTCACATGAGATGTTGGCCATAACCAATGTGTTTATATGTTGACTTAAGATGTTGGCCATAACCAATGTGTTCATATGTTGACCTGAGATGTTGGCCATAACCAATGTGTTTATATGTTGACATGAGATGTTGGCCATTACCAATGTGTTTATATGTTGACTTGAGATGTTGGCCATAACCAATGTGTTTATATGTTGACATGAGATGTTGGCCATAACCAATGTTTTATATGTTGACCTGAGAAGTTTGCTATAAACAATGTTTTTAAATGCTGATCTCAGATGTTGGCCATAACCGATTTGATTATATAATGATCTCATTTTGTAGGCCATAACCTATTAATTTATATGCTGACCTCAGATGTTTGCTATTGCTGGTGGGATGAAACAAACCGATTTCGTGATAGTGGCATCAACAAATGGTTTAGTAAAGATCGAAGTATTGAACAGTGTTAACTAAACATCATTATGTGCATATGGGGTCGTGTCTAGAGCCCAATGCTGTTCATCAATAGATTCCAAATATAGAACACACGTTAGAGTGGCATGGACACAATAATTGATTAAATTACGTCATTAAATGTTGTGTTCACAATCTGTCTAACAAAGTGCGTAATTGTGTGTTTATTTGCGTTTTATTCTTTGATTGCTGTCAATTCAACTATTTACATTCTTCTTTATGTTAATCTGTTTCATTATTGTACTTGTCTGCTGTGAAGGCTGTTTAACTAGTAAAATATAAATGGTCAACGAGCATGGGACCTTCACACTCGTATATTCTAAGAACCGTCTTAATGCATGGGTAAACTAAAGCACGTTCAGGTGTAGTGCACATGCAGATGTGCTTAACAATATTCTAGTTCTAGTTTGCCAGGGACCAATAGTACTGATTCACTCCGGACTGACTGGTTTGCCAGGGACCAATAGTACTGCTTCACTCTTGACTGACTAGTTTGCCAGGCACCATTAGTACTGCTTCACTCGTGACTGACTGGTTCTCCAGGGACCGATAGTACTGTTTCACTCCTGACTGACTGGTTTGCCAGGGACCAATAGTACTGTTTCACTCTTGACTGACTAGTTTGCCAGGCACCAATAGTACTGCTTCACTCGTGACTGACTGGTTCTCCAGGGACCGATAGTACTGTTTCACTCCTGACTGACTAGTTTGCCAGGGACCAATAATACTGTTTCACTCCTGACTGACTGGTTTGCCAGGGACCAATAGTACTGTTTCACTCCTGACTGACTGGTTTGCCAGGGACCAATAGTACTGCTTCACTCGTGACTGACTAGTTTGCCAGGGGCCAATAGTACTGTTTCACTCGTGACTGACTGGTTTGTCAGGCAGGGACCAATAGTACTGCTTCACTCCGGACTGACTGGTTTGCCAGGGACCAATAGTACTGCTTCACTCCGAACTAACTGGTTTGCCAGGGGCCAATAGTACTGTCTCATTCCTGACTAACTGGTTTGCCAGGGGCCAATAGTACTGTCTCACTCCTGACTGACTGGTTTGCCAGGGACCAATAGTACTGTTTCACTCTTGACTGACTGGTTTGCCAGGGACCGATAGTACTGTTTCACTCTTGACTCCTAACTCCTAAGAAGGTTAATGAGTGAGAGAGAGGATATTGAGGAGAGGTGTTAGTAAGGAGAAAGAGTATGTCGAGGAGAGTGAGGTTGTTGAGGAGAGAGATGACATTAAGGAGAGAGCATGTCGAGGAGAGAGAGAATGTCGAGGAGAGAGAAGGGATGTTCATGAGACAGAGAGAGGGTATTGAGAAGACAGCACCAACAACAACAGGAAGACAGAAAATTTTCAATGAGAGATCATTTAAAAAAAAACCAACTTTTCAGCTGGTTCATTTTATAAAGAAAATTCTGTTTCTATTATCTCCCCTGACTACGGTTGTCCGCCCACACACAGACAGACTAATGTCTTCATTTTGTTTCATATCAAATATTTGTCCGAGTCAGTTCAGAAACTCATTCAACCTGAAATGTTTTTTTTCCCCTTCAAAATTTCATTTCTCCTGAATTGAAACGCTTGAAAATGTATTTTACTTTTTTATTTCTGTTGTTTTGAACTCTATTTATATTGTCTCTCTCCCATACTTTCCTTGCACCTGTCTTGACACAGGACTTTGTGTGTATGTTTGTGTGTAGGTGTGTCAGTGTGTTTATGTATGCATATGTGTGTGTGTGTGTGTGACATGTTTTAAAGACTTGTATGCTAAACGGTTTTCCTATTCTTCTCTTTGCAAGTCATTTTTCTGGCAGCAATATAAAAGCTAATGTTATGGAAGTGAGGTTTTGAGAATTGAAATAAAACGTTCATCAATCATTGAAATAGAACGTTCATCAATCATTGAAATAAAACGTTCATCAATCATTGAAATAGAACGTTCATCAATCATTAAAATTAAACGTTCATCAATCATTGAAATAAAACGTTCATCAATCATTGAAATAGACCGTTCATCAATCATTGAAATTAAACGTTCATCAATCATTGAAATAAAACGTTCATCAATCATTGAAATAGAACGTTCTTCAATCATTTAAATAGACCGTTCATCAATCATTGAAATAAAACGTTCATCAATCATTGAAATAAAACGTTCATCGATCATTGAAATAGAACGTTCTTCAATCATTTAAATAGAACGTTCATCAATCATTGAAATAAAACGTTCATCAATCATTGAAATATAACGTTCATCAATCATTGAAATATAACGTTCATCAATCATTGAAATAAAACGTTCATCAATCATTGAAATAAAACGTTCATCAATCATTGAAATATAACGTTCATCAATCATTGAAATAAAACGTTCATCAATCATTGAAATAGAACGTTCATCAATCATTGAAATAGACCATTCATCAATCATTGAAATAGACCGTTCATCAATCATTGAAATAAAACGTTCATCAATCATTGAAATAGAACGTTCTTCAATCATTTAAATAGAACGTTCATCAATCATTGAAATAAAACGTTCATCAATCATTGAAATAAAACGTTCATCGATCATTGAAATAGAACGTTCTTCAATCATTTAAATAGAACGTTCATCAATCATTGAAATAAAACGTTCATCAATCATTGAAATATAACGTTCATCAATCATTGAAATATAACGTTCATCAATCATTGAAATAAAACGTTCATCAATCATTGAAATAAAACGTTCATCAATCATTGAAATATAACGTTCATCAATCATTGAAATAAAACGTTCATCAATCATTGAAATAGAACGTTCATCAATCATTGAAATAGACCATTCATCAATCATTGAAATAGACCGTTCATCAATCATTGAAATAAAACGTTCATCAATCATTGAAATAGAACGTTCTTCAATCATTTAAATAGAACGTTCATCAATCATTGAAATAAAACGTTCATCAATCATTGAAATAAAACGTTCATCGATCATTGAAATAGAACGTTCTTCAATCATTTAAATAGAACGTTCATCAATCATTGAAATAAAACGTTCATCAATCATTGAAATATAACGTTCATCAATCATTGAAATATAACGTTCATCAATCATTGAAATAAAACGTTCATCAATCATTGAAATAAAACGTTCATCAATCATTGAAATATAACGTTCATCAATCATTGAAATAGAACGTTCATCAATCATTGAAATAGAACGTTCATCAATCATTGAAATTAAACGTTCATCAATCATTGAAATAGAACGTTCATCAATCATTGAAGTAAAATGTTCATCAATCATTCAATAAACTTTTCAATCAGCAATTTAAAAAAAAGTTACATTTGCAACAGAAATAACGATTAAAACAAAACAAACAAATGCCACGTTTTCTTATTTCCTGTTTGGAAAGTTGACTGACAAGATGGACTCAACCAACAAACACAAATTAATAATTAGAATTGGCATGGTAAATAGAATTTGAAAAAAAAATTACATTTGTGTGTGAGACTTGTAGATAAGTCATACTCGACCATGCGTCCCATGTATTTAGCTGACATATCTGTTGTTATTTATACAAACAAAGAAAAGAAAGACAGAGCAATACAAACACACATATAGTGACTCAACCTGAAAACGGTTTCCCGTTTCTTGAAAAAAAAAACGTTATTTACACCTCTGACTGTAATTCAACACTAGCTCGTCTGACGTTTAGCTGCAATCTCTCCACACCTGACCCACACCCCCCCATCCCTACCCCAACACATCCCCACCCCCACATTATTTACGTCACCAGCCTACCCTTGTCATCACTTACTCTGTCTAATATAGTTTGTTTCCTTTTTTTTTTTACTTCAGCTTAATGCAACAACAAAAATAAAACGTCAAAAATATGTGCATCGTATTTATTGACTTAAGTCTTCCAGGCAAGTCTCCCTCTCTCCATCCTCACACCACCCCCACCCCCCTTTCCACACGTGTACCTGTTCAAATCATCTGGACTCTCTTTCGGCAACTTTTTATACCCGAGTGTAATTTAGAGTTCTGGGTCAAGGTTGATAGAAACTCTTACCTTGAGTTTTTTGTTCTCTCCATCAACATTGGCGAAAAGATTACATGGAGTTATTCCCTACTTCCTCATTGAGTCATTTCTTACTCCTCATGGAGTCATTCCTTACCTCCTCAAGAAGTCATTTCTTACCTCCTCATGGAGTCATTCCTTACCTCCTCATTAAGTCATTTATTACCTCCTCATGGAGTCAATCCTTACCTCCTCATGGAGTAATTCTTTACATCCTCATTAAGTCATTTATTACCTCCTCATGGAGTCAATCCTTACCTCCTCATGGAGTAATTCTTTACATCCTCATGGAGTCATTCCTTACTTCCTCATGGAGTCATTCCTTACCTCCTCATGCAGTCATTCCTTACCTTCTTATGGAGTCATTCCTTACTTTCTCATGGAGTCATTCCTTACTTTCTCATGGAGTTATTCCTTACCTTCCCAAGGAGTCATTCCTTACCTCCTCATGGAGTCATTCCTTACCTTCTTATGGAGTCATTCCTTACCTTCTCATGGAGTCATTCCTTACCTTCCCATGGATTCCTTACCTTCCCATAAAGTCATTCCTTACCTTCCCATGGAGTCATTCCTTACCTTCTCATGGAATCATTCCTTACCTTCTCATGGAGTCATTCCTTACCTCATCATGGAGAGTCGTTGTCTACAGAAATAAAAAAAAACCGCAAAAGTTACGGTCAACTAGTTTCTAATTTAACATAGTTGTCACGTGTCGTATGTCGATTTCAATTTGGTTCATTAGTTTCCACCCCCCCCCCCCGGTCATTTCTGTGTAAGTACTTTACATTTATTCTTAATACTTAGAAAATCATCCGAGTAAAATACGTCAAATTATAATTTTAACCAATTGAAATGTTTGAAAAATAATTTAATAAATGGAAATAAAATGAATGTCATTGATTTCATATTAACATCTTATGACGGCCATATTTTGGCCAATGGCCGGGAGATAATCGGTATCTGAAGAGATTCAATTCCGACTGAGCTTGAAGCACGCGCAGTTAATGTGTTGTAACTAGGTCAGACAAATATCATGTAAAACAAACGAATCAATACACTTGATCTTCTGATATCTGGGGTGTCTGGTAAACGTGGCCCTGACACTAAGGTGGGGGCCCTCGATAGGAGATTGTTTTATTATCTAGCTCTAATCTTACTCTAGGCCCTCATTAGGTATTCAAGGCCTCGCGTGCTGCCCTCTCCTCGTTCAAGGCCTCGCGTGCTGCCCTCTCCTCGTTCAAGGCCTCGCGTGCTGCCCTCTCCTCGTTCAAGGCCTCGCGTGCTGCCCTCTCCTCGTTCAAGGCCTCGCGTGCTGCCCTCTCCTCGTTATCTCCCCACCCCCTCCCCCACCGCCATTTGATTATAGATCAGAATAAAACATGCCAACTTTAATTTGTAGGTATATTCAAAAGGAAGAACGGTATATCAGGCAGAATAATTGAACTCAAGGCAGTCTAGTAGGTTTATGAATTGAAGTATACACAACGAGTTGTATATAAGTAATACACCTGTTAGTATATCGTATAAAATGGAGGGCTCAGCGTTGCTCTTTGTTCAGATTTCTGTGGCTTCTAATGATTCAGAATGTTCTATTAATTATGTCATTATTTCTGTTCACCCAGTCTTGGTAAAAAAAACTATTGCGTGGCTCTTTAAAGTATTTCATTTAATGCGGCTCTCTGCGGCCCCATGCGAGGCCGCCCCTGTTCTATAGAATAGTGTATAGTTTTGTATCTTCTTCTTCTATCCCTTAAACCGTGAATGGGTCGTTGGGGCACCGTTGTTGACTGAAAACTAGTAGGTTTCCAGTCATGGTGAATCTGGGGCAGGAAATGCTTGGCGACGCCCAACCCTCTCCAAGCTTGACCACAGCCGGTTTCCTCCTTATCGGTGGCCCGCCTTGATCACGGACACGTAGCCGTTGGGTTCACATTTGATCTCGTCCGCCCTGGCCGGTGACTTCAATTTGGAAGCTCATACGCCCAGTGGTGCCGTGTCAGCACCACCCCCTCACGCGGTTTAGCCGGTCAACTGAGACCGTTGCCCAGGGTGTGGCGCGGGGAGCCACACGTGAGAGATTCAAGAGATGAGCGAGGACCAGTGAGCTTGAACACCCGAAGGTGCAGCTGTCAGAGCATCAAAGGTACTACCTCTGCCCAGAGCCCTCTATACACCCTATAGTTTTGTATACTATTCTGTAAAGTTTTATATAGTATTCTCTTAAGTTTTATATAGTATTCTGTAAAGTTTTATATAATATATCATATAGTTTTATATAGTATGCTTTTTAATTTTATATAGATTACAGCAGTGTTTCCCAAACTTTCGAGATATGTGTACCCCATTTATTATTTTGTCATACTGTGAACCCCCCCACACACACACACACAAACACAAACAACAAAAAAAAAACTTGTAAATTGATTTTACAGTCAAGGATTTTCCTCAATTAATTATTTTCGATTTAGCAGTGAATGTACTCAGCTTGTTGTAGTACTCTACTTTAGATAACATTGTTTTATATGGTATTAGCACTGTGAACCCCCCCCCCACACACACAAACACAAACAACAAAAAAAAAACTTGTAAATTGATTTTACAGTCAAGGATTTTCCTCAATTAATTATTTTCGATTTAGCAGTGAATGTACTCAGCTTGTTGTAGTACTCTACTTTAGATAACATTGTTTTATATGGCATTAGCATTGTTCTATACGGCATACGGAATAGGTTTATATGGTATTAGCATTGTTCTATACGGCATACGGAATAGGCTTATATGGTATACAGTAGAGTTTTAGATAGATCACTGTATAGTGTTATATAGTATACAACATTTTTTTTAATAGAATACAATTATATATAATATTTTCAACGTTACTTTAGTGACTATTTTTATGTACAGATGTTCCCTGTCACACAGCTACATTATTATAGTGAATTCTCGACAGTTGGGAAGAGATCATTAATGATGTAAAAAAGTTAAGTTCACCTCTATATTTCTTGATGTTCCCCAACTCTTTATAGGTCAGTGGTGCTACGTTTAGAGTCAATTGTCACTTTAGTGACTTGTCAATGTGACACTTCTGTCACTTGGTACTAGCTTCAGTACTTCCCCCCACCCCCTAAAGCTATGAGGGCTAATTAGCGACACTGTAGCGCATTGAAGCAGAATGAAAGTCTCTCTTGTTAAACTGTACATAAGTTAGTCTGTAGCAGGACTGAATGAAAGTCTCTCTTGTAAACCTGTACATAAGTCAGTCTGTAGTTGGACTGAATGAAAGTCTCTCTTGTTAAACTGTACATAAGTTAGTCTGAAGCAGGACTGAATGAATGTCTCTCTTGTAAACCTGTACATAAGTCAGTCTGTAGTTGGACTGAACGAACGTCTCTCTTGTTAAACTTTATAAGATAGTCTGTAGCAGGACTGAATGAAAGTCTCTCTTGTTAAACTGTACATAAGTCAGTCTGTAGTTGGACTGAATGAACGTCCCTCTTGTTGAACTTTACATAAGTTAGTCTGTAGTTGGACTAAATGAAAGTCTCTCTATAAATAATATTGTTAATGAAAAGCATTAATATTTAATGTACATGTCCGCTACATGTCCACTAAATGTCCAAATGTGTGCATCCATCTTATCAATGTCTTTTTATTGATCAATCAATTAATCAGTGTATTAATGCATCTATCAGTTAGCAGTCAATCGATCTAATTTATCTATCGTCTATAATTAGTTTTTATCTACAATCTACATCATCGATTGTTTGTGCTAGTCTATGTGGGGATACATTTGTTTATGTACTGTGGTGTGTGTGGATATATTTGTGTATGTACTGTAATGTGTGTGAATATATTTGTGCATGTACTGTTATGTGTGTGTGGATATATTTGTGTATGTACTGTAATGTGTGTGTGGATATATTTGTGTATATACTGTAAAGTGTGTGTGGATATATTTGTGTATGTACTGTTGTGTGTGTGGATATATTTGTGTATGTACTGTTGTGTGTGTGGATATATTTGTGTATGTACTGTTGTGTTAGTGTGGATATATTTGTGTATGTACTGTAATGTGTGTGTGGATATATTTGTGTATGTACTGTGGTGTGTGTGTGGATATATTTGTGTATGTACTGTGGTGTGTGTGAATATATTTGTGTATGTAATGTTATGTGTGTGTGGATATATGTGTGTATGTACTGTAATGTGTGTGGGTATATTTGTGTATGTACTGTTGTGTGTGTGGATAATTTTGTGTATGTACTGTTGTGTGTGTGGATATATTTGTGTATGTACTGTAATATGTGTGTGGATATATTTGTGTATGTACTGTTGTGTGTGGATATATTTGTGTATGTACTTTAAAGTGAGTGTGGATATATTTGTGTATGTACTGTTGTGTGTGTGGATATATTTGTGTATGTACTGTAATGTGTGTGGATATATTTGTGTATGTACTGTAATGTATGTGTGAATATATTTGTGTATGTACTGTAATGTGTGTGTGGATATATTTGTGTATGTACTGTCTTGTGTGTGGTTATATTTGTGTATGTACTGTTGTGTGTGTGGATATATTTGTGTATGTACTATGGTGTGTGTGGGGATATATTTTTGTATGTACTGTGGTGTGTGTGTGGATATATTTGTGAATGTACTGTTGTGTGTGTGGATATATTTGTGTATGAACTGTTGTGTGTGTGGATATATTTGTGTATGTACTGTAATGTGTGTGTGGATATATTTGTGTATGTACTGTAATGTGTGTGTGGATATATTTGTGTATGTACTGTAATGTGTGTGTGGATATATTTGTGTATGTACTGTTATGTGTGTGGTTATATTTGTGTATGTACTTTAAAGTGAGTGTGGATATATTTCTGTATGTACTGTTGTTTGTGTTGATATAATTGTGTATGTACTGTTGTGTGTGTGTGGATATATTTGTGTATTTACTGTAATGTGTGTGGATATATTTGTGTATGTACTGTTATGTGTGTGTGGATATATTTGTGTAGGTACTGTAATGTGTGTGTCGATATATTTGTGTATGTACTGTAATGTGTGTGTGGATATATTTGTGTATGTACTATAAATTGTGTGGATATATTTGTGTATGTACTGTGGTGTGTGTGGATATATTTGTGTATGTACTGTTGTGTGTGTGGATATATTTGTGTATGTACTGCAATGTGTGTGGATATATTTGTGTATGTACTGCAATGTGTGTGGATATATTTGTGTATGTATTGTGGTGTGTGTGGGGATATATTTGTGTATGTACTGTGGTGTGTGTGTGGATATATTTGTGTATGTTCTGTAGTGTATCTGTGGATATATTTGTGTATGTACTGTAATGTGTGTGTGGATATATTTGTGTATGTACTGTAGTGTATCTGTGGATATATTTGTGTATGTACTGTTATGTGTGTGTGGATATATTTGTGTATGTACTGTGGTGTGTGTGGATATATTTGTGTATGTTCTGTTGTGTGTGTGGATATTTTGTGTATGTACTGTTGTGTGTGTGGATATATTTGCGTATGTACTGTGGTGTGTGTGGATATATTTGTGTATGTACTGTTGTGTGTGTGGATATATTTGTGTATGTACTGTTGTGTGTGTGGATATATTTGTGTATGTACTGTGGTGTGTGTGTGGATATATGTGTGTATGTACTGTGGTGTGTGTGTGGATATATTTGTGTATGTACTGTTGTGTGTGTGGATATATTTGTGCACGTACTGTAATGTGTGTGTGGATATATTTGTGTATGTACAGTTGTTGTGTCTCCAGTTATTGTGTCACCAGTTATTGTGTCTCCAGTTATTGTGTCTCCAGTTATTGTGTCTCCAGTTATTGTCTCTCAAGTTGCTGTGTCTCCAGGTGTTGTGTGTCCAGTTATTGTGTCTCCAGTTATTGTGTCTCAAGTTGCTGTGCCTCCAGTTATTGTGTCTCCAGTTATTGTGTCTTAAGTTTCTTTGTCTCCGGGCATGGTGTCTCCATTTATTGTGTCTGCAGATGTTGTGTCTCCAGTTATTGTGCTCATTACACAGGAGTTAAAAATCTGGGTTAAGAGCACAACATATCAACCGACACTTTATGAATATTTTGTATTTAAGTATAACAATTTCTAAATATATTTTAAGTTCACGTGTCTGTACATAAATGTAGCCAGGTAGTTTTTTTTTCATTTACATCTTTAGATGAAACTTATCTGAAATAACTAAAAGTATCTAATAATATAATAGCGATTTTGGGCTCTGCTTTAAAATGAAAGTAAAGAATTAATACAACAGTATTCCAGTTTAAAATACAACAATGAAAAAATCGGATCTGCCCGAAACCAAAAATAACCTAGCCTACCGATCAAGCCTAAGGGGATATAACTCTAAGCAAAGGTTTTGCATGATACAGCAAGTAACATTAGAATATTGCTATGAAAATCTAATTTAAAAAAGAATAATGATTTCTGCAACAACATAATCGATTAACATAAATAATCTAATAAAAGCTAAAAAAACAGATTGCTATTGATTATGTATGTCTGCTGACATTATGTCTGTCTGTTGACATTATGTCGTTTTACTATCATGTATTTCATTCCTTTTGCACAATGGCTCTTGACTTAAATTATATTTTATCAAGCAATAGTTTTTGTTGTTGTTAGGGATGTGACGGAGCTGATGAAAATCAATCCGTCGGATTCGAATGCGGATTTGGATTTGGGTCAACACTTGGCTAAAACGGAGTATACCAAGGTGTCAGTCCCCCCCCCCCCCTCCACATGAAAACGAGGATTTATAGCATTTCTTTTGCATGAACAGCAGCATAAACTATTACAAAGCACAGGTAGCCACATTGTTAACGAATCATCAGTACAAGATGCTTTGCATAAAGTAAAATTCTCTTTAATTCTACTTCTGTCGTATTTCTTATCTAATTTTTATGGGGGTGAAACAACTGTCGCTCCCCCCCCTAATTGGCACTAGCATCAGGACGATGGTCAAGAGACCAGTCACGTGACCTAATTTGAGGGAGGCGGGGATCGACTTCGGTCTCTGATATAAGCTAGTGACCAGAGTGAAAGGACATTAAATTTCTAGATAGAGTCGAGAGTGGACACAAGTAGATTATCAGTTGACATTGATGTTATTGTAAGTAGTGAAATTGATGTTGGGCCATATTGCATGTGATGTACCTTGTGTTTATAATAAATATTATCATATACACGGAATTCAAGTGCCTCTGTTATAAATACTACTGTACGGAGTTTGAAAGCGTCTGTATTTAGACTATCTTTAATAGAACGAGTGGCTACAGAGTGAAAGAATCCTAGGCAGACAAGATATTTAATACACAGTAGAAGTGGTACTTAATCCAGCACGCAACAATATATATATATATATTATATATGTGTGTGTGTGTGTGTGTATAATATACCTAAATCTATATATAATTCCAAATCTTTCAAATCATTTCAAACGTCATTCCAAATCATTCTAAATCGTTCCAATTGTAATTCCAATTCATACCAAACCATTCCAAATCATTTCAAACGTCATTCCAACTCATTCCAAATCATTCCAAATGTCATTTTAACTCATTCCAAATTATTCTAAATGTCATTCCAACTCATTCCAATTGGTCTCACATAACCAGCTTTTCGCCATTCCAATCCACACATCCACTCCGCCATTCCAATCCACACATCCACTCCGCCATTCCAATCCACACATCCACTCCGCCATTCCAATCCGCATATCCATTCCGAGGTTTAGAAAGCTCGGATGAAAACAGTGTTTGGCGAGAGGGGTGTATCTAAAATACGTTCATGGCCAAACACGACGTCTAATCTATCGACAGCTGAGTAAGGGTTCAAGAGTTTAGTTGTCTCTGTTTTCTTTATTTCGGGTTTTTGAAAGTCTCTCGGTTTTAAAATTTTAGTTACGATTTTTACGGCCGTGTTTGATCTGAAAATGGTAATTTTTCAAATTCGAATCCGACGGATTTTTTAAAAATCCGTCGGATTCGAATTTGCTCCAAAAACGTCAAAGTTCGAATGTCGTCGGATTCGAATTCGAACTTCGTCACATCCCTAGTTGTTGTTGTTTTTTAATTTTGTTTAGTGCATTATATATTAGACATATTAGTGCATTAGATATTATACATATTAGTGCATTAGATATTAGACATATTAGTGCATTAGATATTAGACATATTAGTGCATTAGATATTAGACATATTAGTGCATTAGATATAGAATAGTTTATTTAGTAATAGCTGGTAATATAGTAGAACACAATCAAAAAGCTTAGCTATAAAAATATGTTAACTGTAACTTGTGTTACCTTTTGATAACATTTTTTCGTTGGCGTAAAATAGGAGGGGCCGAGAGGGAAGGTCCATTCAGGGCGGCACTCAATTTGTCAGTTACAAGTGGCAAATATTTCACAACTTTAGTATTTTTAGGATAGTGAGCTGTGCGCCATTTTCATCGTACGTCTATGGGCGCCACTAACGCTAGTTACGCCCCCTAAACCCTAGACTTACTGAAGTAAAATGTTCGCCTAAACCCTAGGCTAACTGAAGTAAAATGTTCGCCTAAACCCTAGGCTAACTGAAGTAAAATGTTCGCCTAAACCCTAGTCTAACTGAAGTAAAATGTTCGCCTAAACCCTAGGCTAACTGAAGTAAAATGTTTGCTTAAACCCTAAGCTAACTGAAGTAAAATGTTAGCCTAAACCCTAGGATAACTGAAGTAAAATGTTTGCCTAAACCCAAAGCTAATTGTAAAATGTTCGCCTAAACCCTAGGCTAACTGAAGCAAAATGTTCACCTAAACCCTAGGATAACTGAAGTAAAATGTTCGCCTAAACCCTAGGTTAGCTGAAGTAAAATGTTCGCCTAAACCCTAGGTTAGCTGAAGTAAAATGTTCGCCTAAACCCTAGTCTAACTGAAGTAAAATGTTCGCCTAAACCCTAGGCTAACAGAAGTAAAATGTTCGCCTAAACCCTAAGCTAACTGAAGTAAAATGTTTGCCTAAACCCTAGGATAACTGAAGTAAAATGTTTGCCTTAACCCTAGGATAACTGAAGTAAAATGTTTGCCTAAACCCAAAGCTAACTGTAAAATGTTCGCCTAAACCCTAGGCTAACTGAAGCAAAATGTTCACCTAAACCCTAGGATAACTGAAGTAAAATGTTCGCCTAAACCCTAGGCTAACTGAAGTAAAATGTTCGCCTAAACCCTAGGCTAACTGAAGTAAAATTTTCGCCTAAACCCTAAGCTAACTGAAGTAAAATGTTCGCCTAAACCCTAGGCTAACAGAAGTAAAATGTTCGCCTAAACCCTAGGATAACTGAAGTAAAATGTTCGCCTAAACCCTATGCTAACTGAAGTAAAATGTTCGCCTAAACCCTAGGATAACTGAAGTAAAATGTTCACCTAAACCCTAGGCTTACTGAAGTAAAATGTTAGCCTAAAGCCTGAGTTAACTGAAGTAAAATGTTCGCCTAAACCCTAGGCTAACTGAAGTAAAATGTTAGCCTAAAGCCTAAGTTAACTGAAGTAATATGTTCGTCTAAACCCTTGCCTAACTCAAGTAAAATGTTCGTCTAAACCCTTGGCTAACTGAAGTAAAATGTTCGACTAAGCCCTAGGCTAACTGACGTAAAGTATTCGCCTAAAGCCTAGGTTAATGGAAGTAAAATATTCGCCTAAAGCCTAGGTTAACTTAAGTAAAATCTATTACATTCTCAACCATGTTAAGTGAAGTAAAATCTATGTTTATCGAAACAGAGCTATTTTAGCCAAATCCAAAAACAACATTATCCATAATCAAAAGATAAAAACGTTTCAAATTCTGTCTGAAAACGTCAAATTCACTTCAAGGAATACATTGTCTTTTTCCTGTTACCAACTGATCATTAGCTTCCAAGGTTCCAACCTAAAAGTGGCGGGTGAAGTATATGAGTGGCCAGTAATGGGCTGTAATGACCATCTAGTACCGCAGGCTTTTATCACAAAACTGGGAAGAGACTGACCATAGTAGGACTTAACGTGAGAGATGGGTTAAGGACTTTAATGAGATGGTTGATACTGAGGTTAATAGATGTCTGATAGTCACTCAAACATTATCTATCTATCTATCTATCTCTCTACCTAACTACCTACCTATCTATCTATCTATCTATATCTATCTATCTATCTATCTATGTATCTATCTATCTATCTATATATATATATATATCTGTCTGTCATCCTATATAGTCAAACATTCTATACTTCTATATAATTACTTGCATCTGTCAGTCTGTCTAAACATCTATCCGTCTATTTCTCTGTCTAAATATCAATATAACTATATCTGTTAATCTAACTACCATTTTTTTCTGTGAATCTACAAATCATTAATATATATATATATATATATATATATATATATATATATATATATATATATAATTATCTTTCCACCTATGTTTCAATTTGTCAGTAAGTTGATTTATCTTTATGTTGTCTGTATTATCACATTTCACCTGTCCTTCTGCTAGTCTGTCTATCCATCTATCTGTGTGTCTGTAATTCTGTTGGTTTATCTGTCGACCCATTCATCCATTCAGGGACAGCCTTAGGTCGATTTGATCGATTACCCCGAATTGGGCCCTGCACCTGGCCGGGGCCCGCACTTTGCCGGGGCCCCGCATTAAAATTTATCACTAGAAATAGTTGTTATTGGAAAAAAAAATAGAAGAGGGCCTCGCAAGCGTCCGTTAAATTGGGCCACCTCAAATCAATCTTTCAATAGATCAATCAATTAAAAGTTTTCTGTTTGTCAACCTTTGAGTCTTTAAATAAATCACCTGTCGTCTATATGTACATACAAATCTATAACATATAAGGTGTATATTAGGGTGGCCCAAAAAATCCAACTTCGTGCCACATACCGGGGCACCCTTTTTTGTGTTCCTTTTGCCTAAGGTAGTATACTGTTAAAATTTTACAACTAAATTCCAAGTAGAAGGGGATGCTTACAGGCCTCGTTGTTTTACCTTTTACGGCATTTTACTCGATTTTGTTGACTGGTGAAAGTACAACATTTTTTCACTTATGACCTATTCCATGCTGACCTAGTTCTCATTTTAGATACATGACTTCCTGTTGTTTTTATGAACATTGTGCAGATGGAAAATCAACAAATATTACTTACAGTTTCTTTATTATTCTACACACACTAGGCTATTATTTAACAGGTAAAATTTAACAAACGAAACAAAGAGCTGTGAATCATCCAATAAATTTGAAGTCCTAAATGAATATGAACCAAGTCCAAGTTCAACTAAAAAACGGACAAACAAGACGGAGATGGGGCATCATACTTCCTTGTTCACTAAGCATGTCACCAGTGCCTTGGATCGCAACCAAACGTCTGATCATGAAGCTTTGCGATTGATGATTCCTATAGCTGCAGTGCTAGGACATGATCCTTCATCTTTGACAGTTTTACGAAGCACCACACAAAGAGCCAGAAAGAAAGCTAGGTGTAAACAAGCAGCAGATAAAATGGTTTTAACCAAGCCTGACTATCCTCTAGTTCTACACTGGGATGGAAACATCTTACCTGAAATCCTTGGAGAATTTGACCGCTTGCAGGTTCTGGTTTCTGGTGATGGCAGTGAAAAATTACTAGGTGTCCCTAAACTAACATCAGGGACAGGGCAGAATACTGCTGATGCTATTTATGGTCAGTTAGGACAGTGGGCACTGGTAGAAAGCATCCAGGCTATGAGCTTCGACACCACTTCTGTCAACTCTGGTCGTTTCAACGGAGCTTGTGTACTGCTTGAGAATCGAATTGGTCGAGAAATATTGTGGCAAAGGCTTTTAGTTTGTGGTGCGATCCCTCTAACTCACCAAACATACCTATCTTCAAAAGATTTTTAAAAGTTTGGGGACGCATAAAGCTTGACAACTATAGTAAGTTGGAACTGCCTTCAAGCACTGATGTTTTCCGAGAAAACACGGTGAGCTTCCTGGCAAATTTCGTTGACTTGAAGTCCCAGGTCAGAGATGATTATGAAGAACTTATTGAACTGACAATGATTATCTTAGGAGGTCCACCAAAAACCTTTCACTGGATAGCATCAGGCCTGTACATCATGCTAGGTGGATGGCTAAGCTGATCTATGCCATCAAAATTTACATCTTCCATCATCAGAGAGAAATTTTCAGTCTTACATCCAAGGAAACGAGCCAACGCAAACGATTAGTATAGTTTGGAACCTTGTTTCACACAAAGTCCTGGATTCAAACACCCTGTGCAGCGGCAGCACCTGGAGGAGATCTTTTGCTCTAGAAGGACCTGCAGCAATATGAGTCTGTTGATCACGACATCAGTATTGCAGCACAAAATATTACCCAGAATCACATGTGGTATCTGTCTGATGAGACTGTCAGCCTGGCATTGTTTTCCGATGAAGTGTCACCAATTGAGAAACAGAAAATAATAACAGGTTTTTTTTTTAATAGAACCTAGTGAGCTACATGTTCGAGGTGATCCATCATTGCTCTAAAATGAAGGCGTCAGCTTGGGTCACTTTTCCACAAGGCGTTCGCAGAACCTGCTTACAAAGCTACACATAGGCAATGCCTTTGTAGTTCTCCCTCCAGAACAGTGGAATGATTATATTGAATACCAGAAGGGGAGGCAGCGCATTAACGACTTGCGTGTGGTCAACGATACTGCAGAACTTGGAGTTAAACTTTTTGATGAATATAATAGACTGCTGACAAAAAACGAGGAAGAAAAGCAATTTATTTTGCAAGTTGTTGAAGCCAACAGAAAAGTCATCCCTACACAAACTACAAAGAAGTCTGCCATATGTGCTGTTTCGGTGTAGACAATGTTTAGACAATGTACTCTGATTCTTCAGCATTCTACAATTTACATTTTACATTGACATTTTCGTTACTTAACAGTTACATTACAGTAATGGCATGATTTGAAAATGTAATTAAAAAAATTCAACGAAAATGCGTTTTTTTTTATTAATATAGCAAAACTTTGTGACTCTTGAGCATTCCCTTCCAATAGCAGTAGGAAGCTGAAATTGTTGTCAGTTACTAAGTAAGACAAATGGAACTCAACAAGAAGGTGCCCCGTTAGATGCGAGAAACTTTATTTTTTACCATATGATTTTAGGCCACCCTACTGTATGTGATGAACCAATTTACGTATCGTCTATTAACTAAAGCTTTAAAATTCAGTTTATATATATGATGGTCTGGGTATTTGGGAAAGAAATGCAATAATCATAACAGCTGTTTACCGCCATCTCTCTTGAAATCTGAACTATAGATGTTTTGGTATTGTGCTTTACTGTCACATGTTGGTGTTGTGCTTTACTGTCACATGTTGGTGTTGTGCTTTACTGTCACATGTTGGTGTTGTGCTTTACTGTCACATGTTGGTGTTGTGCTTTACTGTCAAATGTTGGTGTTGAGCTTTACTTCACATGTTGGTGTTGTGCTTTACTGTCACATGCTGGTGTTGTGCTTTACTGTCGCATGTTGGTGTTGTGCTTTACTGTCACATGTTGGTGTTGTGCTTTACTGTCACATGTTGGTGTTGTGCTTTACTGACACATGTTGGTGTTGTGCTTTACTGTCACATGCTGGTGTTGTGCTTTACTGTCGCATGTTGGTGTTGTGCTTTACTGTCACATGTTGGTGTTGTGCTTTACTGTCACATGTTGGTGTTGTGCTTTACTGTCACATGCTGGTGTCGTGCTTTACTGTCGCATGTTGGTGTTGTGCTTTACTGTCACATGTTGGTGTTGTGCTTTACTGTCACATGTTGGTGTTGTGCTTTACTGTCACATGTTGGTGTTGTGCTTTACTGTCACATGTTGGTGTTGTGCTTTACTGTCACATGTTGGTGTTGTGCTTTACTGTCACATGTTGGTGTTGTGCTTTACTGTCACATGTTGGTGTTGTGCTTTACTGTCACATGTTGGTGTTGTGCTTTACTGTCACATGCTGGTGTTGTGCTTTACTGTCACATGTTGGTGTTGTGCTTTACTGTCACATGTTGGTGTTGTGCTTTACTGTCACATGTTGGTGTTGTGCTTTACTGTCACATGTTGGTGTTGTGCTTTACTGTCACATGTTGGTGTTGTGCTTTACTGTCACATGTTGGTGTTGTGCTTTACTGTCACATGTTGGTGTTGTGCTTTACTGTCACATGTTGGTGTTGTGCTTTACTGTCACATGCTGGTGTTGTGCTTTACTGTCACATGTTGGTGTTGTGCTTTACTGTCACATGTTGGTGTTGTGCTTTACTGTCACATGTTGGTGTTGTGCTTTACTGTCACATGTTGGTGTTGTGCTTTACTGTCACATGTTGGTGTTGTGCTTTACTGTCACATGTTGGTGTTGTGCTTTACTGTCACATGTTGGTGTTGTGCTTTACTGTCACATGTTGGTGTTGTGCTTTACTGTCACATGCTGGTGTTGTGCTTTACTGTCACATGTTGGTGTTGTGCTTTACTGTCACATGTTGGTGTTGTGCTTTACTGTCACATGTTGGTGTTGTGCTTTACTGTCACATGTTGGTGTTGTGCTTTACTGTCACATGTTGGTGTTGTGCTTTACTGTCACATGTTGGTGTTGTGCTTTACTGTCACATGTTGGTGTTGTGCTTTACTGTCACATGTTGGTGTTGTGCTTTACTGTCACATGTTGGTGTTGTGCCCGCCGTTACCCCCCCCCCATGAATAAATCCATTGAATCATGTCAACAATGTGAGCCCCAGCCTCTCCCCCCCCTCGCGCCCAAAAACATTTGACCTCTTAACGACAGTAACCATCAACTACGTTTCGAGAAATAACAGGTAATTGATTATTTTAGTGTATTCTCTTATCACATTGTATGTCTGTCAAAACAAAGTATTGATCCAATGTGATCCCAACGTCATGTGTTGCACCATCTCTATACATCATCTCTATGCATCATCTCTATAAATCATCTCTATACACCATCTCTATACATCATCTCTATACATCATCTCTATACATCATCTCTATACACCATCTCTATACATCATCTCTATACATCATCTCTATACACTATATCTATACGTCATCTTGAGAGCCGAGTCAAACCCGTTTGTTTGTAGGTCTGGAACTGACATTCTTGCCAGAGGGCAGCTGGTCATACCAACATATTGGAGCTAAGGGTCATTCCATGTCAACTCAAACAGTTTTTTGACAATCGTTCACCCGACCCTCTCAGATCTTCCTGAAATTTTCAGGGCTTGTGTTACATTTAAAGTTGAGTGATTCCTGAAAATTTTAGGCCATTTGGTCAAAAGCTTTCTGAGATATGATTTTTTTAAGTTTTAAGGGTAGTCGCGAGTGCGCGTGACATTTACATTTTCGCGATATTTGAACGTGAATATTTCAAAAACTAAAAGAGGAATCAGGCTGAAATTTTCAGTATTTACTCATTGTTTTGTCCTAAGTTAAAATATTATTTATCTTAAGTGTAGCTTGCACACAGAGTGCCCTAAAAATTTCCAAACATTGCACTTCAGACAGTTTTCATCAATATTTGACTCGGTATAGCCATGAACTTATAAGACATGAAATGATGTTTGATATACAATTAGTAAGCACCATATATGTGTTTATTATTTTGATAGAGAATTCCTGTTAATCAATAATAGTGTACTCATAATGGGCCCCTTTAAGCATCATGGTCGTCCATTTTTGCACTTATTGCGACCCCCAGATGACCATGCGGACAGTAATTCACACTTTTCATATTTTGCACACTTGTTAACCTTGGCAAGTATTAGCTATGGTGAAAATTTCATGTTGGTGTCTTAACGCCTTCTTGGTGAAAAATTGCATGAAATTGCATGATTATACACTATTATTGAATATTGCGTAGCGAATATTTCAAAAACTAAAAGAGGTATCAGGCTGAAATTTTCAGTATTTACTCATTATTTTATCCTGAGTTGAATGATGTATTTATCTTAAGTGTAGCTTGCACACAGAATGCCCTAAAAAATTCCAAACATTGCACTTCAGACAGTTTTCATCATTATTTGTCCACGCACGATACGGGCCTCATTAACGTGTATTATGGTAAATCAGCAAAGCAATGAAATGTCAATCAAATTTTATGAAAAATACAGTTAGTTTTAAGTACAAAATCAAATTACAGATTGTTTGTTTTTATCAACCATACAAGCAACCATGCAAGGCGGATATCAGCGTATGCTCATTATGCTGCCGATGCAGTTAACTGATGGTATTTTATCTATGTACACACAGTCCTACTATCAAACTGTTTCTTGCAATGGGCAAAATGCACATCATCATAGCAATACTGTCTTGCCAACATGAAATTTTCACCATAGCTAGTACTTGCCAAGGTTAACAAGTGTGCAAAATATGAAAAGTGTGAATTACTGTCCGCATGGTCATCTGGGGGTCGCAATAAGTGCAAAAATGGACGACCATGATGCTTAAAGGGGCCCATTATGAGTACACTATTATTGATTAACAGGAATTCTCTATCAAAATAATAAACACATATATGGTACTTACTAATTGTATATCAAACATCATTTCATGTCTTATAGGTTCATGGCTATACCGAGTCAAATATTGATGAAAACTGTCTGAAGTGCAATGTTTGGAAATTTTTAGGGCACTCTGTGTGCAAGCTACACTTAAGATAAATAATATTTTAACTTAGGACAAAACAATGAGTAAATACTGAAAATTTCAGCCTGATTCCTCTTTTAGTTTTTGAAATATTCACGTTCAAATATCGCGAAAATGTAAATGTCACGCGCACTCGCGACTACCCTTAAAACTTAAAAAAATCATATCTCAGAAAGCTTTTGACCAAATGGCCTAAAATTTTCAGGAATCACTCAACTTTGAATGTAACACAAGCCTTGAAAATTTCAGGAAGATCTGAGGGAGTCGGGTGAACACCACTGGTTGAGTTGACATGGAGACCCCTAAGGAACTATTCTTACAGTACTGTCCCGTGAGTTGTCTTGTATTAGAAGTGGATAGACAGACAGATATATATATATATATCTTGTCAGATCGGTGTACCTAAACATTGTCAAATGTAAAGTAACAACTCACATAAGATGTGCCCCCCCCCATACTCTAGTATTGCATGCCATTGGTTTATTTTGTGTTATTAGTTTTTTTTTTTTAATTTCTTTTCTGTTTCCGGAAACTTTAAGAATTTTGTTTTGCTCATAACTGAAAACTTTTATTTAGAGACTTTTTGAATACTGTTTTAACAACAAACCGCAAATACAGTAATCAGGGCAGAAGACAATTCCTGGTCCCCCCCCCCTCCACCACTCCACCCCCCCCCCCCCAGAAGCCCTGCAGTTATACTTCTACAGAGACTTTTAACCGTGTGTTCAAATGTAACCTCTGTAAAAAAAAAAAATGCTGAAATTTCTCTCGAAATCTCTCAATTAGCCAGAGCCGTAGCTTACAATTGTAGCGCCCTATACAAGTTGTAGTTTTTGTTTTGCGCCTTTCCATCTCTACCAAAAGTGCACAAATATATAATTTAATAGCGCACTTTTGGCGCCACTCTCTACATCGGCTCCCTGTGCAACCCCACAACCCGCACCACCCTTACTACACTTCTACATGTCGCATCCAATAATGATTAAGTAAGATGGACAACCACCATTTATAATTTTCAAATGATCGAAATCTCCTGAGAATGTTATTAGTCCTATTGATATTTGGTCAGAATTGATTGCAAAATAAGTGGGCAACAAAAACAGCTACAAACATGGTGTTAAATCTTAAATCTTTCAAATCTTAAATTTCAATAATTTAGTTAAAATCCAACTGTTCAATGTGTAATGCTTGTTTTTTTTATTATGTAATATGATTCTATAAAATGCGATTAAAATATTTCATAATAGAAAATTTCTTTTTATGAAAATAATATGTGAGCTAGAACCTGACCTTATTTTAATATTAATTCCAGTGTTAGAACCAAGGGAAGTAATCCATTTATAGTATCCAGCCTTAACATTTTTATTCATTACTTCCCTTCAACGAGACTAAAATAATTTGTATAAAAAATAAAAAAATAATGAAACCATATTCGTTGTATTTTGGGAAGTTTCTATAGTAACTATTACAATTATAACTGTAAATTAAATACACTTTGTAACCATCATTTTAGTTTTAATTTTTTGTAAAGTCCGTTTTTTGATGACACCTTTGTCCTTTAGTTTAGATTTTTTTAAGACCCCCCCAACGGGACAATTTTATGGGGCAGGTGGACAGTCCAACATCCAACACTCGAACATCCAACACTTGAAACTGGCAGGATGACAGTCCAACATCCAACCCTTGAAACTAGCAAGTGGACAGTCCAACATCCAACACTTGAAACTGGCAGGTGGACAGTTGAACATCCAACACTTGAAACTGGCAAGTGGACAGTCCAACATCCAACACTTGAAACTGGCAGGTGGACAGTCCAACATCCAACCCTTGAAACTGGCAAGTGGACAGTCCAACATCCAACACTTGAAACTGGCAGGTGGACAGTCCAACATCCAACACTTGAAACTGGCAGGTGGACAGTCGAACATCCAACACTTGAAACTGGCAGGTGGACAGTCGAACATCCAACCCTTGAAACTGGCACGTGGACAGTCGAACATCCAACACTTGAAACTGGCAGGTGGACAGTGGAACATCCAACCCTTTAAACTGGCAGGTGGACAGTCAAACATCCAATCTTGAAACTGGCAGGTGGACAGTCGAACATCCAACATGGCACATTCATTCGTCCCCCAAAATATCCTGCCCCCTAAAAGCTATTTGATGTTGTTTTTTTTTTAAATTGCCCGTCTTTCATTTCCTACACCATAGCCTGGAGTACATTAGCTATAAAGGTCATAGTGCAAGAATGGCAAACACACAACACGCGTGCCAATCTTGGCACTGAAATGTTACGAATGTTTGTTTCTGGCACGCCAAAATATATTTAAAAGAGAATCAATAAAAAAAAAATTATGTCATAAATGTGAACATATAAACAAAATGTACTTGCACGCGGAATTTTTTTTTTTTTCATTTGCTTTATTTTTTTTACGCGCGAACAATTTAGTTTTAATTATCTTCATTCATAAGCACTTTGATAAAATCCTTTTAGCCAACTATGGCCATGTCCCGAACATTCACGGGAGATCTAAACCTGAACCTCCAGGAAAACTGTTGCGCACTGTGCACTATTTATTTATACATGTAATTATGAATACTGCTTTAATTATGTATGTAATTATTACTTTTCTAATTCACAATTGTAATTACTAAAAATGTTGTCCTCAGACCTTGGGACATATCAAGACAAACGAGTCTGACATCCATAGATTATGATGATGACTATCCACCATGTATGGATGAATCGGAAAACTCCGAAAGTCTGGCGGAATATAACGAGGATGTCCGAGGTAGAGATGACGTTCTCCCGTCTCCCCCCATCTCCCCAAAGAACTGGGCTACGTTTGACGAGTATGACGATGATGATGATGACGCGGCAGACAGTGATGGTTCAATACGTAAGTTCTAACATTACGATGTAATCTGTGTGTTTAATTACTAGGTCAAACGTGGGCTTAGGTTGGACATATAAACACATGTTAAACTGTATGTTTAATTAAAACATCAAACATGGGCTTAGGTTGAACATATAAACACATGTTAAACTGTATGTTTAATTAATAGGTCAAACGTGGGTTTAGGTTGAACATATAAACACATGTTAAACTGTATGTTGAACATATAAACACATGTTAAACTGTATGTTGAACATATAAACACATGTTAAACTGTATGTTGAACATATAAACACATGTTAAACTGTATGTTAGTTGAACATATAAACACATGTTAAACTGTATGTTAGTTGAACATATAAACACGTGTTAAACTGTATGTTAGTTGAACATATAAACACATGTTAAACTGTATGTTTGATTAAAAAATCATACATATGGTTTATTTGTAAATATGGAACTGAATATTCGATTATTAAAAAATCAGTCGTAGACTTCAGTTGGGCATATGAATCTGTATGTGTTATTAACAGACATAAGAAGTGACTAATGTTGGCCCTTGACTTGTACATTTGTCACAGTAATGTGTAATACATGGTGGCATTTATATATAACAACATATTATTTGATAAAACCAAACATTTTATGTAAATGGAGTTGTATTAACAATGAGATGGACCTAAGAACAAACCTATGTGATGCAGCCCTTTTGATTACTACCAAATGATTGACTTTTGGTCTATGGAGGCCCTTGTGATTACTAATCATGGTAGACTTTTGGTCTATGGAGGCCCTTGTGATTACTAATCATGATAGACTTTTGGTCTATGGAGGCCCCTATATTCATTGGACCACTGGGCTATAGCCGTCATGTGCCCATGCATTATCACGGCCCACAAAATAAAGTGAAAGTCACAGTAAATCATTTCAAAGCCCTCATAGGCACATAACGACAACTCATTTCATCCACTGTGTGCTATGTCAGGTTCAATATTCAGTCGTCAGAACAGTTAACTTTCAGGCAGTATGAACTCAAGAGGAAATTACAGTTTGACCTGAGTCTAAATCATAGCGTCTCTCTCTCTGTCTCTCTCTCTCTCCCCCTCTCTCTCTCTCTCTCTCTCTCTCTCTCTCTCTCTATCTATCTATCTATCTATCTATCTATCTATCTATCTATCTATCTCTCTCTATCTACTTTCTGTAATATAAACGGTAATGGTATTTAGATGGCATTTGACTGACGAGATCTTAAAATAAAAATTTAAAACATAGTTGAATCACATTTTTAAAAAAGTATTTAATTTATACAAGTAACATTATTAAAATCCCTTAGTGTTTAAAAGAAATTATTTCAAGGAATAAAGATGAGTTTATAGCAGCTGTTCTCAATTCCTTGGGGTATGGGTATCACCGGTTGAGAACAGCTGGTTTAGAGCACAAGAAATAACAAGTAGATGGAACAGAAGCAAAGAAAACAACATTGCAGCATTATTTGTTTATTTTTTTGCGAATTTATTCCAAATGTCATTTATTTCTTCGACATTACTTCTCGCGACTTGAATTATTCATCACTCCATAGAACAATATTTTTGACATCATTTCTTCTGACATCACTTCTTGTAACATCCCTTCTTGTGACATGACTTTTTGTGATATCACTTATTGTGACAACCCTTCTTGTGACATGACTTTTTGTGACATCACATCTTGTGACATCACCTACTAATTTCGAAATCTTTCTTATCATACCATTAATAGCGACATCATTTCTGATGATACAAATTCTTTGTACTTGAGTTCTTGTCTTGATTTCCACAGACTACAAAGAAGAACACAGACAACGTGCCCCAAGACGCCTGCAGCGGTCTAAGGTAAGACAACGTGTTTGTTCTGTCATGATATAAGAATGATAATGTCATGTCCTGCACCTGTCATGTCCTGCACCTGTCATGTCCTCCAGAATACTTAGCTGCCATCTAACGATCTGATGTGTTATTTATTTATTTTTTTTAATGCGATCGTTGCTGGCGTCCAGTTTTTGTGAAAACAAAAACAATCAATAGTTGTATATGATTGGCCTCGGGTTGAAATGAGTACATTGTTGTCATTGTCAAATCAGTCTGTGGCCAATATAATTATCCAAGTCTAAGAAATCAATGTGTCTTGTGTACCTGGGGGTCATGTTGTTAACACAATCATCAGTCGGCATATACATGATGTGGTGCTTATAACAAATACAATCATCAGTCGGTATATACATGATGTGTTGGTCATTCTACAATGTTCTTTTATCATACAATTTAATAGGAAGTATGTTAAAAAAAATGATTGACTCTTTAGTATATAACTGAACTAGTTTACATTTTTTGGCGATTAACTGGCCTATTAGTTTATGTCTACCTTTATGTCTACGTATACACTGACCTATTTTTTTTATGTCTACGTATACACTGACCTATTTGTTATGTCTACGTATACACTGACCTATTTGTTTATGTCTACGTATACACTGACCTTATTTATTATGTCTACGTATACATTGACCTATTTGTTTATGTCTACGTATACACTGACCTATTTGTTTATGTCTACGTATACACTGACCTATTTGTTTATGTCTACGTATACACTGACCTATTTGTTTATGTTTACGTATACCCTGACCTATTTATTTTACTCTATCATGACATACGCTGACCTGGTCTTACATACGCTGACCCAGCTAATAATGTTTCTAATGAACGTAGATTTCAAATTATATGATGTAGCTTATCCCGTTTACAAATACAATATATTGGTTTAACTTAGCTGACTATGTCTACAAGTAGTGACCTGCCTGATGGTCGAAGTGTTTCATATAGCCTCCCTTTAAAGGTTCCATCATCTATTTTAACTTTTTTACAAATTTAAGACAAAGAAAATGTTGCTGATAATTATTCTTTATGCCTAGAGTGTCAAATCGCTAATTATTATAATCTTTGTACATTTAAAAACTATCTGAACATTAACAAGAAGAATCTTGTAAAGAGATATTGAATTTATAATATAAACCCAGCTTTAAAAAATACACTTGTTCTAAAAAACTCATTATTGAAATTGTATATCTAAAAAAAAATCATCATAACTTAATATAGAGATTAAAAAAAAATTACAAAGTTTATACAAAGTAATTGAAATCGAATAAATATAAAGTTTTAAATTTGTATATTTGACTAGAGTTACACCGGCCTCTTTGAAATTAATGTTAGTTGAAAACAAATTTTAATTTTCATAAAGTAAAATAAAAAGTTCGTTTCCTTTCAAATGTTTATAATCACTTAACAAATTATGAATCGGAAGTTTAACAAGTTCACATGAAGTCATGTTAATGAAGATGTATTAGTTGGAAACATATCCCGAGGGTTAAACCCAGCCATGGGCGATTTATGGCCCGCAGGCTAAGTAAGGCCAGTTAGGCTGTTTGACCTGGGCCGCGCTTGTCTCTTCTCCGTTTGTTCACTCTGATGACGTTTGGATTCGACCTATATTTGTTCATATAAACACTTCATCCAATGTCATTAGTATTTGACCTATTTTTGTTCATCTAAATCAGTGGTCTCGAAACTTTTTCTCGCCGCGGACCGGTCTACGTTTAATAATTTCACCGCGGCCCGCTGGGAAAGGGGGGGGGTGCGTTGATTGTTTATATTTCTTATTAGCTCCCGGTTAGCCTCACCTCACCATGGAAAGTCTCAGTAACCCGAGATAAATAACACGACATTAGATTACAAGAAAAAAAATTATTGGGACGGCCCAATATTATTTGATCCAATGACCGGTACCGGTCCGCGACCCGGGGGTGGTGGAGCCACTGATCTAAACATTCCATCCAAATGTTAACGGTGCAGCGGTACTGCAGCCCTTCTTAAAATTAACTAACCAATCTACCCGACATCCAAAAAGTTTTTTTTTTTTTCCCCGCTGATTAACAAATTACTCAAGTACCAGAATCAATACTTTCTGTTCAAAGAACTAGTTACAGACTTGTATAATAAATACAAAGTATATAATGTTCCACCTGATTCCATCACCAGTTTTCTCCCTGTATTTTCCCGCTTTTAATAATTTATCCCACCCTTCCAGTCTATCAAGACGCTTGCATCACTGGATTAAATTCTCTCCCCTTGACTGCACTAGCTGGTTTGTTCCCCCCTTGTGTATGTGCGTAAGACACAGGTTTAGAAATTGTTTCCTCGTTTATCAAATGTATTGGTTGAAAATCAAAGCCAGTGCTGCAAAGAGGCGTTTTAAATCACAGACCTGGAGGACAATTGCACAGACCCTCAAGACACAGACCGGATTTACCGTTGTATAGTATTGGCCTAAGAAGATTAGAATTTTGTGTTTCAATTCTGAATTCCAGAAGGGTGGCCCATAATTAAGTTAAAAGAACTATTCTGAGTTAAATAAATCGTGTAAACAAACAACTTTCTTGATTTCTTGTATACAAAAGTAAACGTTCCTTGGATATTTCTTTAAATGACTCAAAGTTTTATTGCATGGTCATTGACCAAAAGATGTATTATAGTACTATCATGACTACTATGATGACACACATTTTGATGTGGGGTTAATCTCATGATTTGAGACAGTACTCTACTGATACTATGTTTGAGTGACATCATGATGTGTGACAGTACTCTACTGATACTATGTTTGAGTGACACCATGATGTGTGACAGTACTCTACTGATACTATGTTTGAGTGACATCATGATGTGAGACAGTACTCTACTGATACGATGTTTGAGTGACATCATGATGTGAGACAGTACTCTACTGATACGATGTTTGAGTGACATCATGATGTATAAATGACATCAGCATGGCTGTGGCCTCAGGAGTGAGAAAACAACAGTGGGTGGACTGATGCTAAAATGATTTTCACCGCTGGTCAGTCAAGTGTAAACAATTTCCGGTGGCTTCCTCCCCCCACGCCAATCTGGGATCTGTCCACATCCACCATTGGATGACCATATTAGGATGTCCAATATTTCTCAGGTGGCCAGTTAATATACTCCCCTTATACAAGATCGATAAGTGAACATGTATAGACTGTGTCCAGTATACATGGATAGACTGTGTCCATTATACATGGATAGAATGTGTCCAGTATACATGGATAGACTGCGTCCAGTATACATGGATAGAATGTATCCAGTATACATGGATAGACTGTGTCCATTATACATAGATAGACTGTGTCCATTATACATGGATAGACTGTGTCCAGTATACATGGATAGACTGTGTCCAGTATACATGGATAGAATGTATCCAGTATACATGGATAGACTGTGTCCAGTATACATGGATAGACTGTGTCCATTATACATGGATAGACTGTGTCCAGTATACATGGATAGACTGTGTCCAGTATACATGGATAGACTGTGTCCAGTGCCATGGATAGATTAAGTTCTGTATACATTACGTTTATTTCATGTCACCATGGTGTTGCTACAAGACATGGTAAGATAAGATAAAAAATAAACAAGAACACCCTCGAGACTGGAAATAAAAATGTAAAATAACGTTTATTATCAAAATAACAATAATATGACTTTGCTTTGCTGGTTGTTGCAGTTCTTAAATGTTTTTACGTTAAAATCTCATCAATTATTGGACCGATTGATTGGTCGACGTATTTCATAAAAATTACAATTAGAGACGATTCTCTATGGTCTAGTACAGGAAAATTCGAAATATGTTCCAATGTTTATGATGGAAGTCTTGGGGGGCGGGGGGGACACCCTGAATTTTCCGCACCTGGCCACACCAACCATAGAGACGCCACTGCTATTTTAAATAAAGAGATGAAAAAAAAAAGAAGTCATAAAGTAGTACATAACATAAATTTATGACGGCTCAGTTTGACTTTAATAAATTACCAATACTTCCACAGCTGAATGGATGCGGTAATAATTTCATGTACGCTCAATGTCGACAAAATCAATAATGGTTAGACAGTTAACGGCAAAATTAATGTTATCTCAATCAGCATCGCGTCATTTAGAACCAAGAACGTTTGTATATACATACATACTTACATACATACATATACATATATATATATATATGTATATGTATGTATGTAAGTATGTATGTATATATATAATCTGCCACACCAGACAGGAAATATTACTTCCAAGATGTAAAGAGACATTATTAAAGATTTACAAATATGACATTATCATTAACATAGGTTGGTAGCAATATGTTTGCCTTTATGTAGGGCCAGTAATAAAACTATGTATCTAGGTATATACGTGTGCAGTGTTGTTGATAACATCTTAGGGGCCGTCATTAAAAATACTTAGGCTACCCTAACGGGATCCTATAAAGACGTCACTGGTCTATAAATTGATGATATTTTGTGCTGGTCTACTCACGTTGTTAGCTTTATACAAGTATTCCTTTACTGACTACACCTCTCACTCAAACGTCATATCTTGCATGCTCGTTCTTTACTTTTTGGGGGCCCTAGGCGAATGTGTGATTTTGGCCCCTTGTAACAGCTAACTTTAGCTGTCAACGCCGCTGCTTGAAATCATGGGATTACTTTTACTATTTGATCTAAGGCAACCCCTCTCTTAACACCTGTTAAATTATTTTAGTCCTGCGCCTATGAAAGTGCCCATATAAACGTCTGCTGGGGGGGCCCATATGCAGTGGGAGCCCTAGACACCCCCTGCGTTTCCTGTCCATGGGAACGCCTCTGCTATCTTGTATAATATAAGTTCAATAGTACATTTGCATCTAAGGTTTTTATGCACTAACCAAAAATTATGGTATTACAGTTACGTATCAAACCTGTATTACTATACTTGTATATTCCAACAGTTACGTATTAAACCTGTATTACCATACTTGTATATTATAACAGTTATTATTAAACCTGTATTACCATACTCGTATATTCCAACAGTTACGTATTAAACTTGTATGAAATTAACATGAGCCAGCACTAATTCCGTTGGGAATCTGTTTATTTTGTTTGTAAAGTAATCAGACGCAAAGGAGAGGAAAATGTTTACCCATCCATGTAATGGCATCTTCACATTAATGACGCAATGACTCACGTAAAGAAACGTTTGCTTTGAGATTACGTCTCACGGTAAAACGTGTATCTAGTCTTATTGATACCTCAGGAAGTTGATGAATACATTGGATTGATCCATGGAACAACTTATTGAAACAGTTTCAGAAGCAGGAAAAGATGCAATTTATATTAATACTTCAGGGAGTGTGTAACTTGAACTGATACGTCGAGGAGCTGAAAGGTCACAAATGGCTATTCACTTGTGTGTGTCGTTGGATCAGATTGCTTTTCAGAATTGCCTCTTTTTTCCCCACTCATGGTACATCACAGGCTGGCATCATTGAAATGTCAGATGTCATCAGCTGTTTCAACAAATGTCAAGGTCATAAGATGTCGATTTCTAGAAGTGCATGCATGGAGCCAAAGTGGGATCTAAATTGAGAAGTTTGTATTGGTTCTGTATTGGTTCTGTATCAATAACAAAAAAGTGTTTTTGAGTGAAATTGAAATTTCTCTTGATCAATAATATTATGTTGATGTGTACACTAGTTCTCGGTATTGAAGTGATATTATCCTACTTGTCTAGGGATAAAATTACCCTACTTGTCTTTAAACAAAAGTATCCTATCTGTCTGGGGATAACATTATCCTACTTGTCTTTAAACAAAACTATCCCTCTCTGCTGACGAAAACAAATATTTATTAAAAATGTTAAACACAATAATCCTGTTTTTTTTTTTAAATTTAATTTTACCATCTAAAGATGAACGAAAATGTAATTATTTCTTGATGAACAATATAACACTTTTAAATTTTTTTGTTAATTGTGTCGACGCAGATAGTAGCTCTGTGAGATATCTGTTGGTTACGTCAGAACCTGAACTTGATTGATGGTCACCGTATGTCCATTTTATTTATTTTAAATAGTTAAGAGAGCATCGGAATATTTCTGATTCTCCGAAACAGTAATTATTTAAAATTCAAAAAAGTTTGTTTCTATAAAAGTAAATGATGTAATTTTAATGTGGTGTATGGAAACTGAACAAAGTTTTCTCCCTCTATTTATAATTTAAAAAAAAAAAAAAATACAAATATTTCTGATATCTTTGGTCTACAATATTTTTGTATCCATTCAGGCCCGGGTAGTAAAAAATATTATATGACCAACTTGTTTACAGCCATAGTCAATACATTGGTTGGTGTGTTGCTTACAGCTGTGTTAGTTTATAAGTATAATTATACATGTACCTTGTTTACCATCGTTGGAAACATGGCTGTCATTGGGAATCTTTTAGTTCACCTAAATTAGTTCATATAAACACTCCATCTAATGTCATTATAAACACTCTTACAATGTCATTTGTATTTGACATAAGTTGGTTCATATAAACACTCCTTACAATGTCATTTGTATTTGACATTAGTTGGTTCATATAAACACTCCATCCAATGTCATTGTGAATCTTATTCTTTTGTTGTCATGGTAAATCTTATTGTTTGGTTGTCATGGTGAATCTTATTGTTTGGTTGTCATGGTGAATCTTATTGTTTTGTTGTCATGGTGAATCTTATTTTTTGGTTGTCATGGTGAATCTTATTGTTTTGTTGTCATGGTGAATCTTATTGTTTTGTTGTCATGGTGAATCTTATTGTTTTGTTGTCATGGTGAATCTTATTGTTTGGTTGTCATGGTGAATCTTATTGTTTTGTTGTCATGGTGAATCTCATTATTTTGTTGTCATGGTGAATCTCATTATTTTGTTGTCATGGTGAATCGTATTGGTTTGCTGTCATGGTGAATCTTATTGTTTGGTTGTCATGGTGAATCTTATTGTTTGGTTGTCATGGTGAATCTTATTGATTGGTTGTCATGGTGAATCTTATTTGTTTGGTTGTCATGGTGAATCGTATTGTTTGGTTGTCATAGTAAATCTCGTTTGTTTCATATTAAGTGTTACATCAGTTCAAAGTTTTGTTTCCTACAACTGGAAAAAAATAAAGATTGACAATTATAATGGGGTTTGCGAGAACATTTACCTAAAACAATTAATCTGTAGATACCTTTGAAAGTGCTGACGGTGAATTGATACTTCGTGAGTCAACATCTTTTACACATCTGACATTACACACACACACATATTGTATTGAGAGCAGTACCTATGGAGGGGCTCACTGGGCATCTCTCACGCTCACATCCTGGCAGAACTTTTATTTTTCCAGCCCCAGTGAAATGTATATAATTTTATCAGGTCCACGGGCTAAAGTATTTAAATTCTGGGGCTCGGGGGACCAACTATCAAAGAGCCCAACATTATCATACCGGTGACCTTAACAGCATTCTCGCCAAGTAAAAAAAATGACCTTTGATGAGGGCCCATAAAAATTTAAGAATGGTCGTGATTGGTTGAGTAAGAGAAGGTCTTATACAAGAGATTTTATTGGACTGACTAGTACTGTTGGTACTGTGGGTACCGTTGGTACTGTTGGTACTGTGGGTACTGCTCTAGTCGCAGATAATAACTGGACCTCGATTTTTTTTAAGTTGCTGAACAGTTCCTCTTGGGTATAAGTGATTGACCAAATGTGCTGCCTGGTCAAAAAATGCAATTTGTAGAATGACCAATGACTCATTTAGTCACAAGAAACTTAACCATCTTTGATTGGTCATTTGCCTTTTTTTTTGTTAGTTGAAATGTTCATGACTGTAGGATGTGGTGTGCTTTATGTGGAATAGAGTGGATAGATTTATACAGAGACTTATTGTGGAATAGAGTAGATAGATTTATACAGAGACTTATTGTGGAATAGAGTGGATATATTTATACATATACTGTAATGTGGAATAGAGTGTGTTACGTTGTTATTTTCAAATATGTAACGTTAACTTTTCTAACTAATAAATATATCAACGCCAAGGCTTGGTATATGAACACAACAGATCTAAACTTTAATTGCTTCTAAACATAGATGAATATATATGTATATACAAAATAAGTCCTTTGTCTAATGATGTCTACTTAAACAAATGTCACTACAAGTTTACAACTAACTCTTAGAATCTTAGAACTGTCTACACCGAACTACGTCTACTCATATGTCTGTCAGCACCTTACTAACTCAGAGCGCCTTACTAACTCAACTACTACTATTCACGTCTTTTATAAGGTTGGGGCGAATACGTTGGTGCAACGTTTATGGGGGGTTGAAAACGACGATGTCTGTCACCGAAACGTTTGGAGGGGGGGAAGAACGTCAGTGAAACGATTGGGGGGAAGGCGACGTCGACGAAACGATTCAATATGGCGGCTGCACCCTTGACCCGGTGAACTGGGGTTGGTGGGGGAGAAGTGCAATTCTACACGTCACATACCTCCCTCCTTTCCAAGTTTTACGTAGTAAAACAAACAATCATTATTATAAAAAGTCTAGTGGGGAACAGTATTACATCACATTGAAAATGGTATGGATGTCAAATCAAACATGTCTAGACTACTTGTCAAGCATCTATGCATAAGTCAATATAATGTAACGTAATACATTTTAATAAATTACAAACTTAATAAAGCACGAAACAAAAAAAAAACATAATGAATGCAATGTTCTACAATACAAACAAGTTCATTCTGTTACTGGCGTATATTGCTCCTTGATGTCTTGGTTCAAATAGGGGATGGGGCATACAGGTCAGTTTTACACAACGTGTCGAACGGTAAAGACGAAAACGCTCCATTGTCTATAATAGTCACTCGCTGGTGAACTTGAGGTCGAAGTGACATTAACTACACCTCTTGTGGTAAACGTGTCAATGTATGAGGCGTGGTTTTAGTTTTGTCTGTTTCATTGATGTAAACTGTTGATGACGTTCTGCATATCGTTGTTAACAGGAAATTATTGAGTGTCTTTGACTGGGTTTACGCTTGAGTGAGGGGCTACACGTAGAACAAATATGATGAGGTGAAAACAGGTGAAATTAGATCGTTGGTAACAGATAAATGTTTAGGCCCTCACAAAGGTGGCGACTTGAACTTGTATGACGATATGTAGGTACTGGTCTTTGTTAGTCAGCCTGTGAATAACTAGCTATGAAATTTAAGGGCATATTCTTTAGAGGTGGGGGGGGGATATTGAACATATTATCTCAGTATCTTAGTGCACGAGTCAAAGAAACAAGACATCTAAACTTACCGTGTAACTTCTGGACTTAGCTGATCATACTTAATTCAGTATATCTATCTAGTGTGACCTATATCACTTACCTTTGACTGCGCATTTTGCATATATTACTTAGCCTTAGCAAACATCATATTCTTACTACTCTTATGGTAACAACATCAACTTATAACTTATGGTTTAATTGGCATTCTACTTAGTAATTAAAGCTATAAACTCATAGTCTGCTTAACTTGGGTTAATTTATATATTTCTGGCGGTAATTCCTATTATAATCAGCAATTGTAGAGCAGAACTGTTCTCTGTGACCCATTTTACAACACTGTCTACAAATAACTTCATCTACACGCTTTGTACAGGCCCTAGACTTGTGGTTGTGTGACCCACAACGAAAACAAATGATCGGTTTTACACTACGGGTACTACTGTGCTGTAGGTCACTGAATCTAACTCTGGGCTATTTCTATCGTCCTTGATCTCCACAACACTATTACCTATAATAAGGTCTGTAATGAGACTTTCAACTACCTGTGCTTCCACTCTACCATTAAAATAGATTGTCTGTATGTCTATTTCTGCTATTGGGTTAGCTGTAATTTGTCCGTCAAAGCCTCTACATTTACCAAATCTGCCCGTGTATTGGGAAGGTCGAACTAAATATTTCTTAACTAAAACTGTATTACACCCTGAATCTCTTAGCACGTCTACGCTATTATGTCCTACTCTACCTTTTGTTACTGTCAAAGGCTTGGATGGCTCTAATGTACTCATGACGTCATGAACCCTGTCTCTTGAACTACTTCTACCTCTTCCCTGATAATTGTCTCTACGGTTGTCCTCAGGTGACCTAGATTGTCTATTATTATGGTTCAAAGGACAGTCCCTAGCAAAATGTCCTTTTCTGTTGCAGCTTCGACATATTAATTCTGTCCTACCTACCGGTCTATTCTCATTTACTCTGTTCTGACTATGTCTATGATGGGACCTGCTTGTGTCGCTACCAAAACATATAATGTCCTGTATATCATTTTCTACTGTAGTTGTGGGTCTATCAGGGTGAGCGGTTTTATATTTCCTTATTAGGTCCACGGCTGTCTCTACTGTCTTTGGTCCCCTTTCTAAAATGAATGACTTCAATTCAGGGTGGCAGGAATGAATGGCCTTGTCTAACAAGAAAAATGTCCTAAAGGCTTCAAATGTTCTTTCTACCTTAGCATATTGTAGCCATTTATCCAAGGCAGTACCTAATTTGTCAAAATATGTCTGGGGGTCATCGTTCTTTTGTAAAACTGTCTGATGAAACGCCTTCCTGAAACTTGCTTCTGTCTGTCCATATGTCCTTAGAAGCTGTTCTCTAGCTACCTGGTAACTGTCCTGGTTTAAACATATCTTAAGGGAAACGTCACTAGTAAAAGATTTACCTAACAAGTACGTCCATTTGGATTCGGGGAAGTCAAGTTCTCTCATGTCACGCTCGAATTTAGTAAGGAAATTGTCGATCGTTGTCTTCTGTTCGTCAAATAGATGGTATTTATAATGAGCTATTCTTTTTGCAAGACTATGATCTATGGTTGACATTGGGGTAGGTAGAGGGGTGGGATTATTAAGCTGGCTATCCATTAACTCTTTCTCTAATTCTAACTGCTTGATTCTTAACTGGCTTTGTGTTATGTTGTAAGAATGTTCCTTATCTAGCCTAGCCTGTTCTCTCTCATGTTCCTTATCTAACCTAGCCTGTTCCTTCTCATGTTCCTTCTCTAACCTATACTGCGCCCATTTCTCTAATTTTTTTGTCTCTATCCCTAATGTTTGTCCTAAGGTAACGAAATGTTCGAATGATGACATTCTGAGTTATGAATAATGATTTACAAACAAATTGAGTTAACTTGACTTACCTTAATATTAACTTCAACTAAATAAGGATAATGAAATACTTATTATCTACAATCTAACACACAAACTAAGTAAATTTCTGCGGTACAAATACAATACGAAATAAACAAGACAAAAGGCAGAGAAAACTGATAGTAACAACAAATAAAACAATACTGTCACATATACACAAACTAGACAGTAACGATCTAACAAATAAATGTTATGTAATCTCTCCGAGCACCGCTTTTAAACACTCCGTTACAAAAGTAACAAAGATGTACTCAGTGAGAGACTACCAACAAAATATCTATAAGGATTCAAAATAAACGAGCCATTTGATTGTGCACTAAGATAAAATTTAAAAGAAAACTTATCTGGTTTTAAGAATATATTAACACAGACTGACTGACTCCTCTTGTCGCCTTCTCTCTGCTCTCCTAGATTATGTATGAGTCAGTGTGACTCCTATCTTGGCTGCTGCAGAGTCAGTGAGACTCCTCTGTTGGCTGCTCTCGAGTCAGTAAGACTCCTCTGTTGGCTGCTCTCGAGTCAGTGAGACTCCTCTGTTGGCTGCTCTCGAGTCAGTGAGACTCCTCTGTTGGCTGCTCTCGAGTCAGTGAGACTCCTCTGTTGGCTGCTCTCGAGTCAGTGAGACTCCTCTGTTGGCTGCTCTCGAGTCAGTGAGACTCCTCTGTTGGCTGCTCTCGAGTCAGTGAGACTCCTCTGTTGGCTGCTCTCGAGTCAGTGAGACTCCTCTGTTGGCTGCTCTCGAGTCAGTGAGACTCCTCTGTTGGCTGCTCTCGAGTCAGTAAGACTCCTCTGTTGGCTGCTCTCGAGTCAGTGAGACTCCTCTGTTGGCTGCTCTCGAGTCAGTGAGACTCCTCTGTTGGCTGCTCTCGAGTCAGTGAGACTCCTCTGTTGGCTGCTCTCGAGTCAGTGAGACTCCTCTGTTGGCTGCTCTCGAGTCAGTGAGACTCCTCTATTGGCTGCTCTCTAGTCAGTGAGACTCCTCTGTTGGCTGCTCTCGAGTCAGTGAGACTCCTCTGTTGGCTGCTCTCGAGTCAGTGAGACTCCTCTGTTGGCTGCTCTCGAGTCAGTGAGACTCCTCTGTTGGCTGCTCTCGAGTCAGTGAGACTCCTCTGTTGGCTGCTTTCGAGTCAGTGAGACTCCTCTATTGGCTGCTCTCGAGTCAGTGAGACTCCTCTCTGGGCTGTTGTTGAGTAAGTGTGACTCCACTGTTAACTGCTGTTGCTGACTTAGATGAAGATTTCAGAAATATCTTTGGGCAGGCTCGCCAAATGTTATGTTGTTATTTTCAAATATGTAACGTTAACTTTTCTAACTAATAAACATATCAACGCCAAGGCTTGGTATATGAACACAACAGATCTAAACTTTAATTGCTTCTAAACATAGGTGAATATATATGTATATACAAAATAAGTCCTTTGTCTAATGATGTCTACTTAAACAAATGTCACTACAAGTTTACAACTAACTCTTAGAATCTTAGAACTGTCTACACCGAACTACGTCTACTCATATGTCTATCAGCACCTTACTAACTCAGAGCGCCTTACTAACTCAACTACTACTATTCACGTCTTTTATAAGGTTGGGGCGAATACGTTGGTGCAACGTTTATGGGGGGTTGAAAACGACGATGTCTGTCACCGAAACGTTTGGAGGGGGGGAAGAACGTCAGTGAAACGATTGGGGGGAAGGCGACGTCGACGAAACGATTCAATATGGCGGCTGCAACCTTGACCCGGTGAACTGGGGTTGGTGGGGGAGAAGTGCAATTCTACACGTCACAGAGTGGATAAATAAATATACAGACTGTATTGTGGAACAAAGCGAAGATGTTTTATACACAGAATGTATTGTGTGAAATAGTGAGTAGATGTATACACAGAATGTATTGTGTAAGAAAACTGAGTCGAATATTTCTATCCTAAAAAGATTCTTTATCCTGGAGGGGCTCTGCTAATTAAATTATTTACTAATGATGATGAACTATTTATTTTTTCAAAAAGAGGGGGCGATAGGCGACACAAGTTTGAGAATCCGTGATTACCTAAACTTTAACATCCATCTACGCAGATATATCTGGCACTTTGTTAACTTTGTTGATTCAATAGGAAATATTTTGTCTCTGGCCCTCTGATAGTACATATAGCTGGCACAATGGACATCGGATATTGAGGTGAACTACACTATCAAAGACTTGATATCAATAACCAACGACAGTTTGACTTACTGGATGACACATAACATCACGCTCGATGACAAATGCCGTGTAACAAACAAGTCGTCCAGTTGCTACTTGCCAGGTTTCCCTATCCAACACAGCTCACCATGTTGTGAAGATCCTACCACTTAAAAACTTTAGACATGTCAACACTTGAGTGGTTTCCCTTTTAGTTAAAAACTTTTAACAATATCTTGTGGACAGAAGAAAGAAGAGTGATCTAGTTTTATTTCAGTAGTCTGGAGATATATAGTTTTATTTTTCTAGTTTGCCAACTCATTATATTTGTATTATTTATCTTGAAACATCTAATACTTTGTTTTATTTGAGAATTAAGATTGGCATCGAAGTATATTTGTTGAAAAAAAGTTGTTATTTTAATCAAAAAGTAAGTCGTTCTGTAATATTACTTGTAATGAATTCTTCACACAGCGTATAGTTTGAAAAATGTGTGTGTTTGCTTTATATTAATTCAATCTGTTTACGCAGTACTTCCGTTGATTAATGATACATCTAATTGTACGTATACAACATTTTATCAAATCGGCAAAACACTGATGCATCAAATAACCTTTTCCTATTGTCAAGACATACAGTACATGTAGTTCACTAGAGAGATATACAGTATATGTAGTTCATTCGAGAGACATACAGTATATGTAGTTCACTAGAGAGATTTACAGTACATGTAGTTCACTAGAGAGATATACAGTACATGTAGTTCACTAGAGAGACTTACAGTACATGTAGTTCACTAGAGAGACATACAGTATATGTAGTTCACTCGAGAGACATACAGTATATGTAGTTCACTCGAGAGACATACAGTATATGTAGTTCACTAGAGAGACATATAGTATATGTAGTTCACTAGAGAGACTTATAGTACATGTAGTTCACTAGAGAGACATACAGTATATGTAGTTCACTAGAGAGACTTACAGTACATGTAGCTCACTAGAGAGACTTACAGTACATGTAGTTCACTAGAGAGACATACAGTATATGTAGTTCACTAGAGAGACTTACAGTACATGTAGTTCACTAGAGAGACATACAGTATATGTAGTTCACTAGAGAGGCATACAGTATATGTAGTTCACTAGAGAGTCATACATTATATGTAGTTCACTAGAGGGACATACAGTATATGTAGTTCACTAGAGGGACATATTGTATATGCAGTTCACTAGAATTCACGAGAGCGACATAAAGTACCTACAGTTCACTAGAGAGACATACAGAACTTGTAGTTCGCTAGAGAGACTACAGTACCTACAGTTGACTAGAGAGACATAGAGTACCTACAGTTCACTATAGGGACATACAGTATATTTAGTTCACTAGAGGGACATACGGTGTATGCAGTTCATTAGAAGGGCATACAATACCTGCAGTTTGCCAGAGAGACATGCAGTACCTATAGTTCACTAGAGGGACACACAGTATATGTATAGTTCACGAGAGAGACAAACAGTACATGTAGTTCCCTAGAGCTCATTAGAGGGACATACAGTATACGAAGTTCACTAGAAGGACATAAAGTACCTAGTAGTATGTATATCTATTTAAATATTCAAGTTGTTGTCTGTTGTACGACACGTACTTGAACCCACGCCTCCCACCAGATGCCCACAACAGACAAGAACTAATTACTTTCAGCAAGTTGAGATCCCTTCTGTTTTTAATTCAATTCAATTCATGATGTATTTGAGAACTTGGCGGGAGACTTGTTGATTCTCTGAAGCTCGCATCATGCTTGGACCTAATGATACCTGTGTATTGGCTACGTCTGGACCGAATGATACCTGTGTATTGGCTACGTCTGGACCGAATGGTACCTGTATATCGGCTACGCCTGGACCCTCCATCCAGAAAAGCAACTGGTTTTATGTTGTGTCTGTTGTCTTACAGATCCTCCATTTGAAGTCTTCATCATTTTCTAATAACTAGTCAGGTTGATCGTCCTTGTTTCATTTGCTATTTTTTCTTCAAATATCGATTCGGGATTAACATCAATAATTGAGTGTAAGTTTCTGATATAAAAAATTGATCAATATCTGGTCACAATAATTGACAGTATAGTTTTACATTTTTTTTTTTATTTTACGTGCAAAATACATTTAAATTTAATATTATAATTTATAACAGGTTCTTCGAGCACATTTTAAAGTGTTTTGTTTCCTGATTGTGTTATGTACATAGTCCTATGTGTCCAGTCATTGACCGGTATGTACATAGTCCTATTGTCCAGTCATTGACCGGTATGTACATAGCCCTATGTGTCCAGTCATTGACCGGTATGTACATAGCCCTATGTGTCCAGTCATTGACCGGTGTCTAAAGTCCATTCAACACTTTTCATCTTCGAGAAATCAAACATTTTAATATTGAAATCAAATAGTTTGTCGTCCTCCGGTCTTTACCAAATAAAGATAAAATAAAGTCTGTGTACAGTAAGTGGTCAAATTGTGGTCAAACTGTGGTCAAATTGTGAAGTAGATGTTAGAAAACAGAGGCGTTTATTTGAACAAAATCAAGTGGAACAGCTAAAGAAAAAACAAAAAAAAACTTCAACAAACAATTTCGTCGACTGTCTTGACATGTGAAAAATAGTAGTAATATCTCTATATACCGTTAGTTCTGGTCCTTGTTAGTAATATCTCTATATACTGTTAGTTCTAGTCCTTGTTAGTAATATCTCTACATACCGTTAGTTCTAGTCCTTGTTGGTAATATCTCTATATACTGTTAGTTCTAGTCCTTGTTGGTAATATCTCTACATACCTTTAGTTCTGGTCCTTGTTAGTAATATCTCTATATACTGGTAGGCTTATTTCTATATTATGGTATATATATTTCTATATAGCATACTGGTATATATATTTCTATATAGCCTACTGGTATATATATTTCTATATAGCATACTGGTATATATATTTCTATATAGCTTACTGGTACATATATAAAGTTTTCAGTATGTTGACAGACTTTAAATTCCTATCAGCCAATGAAATCAATTCATGCCCTCCTTCCCCATCTTCTATGACTTAAAAGTCTTTAGCCTATCACTGTATTTAGTCTATCACATTCTTTAGTCTTTTTCAGTATTTAGTCTATCCAATTCTTTAGTCTCTCACATTCTTTAGTCTATCACAGTCTTTATTCTACCCCATTCTTTATATTATCACATTCTTTAGTCTATCACTGTGTTTAGTCTATCCAATTCTTTAGTCTATCACATTCTTTAATCTATCACATTGTTTAGTCTATCACAGTCTTTAGTCTATCACTGTATTTAGTCTATCACATTCTTTAATCTATCACATTCTTTAGTCTTTCACTGTATTTAGTCTATCACTGTATTTAGTCTATCACATTCTTTAATCTATCACATTCTTTAGTCTATCACTGTATTTAGTCTATCACATTCTTTAATCTATCACAATCTTTAGTCAATCACATTCGTTAGTCTATCCGATTCTTTAGTCTATCACAGTCTTTAGTCTATCCGATTCTTTATTCTATCCCATTCTTTAACCTATCACATTTTTTAGTCTATCACTGTATTTAGTCTATCACTGTATTTAGTCTATCACATTCTTTAGTCTATCACAGTCTTTAGTCTATCACAGTCTTTAGTCTGTTACATTCTTTAGTCTATCACATTCTTTAGTCTATCACAGTTTTGAGTCTATCACAGTCTTTATTCTATTACATCCTTTAGTCTATCTCATTCTTTAGTCTATCACAGTCTTCAATCTATCACATTTAAGTCTGATGAATTTATCAAAATTTTAATTGGTTGTTGAATAGTTTGTATTGACTTTGTGTTCTACTAGGGGAAACGTCATACTTTATAAGTGATTAGCAGTGATGGCACTTTTATTGTATCATCTGAACAGTTTTATGTCTTGTTGATACTGGAATAGAACAATCTCTTTTATTGTAGACTAAATTGTTGATCCTGGAATAGAACAATCTCTTTCATTGTAGACTAAAGAAAACATATTTATGAACCATAAGTAACAATTATAAAACTATGGTGACGTCAGTTGGTCCAGTGAGTCTTGTGAAATAACGACAAAATGGACTTTGTTGAGGTCAGGCTCAGAAATGGATCTAAAGTTCGCGTGCCAAAACAAGTTAACCTGGATGTACCTCATAGCTTCCGGCCAAATCCCCAGCGATCTTTTTTACAGCTGCGTCAGAGAAAAGCCTGGTCAGAATATATTAAGGTAAGTCCAGCTGCACACACACACACACACACACACAGATTCACTCACACTCCTTGTACTACAATACTAGTTCCAGCTGCACACACCCCCAGATTCACCAACACACAGCACCCGATCATGCTCCTCTGATGCTCTAGCACCAACACCCAGCACCGGATCATGCTCCTCTGATGCTCTAGCACCAACACCCAGCACCGGATCATGCTCCTTTGATGCTCCAGCACCAACACCCAGCACCGGATCATGCTCCTCTGATGCTCTAGCACCAATACCCAGCGCCGGATCATGCTACTCTGATGCTCTAGCAACAACACCTAGCAATGCCCCACATCCTCATTGAATTAAAAATAAACAACTGTACAGTAATAAAACCAGAATGTATAGTGTCCACTGAACACACACATTGCAGAATATTATAAAACATATTTAATTAATGTTTACATTTCAAGCAACTTAATGAAGTTCTTTATTTACCTTTTTTTTTTTACTAAAAGAACTTAATACCAAAGGAAGGGTATTGTAGACATGAAACCTAATTTTGTTTCCAAACTGGATAACTTACCATGTGTATATATATATATATACAACTCTAGATCTAGTTACACCCATATGTACAGTAACTCCAGCTACACCCACAAACAGAATTACTTTCAATTCACAATACCTGTACTCAAGCGTACCATATCTTACAGCCGAGTATATTTCCACCTCGCTATCTTCACATTGGAGTGGTAAACAGTGCAGCGACATCAAAACTAAATATCACACAAAATAACTTCATGTATAATCAAACATTGACATAAAGTATCTGAACATTACAACTACACATAACAAACAAATATATAGTAGACATCAAGTGTCTGAACATTACAACTACACATAACAAACAAATATTTAGCAGACATCAAGTGTCTGAACATTACAACAACATTTAACAAACAAATATATATATCATGATGGTCTACACAAGCAGCGAGTCTTTACACTTGGCACCTACTCAATTATTTATATCAAGATGACCTCGATTGACTGTTGACCTTTCTCTATTATTTGGTCAGTTCACAATCTTTTCTTTTGAACTATCCCCACAGTCATTAGTCATTCAGTCCACATCTCCTTTATCTGGTCATTTCTTTGTCCACCCCGACTACATAATTGTAACCACCACCCCCTTCTATTAGTTTAATTATACGTAAGCATTCATTATACTATTTGATATATCTACCTGTATATTCTGACATTAAATTAGTAAGGAAGGTTCAAAGGATGAATAAGAGGAAGGTTTACTCAAATTATTTCACCCATTGTTTATGTGCTATCACAATAAGTAACACGTTTTTATCTTTGTTTGTTTATGGGTACAAAGTGTGTTTCCCTAACCCATTATGCCTAAAACAAACAGTAAATGGCCATAGTTCAACAAAAAACGTTGCCTCTGTGATCAGGATGATATTTTGAAATTCTTCTGTTTTCGAGAAAATTCTCGATTTGCATTCGTTGCTGAGTAAACATCTAGAACATTATTGAACTGCTATAATTTTCCAGAATAATCTACACCTTTAAAGAAACTTTTAGAACTTTCTAGAACGTTCTCTGACTGTCTAATCGTAAAGCACAGGTGAGGGATCACCCATCTTCAGGAGATAGAATCAAGTCAGACAACGAGGAAGATTTGGAGATCCAGATTACGATTCGACAGATGCGGCTGATAAGAGAATGCCAAACTTCCATAACCAGAAAGACGTTAACGATCTGACGAGATACATTGGTCTTACCAAGTCCAGTGATGAACTTCTGACATCCAGGCTAAAGCAGTAGAACTTGTTGGATGAAAGCGTGCAAGTCACAGTCCAGAGAAAATGTCGCCAAACATTTTCCAACTTCTTCAGTCAGCAAGATGGTCTGTGCTTGTGCAAAAAAGTGACAGGTCTATTCGAGGCTATAGGTGTGACAGGTCTATTCGAGGCTATAGGTGTGACATGTCTATTCGAGGCTATAGGTGTGACAGGTCTATTCGAGGCTATAGGTGTGACAGGTCTATTCGAGGCTATAGGTGTGACAGGTCTATTCGAGGCTATAGGTGTGACAGGTCTATTCGAGGCTATAGGTGTGACAGGTCTATTCGAGGCTATAGGTGTGACATGTAACCCGAGTGAATGGTACCTATTCATAGGCAGCTCATCCCGGAGTCTCAAAGTTGTGGTGATTCACAACGGAAACAACTCCCTGTATCTCCATAAGGCTCAGACTGTGCATATCAAAGAGGACAACGCCGGTGTCAATATTTTTCTGATGACTATGGATGGGAGGTCATCGGAGACTTCAAGGTGGTGTCATTCAAGATGGACCATCAGTGCGGTTGAACACAATTTACTTGTTTCCTTCTGAGCATAATTAAAACTCTTTTTATCTGTGTTAAAAATATCAAAATATGTATAGTATATGTGAGTCTGTAGAGTATATGTGAGTATGTAGAGTATATTTGAGTATGTAGAGTATATGTGAGTATGTATAGTATATGTGAGTCTGTAGAGTATATGTGAGTATGTATAGTATATGTGAGTGTTATAGTATATGTCAGTCTGTAGAGTATATGTGAGTCTGTAGAGTATATGTGAGTCTGTAGAGTATATGTGAATATGTATAGTATATGTGAGTATGTATAGTATATGTGAGTATGTAGAAATTAAATTTGTGAAGCTTTTATTCTATTTATACTTTGGTAGTTTTCTTTATTGTTGGCCGCAATAAGAAAATTGTGTTAAGTTTGGTCGCAGATTAAAAATTGTTCCCTTTAGCCGGCGTAAAATTTCACAACTACTTCATTATGTTGTTAAAGTTATAATTTTCGCTCATACGTTATTGTAACAATGCACCATGGTGTTGATGTAACAACTTTTGATCTTAAACTGTAGTTACAATACACCATGGCGATTATGTAATAAATGTAAATTTTACACTACACTACAGTTACAAAACACCACAGTGTTTATGTAATGACTGTTGATCTTACCCTGTAATTTCAATACACCAGAGTGTTTATGTAATTTCTGATCCTACATTATTGTTACAATACACAAATTCTCATCCTTACATCTTCAGACAAAAACTAAACACAGAATCACCTCTTACTTATCCTATTAGGGATCCAAAAGTTGACTTATTAGTGTGAAGATTCAAACTGACAAATTATTTGTATGTTCAGTGTCAAGTTCGGTTCGGGTGAAACAATTTACCTGCTGCAAGCCATTACCTAGTCGTTTCACGTGCAGGACTTGCAGGTAGATAATAAAACACTGCATCATAGTCAATTAGTCCCCGTACAACTGTCAGTGACTACACACACAAACTGCAATATGTACCCAGTGTGTTACACACACACATTGCCAAATGTATTCAGTGTGCCTGCACTTTAGTGCCAACAAAAGAAGGCCTCATGGCCCATACAAACATGTATAACGCTAGTCACAGAGAAATATACATTTTATGTAGTTATATAGTTAATGACTTAAGTGAATCTAGACACAGCTAACAAGTTCATGCCATATAATACAGACACACGTTGATGTTCATGCCATATAATACAGACACACATATATGTTCATGTCATATAATATAGACACACATACAGACTCACTCACAGATAAATGCATGCACACACACACAGACATATCATCACACACACAGACACACACAGATATTGAAACACATACAGACTTACTTAAATTACATTTACTAATACAAACACACAAATAGTTACACCATAAATGTCACACACACAAGCCATATTCACAAACACACACACATTATATACACACACAAACACACACATCAAATGAAAACACACAAAATCATATGTACCTACACATACAAAAACCGTATACACACACAAACGATATTTACACACACACACACACACACACACACACAAACCATGCACATACAAAAACCATATATATTGATACATACGCACTTTCATCACATGTACAAATACTCACACCACACAAACGCGCATACTGCCGAATATGTACTGTGTCTGTCTGTCTCTGCCTGTCACACACACACATACACACACACACACACACACGCACAGACCGATTCTGAATGAATGAAATAATCTGGTGTATTAAATCATTGGCTAAATTGGAAATTCCCAATAATGTGAAGAGATTGCCTCGTGTTGAAATGATGTGAGAGATTTATGGTAAATGATAGATTAGATGTGTTTATGTTTCAGATAAAGAATACAGAATCTATGTATAATAGAAATAGAAAAGAGACACACACATACACAAGCCGCACACACGCACACGCACACACACACACGCACACGCACACACACACACGCACACACAATGAAGCAAAGAAAAAGAAAGCCCTTGAGATAAAAGAAACAAATTGACGAAATAAAAAGAAAACGTAAATCGATTTGTCGTATAACGAATTGTTTCCTTTGTTGTTTTTTAAAATTCTAACAAACTGTTCATATTGTGTAAACTGAAATTCCCCAAAGAACACGATCAATGACTCGGCTCTGTTGGAACAATTTGTGTGAGTTGTGTTGTTGTAACACGTGCACATATTCGATATCACCATTCCGGTGTGAGTACTACAGTGTTGTCAATGAGTGCTGGCATCCTGACATCTACACAGAGTCAGACAACAAGCTCCTGGACGATATCTTCCCTCCCCCCCTCCCATCTGTCTTTCTTGTTATAGGTATTGTTTGTTAAACCATCTGCCGTTCTTATAAAGCGTGTTAAACTGGTTCCAATGCACTTGCACCTAATAAAATAATATCTTTGATATTTACTTTGGTTTGTTTAATATACATTTTAGATTTGATTTTATTTTAAATGTGCACAAAGATGTAGAAGTACATACTAAAATGTAGGCTGGATATAATCGTACACAAAGATGTTTAAGATAACCTCACACTTGATGTCTCTATGGATGTAAATTGTTTATCAGCATGTGAATGTAAAATGTTCATCAGCCTTTGAATTTAAAAAGTTTATCAGCCTGTGAATGTAAAAAGTTTATCAGCCTGTGAATGTAAAAAGTATATCTATCAGCCTGTGAATGTAAAAAGTTTATCAGCCTGTGAATGTAAAAAGTTTATCAGCCTGTGAATGAACCCCCAAATGACCATCGATATCATACTTGGCCATTATACGGACCAAATTAAAGACAAAGTCATTTCGTCAGCTGCAGATTTAATAAATCCAGTTACTAATAGATGATTTAAATATAGTATCTGTACAGGAATTTACTATTTCATTGAACAAACATTTGGAATAAACAACAAATGAAAGCAAAATGTTTACATAGAAATAGATCACAAGCAATTCATGCTGATATTTGGGTTGAAAACATAAGGCATACTTCTTTTAGTATGACAAACACAAACCTTATAGTACAATATTTCAAACACAAATCAAATAGTACAATACTACAAACACAAACCAAATAGTACTATATGACAAACATATAGTACTTATATTACAAACACAAATCTTATTGTACAAATATTTCAATCACAAACTATATAGTAACAATAATACAAACACAAACCATTTAGTTCTAATATTACAAACACAAACACTTATAATTACATTACAAACACTTACATTTATATTACAAACATTTGTTTAGTGCAAAGTGTACATTCATGTAAGTGATATTTTATTTTGTTCTGTCTACAGTTTTTGACCTGGTATACTTGATACTTTAGAAGTTGAGAACACACAACATAGTTATTTATTATTTAACGGAACTTCGTTTGATCTTGACAACGGACACAACATGGGTGGAACTTGCAGGGGGATCGGGGTATTTAAGGGAGGGAGGCCCAGAACGGTCAGTCACAAGAACAAAGAGACAATCATAAATATTGCCCGGGGGTGGGGCCGGTAAGTTTTTTTTTTTTAAACTGTTACAATGATGGGTAATGAACCAATACACAGCCAAGAGATACATTACTAGCAGATCCGTCCGTGGGTACATTACTAGTAGATCCGTATCTGGGTACATTACTAGCAGATCCGTACCTGGGTACATTACTAGCCGACCCGTACCTGGGTACATTACTAGCAGATCCGTCCCTAGGTACATTACTAGCAGATCCGTCCCTAGGTACATTACTAGCAGATCCGCCCATAGGTTTTAGATTCCCTACACTGGACACATGGTGTTTCCATATTGAGTTAGAGTGACCGAATGTCTGTAAGTTTTCCAAACATTGACTGAATGAGTTTGTTTGTAAGAGTTCATTGACTGAATGAGTTTGTCTGCAAGAGTTCCAAACATTGACCAAATGAGTTTGTCTGCAAGAGTTCCAAACATTGACCGAATGAGTTTGTATGTAAGAGTTCCAAACATTGAACGAATGAGTTTGTCTGTAAGAGTTCCAAACATTAACCGAAGAGTTTGTCTGTAAGAGTTCCAAACATTGACCGAATGAGTTTGTCTGTAAGAGTTCCAAACATTGTTCACATGTTCAATATAACATTAAGTGGTGTTAATATAAAAAAAAAAAAAACCTTATGTCTGAGAGGAGAAACATTGAGGATTGTCGAAAATTTAAAAAAAAAATCTACTACCTCTGGGTTCTTTAAGTGTGGGGCACGGGACGGTCACTTGCCCTAGTTTCATCCCACCACGGCCGCTACTGACTGGACACATGGTGACGCCTGAAGGTAAAAAAAAAAGGTCAATCGTTTTCTCTTTTAAAGTGACGGAGGGTGTAGGATAGAACACCCCTAAGGTGTTAGTGCGGTCACTGATAACATCAAGTTTGGCAAGAATACCTATTGACTAAACCTTACACACAATATGTGTAACAGTATACGATTCTTGTTTGAAGGAGTGGTTGTGGGGTGGGTGGGGGGGCAGCATTAGGGTCCGGTAGGTGGTTGCGTACTTAACCTATGTCTTAAAACGGTCCTGTTTACAAGGCGTCGTATGACCGTCAGGACAACTTATTAAGATTAATATTTTGTGTTCCAAGAGAACAGTCACTAGACATATCCCTCAGCAACGTCTAAACCCATCGGTTGCTCTGTCTTTAAACACGGTGTGGTATCGAGAACTTGATAGTACCAGCAACACAAGCTGTAATCATAATCTTGATGGAGCGACTGACACCAATTGTTATCATAATCTTGATGGAGAACACCGACAATCATTCTCCGGGAACATGCACGCGCCTCAATACAGCTGATCTAATGTCAAAGGTTAATGGCCTCTGAAAGATTAAAACCTACTCAAGCTTGTTCCTCCCACACACCATCTTTCTTTATGGCAGACCGAGCGAGTCTAGATGTATGGTGCCAAATGGCTATTAAATTGTCACACCAGCGTTTCTTTTGATTCTCCACAAGCCGACAAGGTATTGATAGACATCATACATGATTGCAAGCAGAGACTGTCTTATGCAGCGGCCCTCATCCTTTTTTATTTTTGCCACTGTACCCCAGAAAGTTTGTCCGCGGGTACAACTAGAGAATAAATGTATTTATTTACATAATGGAATGTTCTTACCTTTCTAATGTGATACTTGCTCACGTGGTTTGATGATGACTCACGCAGCAAACTAGCGACATTCTTTCATGCTTGGTCACGTGGTTTGGTGATGACTCACGCAGCAAACTGGCGACATTCTTTAATACTTGGTCACGTGGTTTGGTGATGACTCACGCAGCAAACTGGCGACATTCTTTAATACTTGGTCACGTGGTTTGGTGATGACTCACGCAGCAAACTGGCGACATTCTTTAATACTTGGTCACGTGGTTTGGTGATGACTCACGCAGCAAACTGTCGTCACGTGGTTTGATGATGACTCACGCAGCAAACTGGCGACATTCTTTAATACTTGGTCACGTGGTTTGGTGATGACTCACGCAGCAAACTGGCGACATTCTTTAATACTTGGTCACGTGGTTTGGTGATGACTCACGCAGCAAACTGTCGTCACGTGGTTTGGTGATGACTCACGCAGCAAACTGGCGACATTCTTTAATACTTGGTCATGTGGTTTGGTGATGACTCACGCAGCAAACTGGCGACATTCTTTAATACACGGTCATGTGGTTTGGTGATGACTCACGCAGCAAACTGGCGACATTCTTTACACTCTTATTGTTGTTTTTATTTAACGAAAATTATATGTCGCTGCGTATCCCTGCATCACCTTTCACGTACCCCTTGAGTACGGTTGAGAACCGCTGTAATCTTATGGACAAACTAGGCCAAAATCTACAGCCCCCACTGAAAAAGTGAGTTCCTTCAAGTATTAATTCCTGTTTAATGCAATGCTAAAAGGACCCCGATGGTTAGTTTAATATAAAGCCCACTATCATCCATCTCTCCCTAGGTCCTCCAAGTAGGCGGGAAAAGCTCTGGTTTCTAAAGTTATACAATAGGGTTCAAAGGCTTAAATATAGATAATTGCAGATACATGACCAGCTCGAAGCACCGTAGTTCTTACAGAAGCAACTGGCATTTGAACACATCGCTACTCTCTACAACCGCCACGTTATTGCACTAGCGGGAACTCTTCGGTTCTTCGGTCTCGTGAGAAATCGGAAAATCTCGTGTGATTTTTTTTTTTGTTTGACATCAGAAACGAATTTCAATGTATGTCATGGATTGTGATTGTTGGACTATAAGTTTTAGTTAATCTTCATTTGAGTTAATCTTCATTTCCTATTTTTTTTTGTGGCTGTTTCTTTGCTTTATCTCATTCGTTTTCTACACTTTGGATTAACTCCCATACAGAAAAGCAATTTGTGGAAGTTTCATAATTTCCTAACATGTGTAAGTCATAGGAGTTTCAATCATTAATTAACCAAAAGTGTTTAATCTTTTTGTGCGGAGATTTAGTTTGTGTGTGTGTGTGTGTGTGTGTGTGTTTAGTCATTATTATGTTCTTTAATTTGAGTTTAACTATTGGCTAATTGTAGATAAATTGGCAGAAACTATTGTGTAAATAAGTTATTCAGTTTCAATCTTCTGCTGATTTTAAGTTAAAATAAATTAATTAATTAATCAAATAGCAAAAAAAAAATAGAAAATAACTAACAAATAGTATGCCACTCCAAACGTGTTAAATGTTAATTTTTATTTAGTTTTTTTTTTTTTTATAATGTGCTTTAGCTGCCAACTCGTCTTATTGTCTCCTATTACAGCAACCACCAAGTAGTCACTTTAGTTTTTTTTTTCTCTCATTGGTGGATCAGAAGGTGAAATATTCAATTTGTTTAGTCTAAACTTTGTTTCAATTGGTTATTGTTTCAATTGATTATTGTCTCAACTGATTATTGTTTCAATTGGTTATTGTTTCAACTGGTTATTGTTTCAATTGGTTATTATTTCGATTGGTTATTGGTTATTGTTTCAATTGGTTATTGCCTTAACTGATTATTGTTTCAATTGGTTATTATTTCGATTGGTAATTGTCTCAACTGGTTATTGTTAGTTTTCTAAGTCATGAATTATTTTATTTGTATGTAAATAACACAGGACCGTTTATAGGTTATTGCGGTTATGGGGTAGCGCCCCGGGGGATAGCTAATTTGCCACCAGCCAAGAGCAAGTACCATTTTGGTACTTTTCGGGACGGGAAGGGGCAGCACTTTTACGGTGCTCCCTGGGCGACATCAGCAATAGTTTCGCCGCCATTGAAGTAAGTCTTTTATTACTTTTTGTGACAGTAACTTAAAGTAAGTAAACCTTACACGGAGTTTAATTGTTTTAAGTTTACTTTTTGTCTACAAGTGAACTGTTTCACCGACAGCCTTCACCTTTACGGTAAGCGGTTATTATGATGTACTCAAGTAACACATCCACCTACACTTTCGCACACCTATACCTACACACACACATACAAATACATCTTTGTGTTGATTTCGGCCTTGAGTGAAGTAACGTAAACGAATGTACTCGTTCCACGCAGAAATGTGTACACGTCGTCTGTGTGCATGAATATAAACTATGACATGTTGGAACCCTGCTGATTGGATAGCCAAAAGTATCTCTTTCCATCTAGTAGTGTGTGTGTGTGTGTGTGTGTAAAATCCCTATAAGGGTGAGATGAAATCTCTTAGATCCTTTAACGCACTAGCGGGACGGTTTCACCCCCACCATAGCCGATAGAAATGCACCACGGGATATATAGCGGCGAATTTAGCCATGACCTGATGTATCCTTCAGTCCTAACCCTCAGGTCAACAGTCGAGCGATTTGCCACACGACCATCCGTCCCCAGGTCCATCTAATAGTAGATCTTATCCTCTTGAAGTGTGTGCTAGTGATGCCCCGGTGAGGATTAGATGAAATCTCTTAGATCCTTCAAACTAGTAATTGCCATGGAGGCACAACGGGAGATTTAGCTCTGACTTTAACCGTGACCTTAAATATCCATTTGGTCAGCCTTGGAGATCGAACCAGGGACCTCGGGTCGACAGTAGAACGCTTTACCGAATGACCATCCTTCCCCTATCCATCTTAAAGTACCTCTGTCCACTTTGAAGTATCTTTGTCCATTTTGAAGTATCTTTGTCCATCTTTAAGTATCTTTGTCCATCGTGAAGTATCTTTGTCCATCTTGAATTATCTTTGTCCATCTTGAAGTATCTCTGTTTATCTTGAGATGCGTTTACATTGTATGAAATGGCCGTTCCTCTAATATAAGTCATTGTGACCTATAAAGTTCAGTTTTAGTTTGTAACTAAGTCAAACTTTTCTCGTGTCATGACCCCCCCCCCATATTTTTTGTTCGAGATATATCTATTGACTTATCTGATCAGTTGACTCATCTGATCAATTGACTTATCTGATCTATTGACTTATCTGATCTATTGACTTATCTGATCTATTGACTTATCTGATCAATTGACTTATCTGATCAATTGAATTATCTGATCTATTGAATTATCTGATCTATTGACTTAACTGATCAATTGACTTATCTGATCAATTGAATTATCTGATCTATTGACTTATCTGATCAGTTGACTTATCTGATCAATTGACTTATCTGATCTATTGACTTATATGATCAATTGACTTATCTGATCTATTGACTTCCCAGATCTATTGATTCCATTGCGTTTTCTCCCAAATCGCCCACTATCGACATTTTATATGACGGATAATTAGGTAAATATAAATGAAAATTACTCTTAAATTTTTAGCGCATTTTCGAGAAGTCGAATGCGCTTTTGTCTCCGTTTCGTCGGTCTGTTCATCAGTCCGTTACGTGATCTGACATCTGAGGGCTGGACATCAGTGTTTCTTAGGGTACCGTTTTTTACTATATAAGCTATATTAATAATTATGTCATTTTGATGGCCCCATTCTACACCTTATACATAGCGATACGAGAATAAGGGCCCTAGGGGCCCAAGAGTATCTATCCCCCTAACATAAATTTGGTTTGATTAATTTTGGTCATGCCCTCTGTGGGCAGGGCATCAGTGTTTCTTAGGGTACCGTTTTTGTTTCGAATAAAATTAATGAAATTTATAGTATCAATGTAGATGTTAGAGGGAAATCCCTGTAGTGGCGCACCAAATGAATGAATTGAACGGAAGTGAAACATACGTGCTGATACATAACACGAAAATGCTCTAATACGTCCTGTGTCCAGAATGGAACAGGCTTAAGAAGCTGGTTTTTTTTAAACTGTAAGTTATACACTTCAAAATAGCCGGTCTAATTTTACCGCATTCTCTGAGGTAATTGTGCCTTACTGTGTTCTCTGTGTGTTGGTCACATACTCACCCGTGGCACGGAATATCAACAAACATGTCTGGAATCAAATCTAATCTAGCTCATTCATTTATAAGAAGAAATTTATTTCATTAAAATTTATCAGTATTAAAATAATGTATAAGTGTTGTATACGTTTAGGTATGTTTACGGTAAAAAAAAAAACACTGAAATATAACACAGCTCAACAAAAAAAAAATTTTTGCGCATTGCCAAGAATGTTTGAATGAATTTATAACAACTCATGAGTGCTGATTTCAAAACTGCCACTGCTTTTGCTGAATTGGCTCTAGTTTCTGAGATATTGGACACCCTTAAAAATATGATTGTACCTATTGTGTAAAACAAATGCAATAAGTTAGGTGTCTTTTGTTTAATTTAACTATACCAAGTTATAACTTGGTTTATTTTTTTCACTTTTATGCTGCTTTCTAAAGACATCATGAGTTCATCATGAAGATGCCGCCAAATAATCAGATTGTATTCTGTTACATCTGTGGAGAATACTTGATTGAAAAGCAAAGAAGAAATATAACCGACTTTGTGCAGCAGGCATATTTGGCTTACTTCGGTGTGAAGCTGGGAGACCAAGACAAGTCTTGGGCTCCCCATAAGGTATGCAAAAACTGTGTGGAGAGCCTACAGCAGTGGACAAATGGTGAGAAAAGTCTAAGTTTGGGTGTACCAATGGTATGGCGAGAGCCGAAAGACCATGTTGGTGATTTTTATTTTTGTATTGTAAATGTTAAAGGCTTCAATTGCCACAAGAAATCTAAGTGGGATTATCCTGATCTTGAATCTGCAAGGAGACCAATTCCACATAGCAGTGAAGTTCCTATACCAGTGTTTACTGGATTATTAGAGCTTTTACCATCAGACTCCGACGAAGGGCAAGATCTGGAGTTTTTGGCAGGTGAAAACAGTGGAAGCGATTATGAAGGAAGTTCTTCAACACCTCAACCATTCAGCCAAGAAGAACCCAATCACCTAATACGAGACCTAAATCTGTCCAAGCAAGCATCTGAGCTTTTAGCGTCCAGGCTCAATGAAAGAAATTTTCTCAAACCAGAAGATAAAATAACATTTTATCGGAAAAGAGAAGAGTTTCTTCTTCCTTATTTCAGCCAAGAGGAAGATCTTGTTTACTGTAATGACATCCCTGGACTTCTGCTCCAAATGGGACTACAAGACTACCATTCCGAAGACTGGCGTCTTTTTATAGAAAGTTTCTGTTACACAATGGTAACCGTTATACATCTCTTCCCATTGCTCACTCAACAACACTTAAAGAAGAGTATGCGAATATCAAAAGAGTATTGCAGAAAGTCCGTTATTATGAGCATCAGTGGTCATTTTTTGTTGATCTAAAAATAGTAAACTTCTTGCTTGGACTGCAGTCAGGATACACAAAATACCCATGCTTCATGTGCCTTTGGGATAGCAGGGCAAGGCAAGATCTTTGGACAAGAGTGACATGGCCTGCAAGGGAAACCATGACTGTAGGTAAAGAAAATAAGATCATTCTCCCACCGCTTCATATCAAATGAGGTTTAATGAAACAATTTGTTAAGGTTTTGGACAAATCTGGCAATTGCTTCAGGTATATTTGCAGATCATTCCCGGACTGAGCATGGAGAAGCTGAAACCTGGGATTTTTGACGGTCCTCAGATTCGAAAACTCATCAATGATCGAAATTTTACTAATTTCATGGATCACATTGAAGCTTCTTCATGGAACAGTTTTGTTTCAGTTGTCAGGAACTTCTTAGGTAATAACAGAGCAGAGAATTACGAAGAACTGGTGCAAGATATGCTCGCTAACTTCAGAAACATTGGAACAAATATGAGCATCAAGGTACATTACCTGCACAGTCATTTAGACAAATTTCCAGGTAACCTTGTGGACTTCAGTGAGGAACAAGGCGAGAGGTTCCATCAGGATATGAGGGTGATGGAGGAGAGATATCAAGGAAGATGGGACATACATATGATGGCTGACTACTGTTGGAGCCTCCAACGCAATTGCACCAACGACACATACAAAAGGAAGTCGAGCAAACAGCGATTTGCTAAAGCATTACCATAGACAATTAACATATTATTAATTAATTAATGAGACATAATTAGTTTTTCAAATGAAAATGTTTTCTTCTATAACATTATTACACATATTTTTGAACAAATTTCTGAGTGACTATTAATATTTTCACTACTATTTGTTAGTATACTATTATACTTCATGCAATTCTTGACAAATTCCAAACACGGTGCATACATTATTTCATTAATTTTAATTATCTCGTAAAATAGAGCCAATCTAGCAAAAGCACTAACATATTCTAAATCAGCATAGTTGACTTTGTATAAAATGATTCAAATATCACTGGCAATGAATTCACTGTTTACCAGTGTAATAGATAAACTCCCGCCTATCCCGGTGGTGTCTGGGACCAGCGTAAGACGCAGGACAGTAGGCGCTGAATACCTACTGTGTAACATAACATACACATAACATTACAGATCACAGACAGTTACACACTAAAACACCAGCACAGAAATAACAAAGCCATTCTCAAACACACACAAAGTCTTACCATCACACAGATACACAAGCACTGACCACCAGCCACACACAAAGTCTTACCATCATACAGACACATAAGTACTAACCACCAGCCACACACAAAGTCTTACCATCACACAGATACATACGCACTGACCACCAGGCACACACAAAGTCTTACCATCACACAGACACATAAGTACTGACCACCAGCCACACACAAAGTCTTACCATCACACATATAATACACACTGAAGTAATAAAACTGATACCTCCTAACGTCAGTGCACATATCTTAAATACGTCGATAGGTGTGGAACTCAATTATCTAATTAAGTGGATCTCAAACGTATATGATTTTCGACCCATTCATTCATGCCTCATCGATTTTCGCGACCAACTGTACACAAAAAAATGTAGAAAAGCTGATATGTGTGTGTATTAAGTAATTGTTCATTTGTGGGCTACCCATTGTACAAACATCTCGTCCACAACTCTTTGAGAACCAGAGGTTTACTTACTAGTTAATACTTTTACACCTCGGTACCTATATAAACTGCTTACCTGTATCAACCAGGTGAGGACTAGTCTCTATTCTCGGTAGCTCTAGCTTCAAATTTCTCGCGTGCTGATGAATATAGGTGTGTGTGTGTGTGGTTCTACCTTTCACTTATATCTATATCTATCTATCTATCTATCTATCTATCTATCTATCTATCTATCTATCTATCTATCTATCTATCTATCTATCTATCTATCTATCTATCTATCTATCTATCTATCTATCTATCTATCTATCTATCTATCTATCTATCTATCTATCTATCTCTCTCTCTCTCTCTCTCTATGTATATATATATATAGTATACACACACTATGTCTGTAATGCAGAGATATAGAGCAGTTCGTTTCGATGACGCTAGCTGTCCGTCTGTCCGTCCAAAACATTAACTTTGTACAATATAAGCAACTTGTGTTATCCATCTGTTGATGAGCCGAGATTATGTATCCCCCGACATCTGCCGTGTGCAGCCTCCCTCCACTTACCCCCTCACCCCCTCCCCTGTAACACAATACAGAAGAGATACGATAAGACGACCGTTAAAATGACGTCAAATCAAGACATTTTTATATTTACTTCATGGTGGCCTCCCCTTTATTCAAGAGTATCGCCCGGTCCAGTGGTAAGGTAAAAGATATCGGTTAAATAAATAAATTAAAAAAAGAATTGTTTGCGTATAAATTGGAATAGAAGAATGACATTAGTGCCAGGTAGCGGGATCTGGTCAAGCCAAAATTAAAATTAGAACTGACTTGAGTTAACCAAAAAAAAAAATAGAAACTTGAAAATTAGAAAAAAAAAATTCCACTTGAAGTCTTGCAAAAAAAAAAAAGAAAAGTGAATGAGAGTAAAAGATAAAAAAAAAGAATATTATTTAAATATTAAACTGGATTGTATGAGATATTGCTGATATTTGTGGCAATATATCTGGGGGTATTTTATTTTGTTGAAATCTGGCAGCTGGTCTAATTTTCATATACACGTATCTCTACTGTAGCTTCCTACACATGCCTTACATTATCTCTACTGTTGTTTACTACATGATGCCTTACATATCTCTACTGTTGTTTACTACATGATGCCTTACATTATCTCTACTGTTGTTTACTACATGATGCCTTACATTATCTCTACTGTTGTTTACTACATGATGCCTTACATTATCTCTTCTGTTGTTTACTACATGATGCCTTACATTATCTCTACTGTTGTTTACTACATGATGCTTTACATATCTCTACTGTTGTTTACTTCATGGTTCAACTGCCTTATATTATCTCTACTGTATTGACCAATAATTTCATTCATAATTAAACAAAGATCTTTTCAACTGAAATGTTACGCCGGGCATTGTTATTTAACAAGGTGAATTAGTACAGCCGTAATAAAATACAGACGTGTTGAATACAGCTGTGATTATTACATGTGTGATGATTACAGTAGTAATGAATACAGTTGTGATTATTACATGTGTGATGATTACAGTAGTAATGAATACAGTTGTGATTATTACATGTGTGATGATTACAGTAGTAATGAATACAGTTGTGATTATTACATGTGTGATGATTACAGTAGTAATGAATACAGCCGTGATGAATACAGACTTGTTAAATAGAATATTGGAAAATTAAAAAGTATGATCGTCAGTTATCAGCTGGTTTATAAAACCAGGATAAAATGTTATCACTAGGACTGGCTAGATAATGACCAGTCAGTTGTTCCATTGCTGTATACTGGAGACAAAGCGCTACATTATATGTTCTGTGAGGTATACACTTGGAACTACGTAGACACTTGGAACTGTGTAGACACTTGGAACTATGTAGACACTTGGAACTGTGTAGACACTTGGAACTGTGTAGACACTTGGAACTGTGTAGACACATGGAACTATGTAGGCACATGGAACTATGAAGAAACATGGAACTATATAGACACACAGAACTATGAAGAAACATGGAACTATGTAGACACATGGAACTATATAGACAAACGGAACTATGAAGAAATATGAAACTATGTAGACACATGGAAATATGTAGACAAATGGAACTATGTGTCTACATAACTGACATATGGAACTATTTAGTCCAACTAAGATTGATGTGGATACATGGAACTATATAGACAGCTGGAGCTATGCAGCGGCGTAGACACACGGAGCTATATAGAGGCGTAGACAAATGGAACTATATAGATACATAGAACTATGTTGACACATCGAAATACTTAGACCCAATAGACACAAAGAATTATGTAGACACATTGAACAATGTTGACACATAGAACTATGTGGATACACGGAAATATGTAGACACTTGGAACTATGAAGAAACATGGAACTATGTAGACACATGGAACTATGTAGACACATAGAAATATGTAGACCCATAGAACTATGTAGACACACGGAACTATGTAGACACATATAGCTATGTAGACACACGGAACTATGAAGAAACATGGAACTATGTAGACACACGGAACTATGTATAAAAGATAGAGCTTTGTAAATACAGGAAAATGAATAAGGAAGGCCCAATAAATACAGCTTTATTTCGGGGCTGCATGGAATGAAAGCAAAATGTTTCCATGCCCTGTCCTTAAGGTCTTAAAATGTAGGCCAATCAGATAAGACCACGCCAAGGCTAAGAAATATTTGTAGACATGATTTTTGAAAATAAACATTACAGGGCTAATTTTAAAACTAACAACATAGTCTTCAGGTTAATCTACACATTCTATTTGTGTTTATCGATTTCTTTTTAATATCTGTGTAGATTAGTTCAAAATGATAATTGGTTAAGTGGCTAAATCAGGTTTTCACAAATGATACAGGCACAGAAATAGCTCATGAAATCACCCAGTCTCATAGAGTACTTTCACTTCTATCATCATGTCCTTGTTTACGTCAACACAACTTTCTATTCCCCCCCCCCCCTCAGTACACGAGTAGGCTCAATGATCAAACAATCTCCACTCACCCCCCTCCTTTCCCTACTATACCCTCCCCTCCCCCGCCGTCTTTCAAATCAAATTGTTCAATTGCTGGATAACTGAACTCACCTTTTTAAATTTATCAGTTGAAATATGTTTTTTCCCCTTAAAGCTAGGAATTGAAACTCGAAAATAAAATTAAATTTCTTTTTCGGAAATGTTTTTCTTTCCAAACCATAATAGAATCTGATTGTTGAAATTGATGGGAAACATTGCGGTGATCAGAACTCAAACGGAAGTACTCCACAATCATTCAGTCTGCTAAAGATCAAGGAAGTGCTGAGAAGACCCCGAACGAGATGTTGAATTACATTCCAAGTCACATTATTTGAAATGTCGTTTATTTCAAGTTTTTTGAATGAGTTTCTTTTTAATATTTTTTAATAGTTTTCTGGGTTTTGTGGTGTGCATGAAGTTTATAAACAAGAATGTGTTCAATTTATGGTGTGCCTGAAGTTTATAAACAAGAATGTGTTCAATTTATGGTGTGCATGAAGTTTATAAACAAGTCTGTGTTCAATTTATAGTGTGCATGAAGTTCATAAACAAGTCTGTGTTCAATTTATAGTGTGCATGAAGTTTATAAACAAGTCTGTGTTCAATTTATGGTGTGCATGAAGTTTATAAACAAGTCTGTGTTCAATTTATGGTGTGCATTAAATTTATAAACAAAATAAGTCAGTGCCCGTCTGTATTGATGTAATTCAAAGTTGACACACTGTAGTTGATCAACCGTCATAACTGAGGTCGCAATGACCCAGGACAAAACCACAGAGGACATAAGATACCGGGCATTGCATGAATTTTAGCTTGAAGACTTGAATGTACTGCTGGAGGTCTGTAGATCATCGCCAGTCAGACAGTTTAATTCAGACTAATGCCCCCCCCCCCTTCTAATCAATACCTATCTTCACAAATACATTTATTTCAGTTTTTGTTGACATCATGGGAACAAAAGCTAAATGCCCTAATGCCCTTTAAAATGTTCCATTGTTACATAGAATTTAATAGGTTGTCAGATTGTTGGGTAGTTTGTCTACAGTTTTTGTTCTTATAACCGTGACATACATGTTATATACCGTGACATACATGTTATATACCGTAACATACATATTATATACCGTGACATACATGTTATATACCACGACATACATGTTATATACCGCGACATACATGTTATATACCGTGACATACATGTTATATACCGTGACATACATGTTATATACCGTGACATACATGTTATATACCGCGACATACATGTTATATACCGCGACGTTAAATACCGTGACAACCATGTTAAATATCGTGACATACATGTTATATACCGTTACATATTTGATATATACCGCGACGTTAAATACCGTGACACACATGTAAATTTCCGTAACATACATATTACATAACATGGTATACATGTTATACACCGTGTTATACATGTTTTAAATATAAAGGCTGTTACTTGTTTATGAACTTACTTGTTCATGTTTGTTTATATTTCTGTGGTTTTTCTGGGTTCCTTATTTTGCTTGAAGTTTGATGGGTGATTAATAAAAGGAGTGTTTGGTGTAAATGTATTTGAGAGTCACTTGACCTTGTCTAATGTTATGTAGTTAGGTTATTACAGTGATTGTACAGGTGGAAGATTCCATGACCTCGATCATATCAGGCTGAAATAGATAACTGACACGATGAAGACGTCCAATATATGTGATAGGTCAATGAATTGATCTCTAGTGTGACGTGTTGATCGATTTGCCGGTTGGTTACACAGTGTACCGTACAATCGGGCAAACATTTCTGGTCCTCATTACACCTGATTACACAGGTGAAATAGGTATGTCTGTAATCACAGTTATCACTGTTCAAGTAATATTTACATGGCCTGTCTGATATTGTTCAAGTAATATTTACATGACCTGTCTGATATTGTTCAAGCAATGTTCACATAGCCTGTCTGATATTGTTTTGTTGTTTTCTACAGCTTGATATGATTCACTTTCTTGAGTAGATTATAAACTATATAAAATGGATAGCCCCCCCCCCCCCAATGAAACTCGATATTTTACTTTTGTTTTGCCGTCAGCCGGACGTCATCTTCTGTCTGAACTCTTGTCCAGCAATTAATCTGTTAGCGTAGTATTGACGGATTCATCTGGGCATCTGTAATGCTTAAATACAATGAATTGTCAGAATCTTTACATACAAATTCAAGGATAGATGGATCTATTACAGGATCTGTACTATAGCAAGACATTTTAATATTTCTTATTTGAATCATGTCTGGGCGTACTCCAGTCAAAGAATACTTCAGATCAACAACATTGTATAGACTGTCAGATCGACAACATTGTATATACTGTCAGATCGACAACATTGTATAGACTGTCAGATCGACAACATTGTATAGACTGTCAGATCAACAACATTGTATAGACTGTCAGATCAACAACATTGTATAGACTGTCAGATCAACAACATTGTAGAGACTGTGCAACTGTACATATGTTTGGCCCTAGACAAAGGTAAAATTTGTTACTATAGGCAAATGTATATTTTTTTGCTCTAGGTTAAGTTATCTTTAAGGGCCATAAACAAAGTTACAAAGTTAGAGGGCCCTAGTACAATTTACATTTAGAAGGACCTAGTAAAATTTACATTTAGACGACACTAGTAAAATTTACATTTAGACGACACTAGTAAAATTTACATTTAGACGACACTAGTAAAATTTACATTTAGACGACACTAGTAAAATTTACATTTAGACGACACTAGTAAAATTTACATTTAGACGACACTAGTAAAATTTACATTTAGACGACACTAGTAAAAGTTTGAGGGGGTCCTTGGCTAGTAACCTTAGGGTGCCCCGGGTCATTATGCTGCCAAGGCTGCCCATTCGTCAGTCTTTGTTCCCTAACAATCCTAGTAGCATGGTCACCTATGAGCGCCTACTAGCTGTTAAAACATATCTATATAGGAGCTACAGTCATATAAATACATACAAACACATATACGAACTGATATGCACACATATACACATAATTACAGAGACATAGACTTACACACACACATATATACAAGCACATATACTAACACAAACACCCGAGTAAACTAAAGTTTTCGTTACAACTCAATATGTACTCTGTGTGCTCTGTAAGCCTGTCCTGTTGCTCTACTGACTCTGTTTACATACATTCATTTTTGCTAAAACCGGAAGTTGACAAAGGCTCGTCTTTTTTTTTTCTCTCCTGCATTTATAAGTTTTGTAACTTGAGACAGACAACAAATTGTACATAGAGTTACATTGACCTGGCTGAACGGTTATAGTAGGATTGTAAATATTGTCTCCCCCCCCCCAAGTGGCGCAACCAGGGAGGTGTAGGGGGGGGGCTTGAGCCCCCCAGACCAAATCATCATACATATTTGACTATATAAACTGTCGTTTTTTTATATGTGAGCCCTCCCCCTTCCCGCATTTTTTTTCTATATGTGAGCCCCCTCCAGCATTTTTTGCTGGTTGCGCCACTGCCCACCCCCCACCCCTAATATTGTACCAGACAAACAAAAGAACACACTATCTGAAGCAGAATGACATATTTTTAAACACAAATCTAATAAAACTTAGCTTGTGAATTAAATTTCAAACAAATTTTTGAAATTCTGTGAAATTCAACCTTCTTAGAAACATTCTTTGCTTGTTTTCTGTTTTTGAAATAAGTTTTGTTTACTTTGTAAAATATGTATCTGTCTGTTTTATTATATCATCTTTGTGAACTATTTGTCTGTCTGTTTTATTATATCATTTTTGTGAACTATTTGTCTGTCTGTTTTATTATATCAACTTTGTGAACTATTTTTCAGTCTGTTTGATTATATCATCTTTGTGAACTATTTGTCTGTCTGTTTTATTATATCATCTTTGTGAACTATGTGTCTGTCTGTTTTATTATATCATCTTTGTGAACTATGTGTCTGACTGTTTTATTATATCATCTTTGTGAACTAATTGTCTGTCTGTTTTATTATATCATCTTTGTGAACTATTTGTCTCCTTCAATCTATTGTCAGTGTTATCTATTTGTCTTTTTGTTTATTTCCTTATCGTTGTGATCTATTTATCTGCTTCAATATATCGTCATTTTTAACTGTTAGTCTGTTTGCTGTATTCCATTTTCAAGTACACTGAGAGGGTCGTGGTGTAACAAATCATCTGGTGGTCAAAGACGACCACATGTGGTGTAATCATGTTGTTCACAGCCATGTTGGTCCACGATACCATTAATCTATTTTTGCTCCGGGGCTAACCCCATCTCAGTTTTTTTGACGTCCCGATGCAGATATCATGATAGCTTAGTGTCTCCAAGATCCTGACGAGTTATAAGTATCCTATATGGAAACATAGACTTCATGGACAGTGTTTATATTGTTTCTTAATTAGTATCATCACTAGGTATCCATAGTGCGATGGTCATGGAAGGGCTAATATAGCCATATATAAGAGGTAACACTGTATTGATGATGGAATTTAAACATATATATGTATGTATGTATGTATGTATGTATTTATGTATGGCAGTTACTCTATGTTTGTAGACAATACAAAGTTGACCTTTGAATGAACTCACGTGACAGTTACTCTGTGTTTGTAGACAATACAAAGTTGACCTTTGAAGTTACTCACGTGACAGTTACTCTGTGTCTGTAGACAATACAAAGTTGACCTTTGAATGAACTCACGTGACGGACACTCTGTGTCATCAACAACCAATACAACTGGCTGCTCCCTTGAGATCAAAGACTGCATGTCAAATACACATTAGCCGTCCCATTATTGACTGCATGGGAGAAAATTATCACAGAACAATCTTTGTATTTTCATCTGTCATGTAGCGGGTAGAACAATATTTGTATTTTCATCTGTCATGGGGTGGGTAGAACAATCTTTGTATTTTCATCTGTCATGGGGCGGGTAGAACAATCTTTGTATTTTCATCTGTCATGGGGTGGGTAGAAAAATCTTTGTATTTTCATCTGTCATGGGGCGGGTAGAACAATCTTTGTATTTTCATCTGTCATGGGGTGGGTAGAAAAATCTTTGTATTTTCATCTGTCATGGGGCGGGTAGAACAATCTTTGTATTTTTGTTCTCTACCCGTCTGTACGTCTGTCATCATTCTATCTATCTATCTATCTATCCATCCATCCATCCATCCATCCATCCATCCATCCATCCATCCATCCATCCATCCATCCATCCATCCATCTATCTATCTATCTATCTATCTATCTATCTATCTATCTATCTATCTATATATCTATCTATCTATCTATCTATCTATCTATCTATCTATCTATCTATCTATCTATCTATCTATCTATCTATCTATCTATCTATCTATCTATCTATCTATCTATCTTTCGTTCTGTATAAATAGCTAATTTAACAGTTTTAAATACATATATATATATATATATATATATATATATATATATATATATATATATATATATATATATATATATATACAACATATCTATTTTTCTACTTTCTATGATAACTAAATATGCGATTTTTCAACCGTTAATTCCGTCTGTCTATGTTAATTATATTTCTAAATCTCTTTCTGTCTATTCCATGAATATGTCCCTCGAAAATATATAAATGAAATCAATCTATCTATTTATATAATAAATCTATGTACTTATCAATATATCTGTCATTCTGAGTGAATATCTAACTTTCAATGGCATAGGCGTATTTTTATGTGTTTGTGTGTCTAAGAGTGTGTTTATGTGTGTCTCTGAGTGTTTCTATCTGTGTCGCAGAGTGTGTCTATATGTATCGTATCTACTCCCTGGTGTAAACAAAACTATGTGTACAAATGACAGCTCGAGCCTATGTGTACAAATGACAGCTTGAGCCTATGTGTACCCAAAGACAGCTCGTGCATGTGTGTACCAAATGACAGCTCTTGCCTGTGTGTACCCAGTGACAGCTCGAGCCTGTGTGTACCAGTGACAGCTCGTGCCTGTGTGTACCAAATGACAGCTCGAGCCTGCGTGTACGAAATGACAGCTCTCCAGAACGTAAATGGAACTTAAAGATCAAAGTCATCCTGAATCTATTGAACCTTCCTTGAATTGTTATCGGAAAAAAGTACTTCAAAAACATCAAGGGAAAAAAAAATCTTTGCAAAGAATTTTAAAAAATCTTAAACTCATTTTTCTAATAGAAAACTTTCCATTTCTAAAGTAAGTGTTACTTATAAGTGATTGATTTATAGCCACAGCATTCTAGGACAATAACCGGACACATTTAGTTTACCTAATGTTCGATTTGCATTCTAAAATGGCGCGAACATTACACGTTTCCGGTTTCGAATTAGAATCCAAGAACATTCAGGTCAACAGTATTGTTCCCCATTATTCGCTGAATCCACATTTGGATGTTGAATATTGTGTCTCACTACTCGTCCAGTCCTCCCCTGGATGTTGTATATTGTTTCTCCTTAGACTAGGGCCCGCAAATAAAGACTTAGACTAGGGCCCTCAAATGTACCTTAGACTTGGGTACCCAAATGTAGACTTAGACAAGGGCCCCCAAATGTAGACTTAGACTAGAGCTCATATATATGGTGGGCCAAAAAAAAGTGAGAACATCATATAACATACGAATTATTTAAAAAAATATAATCTAATTAATTGTATTGTTTCATGCAATTTTGTTTGCAAAGTATTTAGCCAATCAGAAATCCTGTTCAATGTGTCCTCCCTGCTTATCAACAACTTTTTCTAAGTTTACAGCTAAACAAACTTTGATATAATTATATTACTTTCTACGCAATGTTCTCATTTTTATTTTGGCCCACTCTGTATATTCCTCGACCTCTATAACGACTCTAGTGGTTACATAACTAACGCCCATTCAGTCCACTCGAGCTGTGAGATACAAGTTATGGTGAGTCGTGAAAACAAAATTGTTGTCAGTGTTTGTTGCGAAGGGTCAAAGGGTAAAATAACCAATGGCTCAAAATTATATTTCATCGGTCGGCCATGGAAACTGTATAACGTGGACATTAAACCTAATTCCATGTCAAATCAAAAGTAAACGCGTCTTCAAATTCTGGGATAGAATACAACAACTAACAACCTACAACTTCTATTAATGCACGTTGGCCAGCTAGAAGTGCACCCTGACTTGATGTTCTGAACACTTGATATAATTAAGAGAGAACAACTCTGTGGATCGCTAGTCAAGACCTGAGAGTTAAGTGCCCCTGTGTCTGCAATATTGATTTGCCCTTTGGCTGTACCCCGCACGTGTTGGCTTCGAGTAAAGAGAACTTGCATTTTCCCCTTTCTAAAATTAAAACATACAATAAAAATTTTTTTTTCGTGATTCTATTCCCTAATGACCTTTTCTTTTTTACTCTACAGCGAAATAGTCATTTAAATTATAATCGTCATAGGAATTTTTTTTTAAAGTTACAACTATTGAAAAGTTAGGTTGAATGAAATGATACGCACACATAAAATAATGCATACAGTAGAATATCGGTTTATTAGCTTAGATACAGCCAAACATCAGTTTATTAGCTTAGATACAGCCAAACAGCGGTTTATTAGCTTAGATACAGTAAAATATCGGTTTATTAGCTTAGATACAGCCAAACATCGGTTTATTAGCATAGATACAGCCAAACATCGGTTTATTAGCATAGATACAATCAAACATCGGTTTATTAGCATAGATACAGCCAAACATCGGTTTATTAGCTTGGATACAATCAAACATCGGTTTATTAGCATAGATACAGTCAAACATCGGTTTATTAGCTTGGATACAGTCAAACATCAGTTTATTAGCATAGATACAGTCAAACATCGGTTTATTAGCATAGATACAGCCAAACATCGGTTTATTAGCATAGATACAGTCAAACATCGGTTTATTAGCTTGGATACAGTCAAACATCGGTTTATTAGCATAAATACAGCCAAACATCGGTTTATTAGCATAGATACAGTCAAACATCGGTTTATTAGCTTAGATACAGCCAAACATCGGTTTATTAGCATAGATACAGCCAAACATCGGTTTATTAGCTTGGATACAGTCAAACATCAGTTTATTAGCATAGATACAGTCAAACATCGGTTTATTAGCATATATACAGCCAAACATCGGTTTATTAGCATAGATACAATCAAACATCGGTTTATTAGCATAGATACAGCCAAACATCGGTTTATTAGCTTGGATACAATCAAACATCGGTTTATTAGCATAGATACAGCCAAACATCGGTTTATTAGCTTGGATACAGTCAAACATCAGTTTATTAGCATAGATACAGCCAGACATCGGTTTATTAGCATAGATACAGTCAAACATCGGTTTATTAGCATAGATACAGTCAAACATCGGTCTATTAGCATAGATACAGTGAAACATCGGTTTATTAGCATAGATACAGCCAAACATCGGTTTATTAGCTTGGATACAATCAAACATCGGTTTATTAGCATAGATACAGTCAAACATCGGTTTATTAGCTTAGATACAGCCAAACATCGGTTTATTAGCATAGATACAGCCAAACATCGGTTTATTAGCTTGGATACAGTCAAACATCAGTTTATTAGCATAGATACAGCCAAACATCGGTTTATTAGCATAGATACAGCCAAACATCGGTTTATTAGCTTAGATAAGCCTAACATCGGTTTAATAGCTTAAATCGTCTCATAGATGTGCTCTCAATCAACAGAACTTGTTTTTTCTAAACTCGTATATATAATTTGTTCCAAAGAAATTAAAACTAATCTAATGCTTATATGTTTACGTTTTAAATTTGAGGAATTGAATTGAACATTAGCGATTAGTCACATAATCGATTCTTTCTGTGGAATCATTGTATTGTTCTATAGTCTGTGATATAAACAGTGAAGCCATTCAAATACTTGATTTTACCTTCTTTATAAGAATAGCTCGGAAATGTCATATAGCGTTCGTTACATATATATGTCTTCCTTATTATATAAACAAAACATTTGTAAAAAAGAAAGCTTGAAAAAAGAACATACACGTAGTTTTCTGATAATGTACTAAAAAGTGAAATAAAAATTAAAAATTCCCTTAGTATTAGATCAAATACACATGTTTAGAAATTATAATGACTGGTAAAGTTTGGGTTTCAATATGGATGAACTAATAGTAGCAGTGAATCGAGTTACTTTAGTAAGCAATACACATGTTACATTTACTAGTATACCGTGTTGAGGCCAAGCATGGAAGAGAAGAACCATGACTCAGTTCAGAAAACTTGAGATCCGCGATGCTCTACCGGTGGTACGCCACCACAAAGGTCAAAGGTATTGCAAGTGTATGCAGCGACAAAGAAGTGCCCAAATGTCGGATCATGAAAATAATTACATTTATTCGCGGACATATATGTGAGACTTGCACGCGTACATTCTTCAGCAAACTGAAGGGGTTACAGTCGTTGAACAATACTGAGACCCGGTCAGTGCCGTAGTGAGCTCAACTCGCGCCCGGGGCACAATACATTGTTAATACCTCTTTAGCGCCCCCCCCCCCTATTCGAAAAGCGAAAAATAATATTAAATGTAAAATATACCATTTGGTGCGCCTTTGTGAATAGCGCCCGGGGCATGATGCCCCCCCCCCCCTTACCCACCCCTCACTACACCTCTGGAACCTCTGTTTGAGGTCAAATAAATCTCGTCAGAATCGGCAACAAGTACGTATTTACTTGTATTTCAAGACTTTGCACCAGTTAAGAGTTCATTGAAACAATACATTGCTCGTATTATCACGGCGAATTGTCCCCCCCCCCCCCCCATTGATATCTTAGCTGAAATGACTAGATAGACAACATTAGATAAACATTCATCAGTTATTGATCATGCCTCTATCGAGTATGTAACACTAGAGTACAAGCCAGCTCATCAAATAGCCTTGGGTATGATCACTAATTAATAACCCGACTCCACAAAATTACAGTTTAGGTTCAAGGGTGTAAGCAGTCTGTGTTATTTCTTCCTCTCGCTGTTTGTCTGCCAGGAGACCAGAATATTTCTGTGTTCAACCAAAATCCCAGTTTTCCTCGGGATGCAAATTGATTTTTTATGTGTATGTCGGCATGTTATCATTCAATGCAGAACATCTTCTGGCACACACCCACTCCTTTCTACATACCGAGAGTCTGCCGGCGAGCTTTAAAGTGAGAATTTGTTGACCTGATGTGATGGGGAGGTGGGGGGAAGGGGGTAGCAGGGAGGGGACAGGGTAGTTCTTCGTTGTTGTTTTTTTTCAACTTTAATTTAAGCTGGTGAGGATTGAACACTAAATCATTCGCGTCTAAACACAGACAACTAAACACAGACGTCTAAATACAGACATCTAAATAACTGCATCCCTGTTTTACTGTCTGTTTATTTAACTCATGTTTATATTTCAATATTTCTGTTAGTCTCTTTACGTGTATCTGTTATTGTCATTCAGTATCTGTGAGTCTGTTATTGTGTCTGTCAGTGTGCGACGATTGTGATTCTGGTTTCTCTGTTTCTGTAAGTCTGTCTGTTTCGTTTGTTTCCCAGAATCGTCTTGCTAAGCTAACTTAAACTCTTTTTTAAGTTGTGCACTTACAGTGTTTTACACCAAACTGTGAAGTACAGTGTAGACAATATCTGTCTTTGATCTAATAATCTATCTATCTATCTATCTATCTATCTATCTATCTATCTATCTATCTATCTATCTATCTATCTATCTATCTATCTATCTATCTATCTATCTATCTATCTATCTATCTATCTATCAGTCAAGGCCAGATTAATAAGAACACACATCCATATAAATAATTGCACAAGTCAAAATTGTTGAATTCAAAACACAAGAACTTTAAATCAAAGAATATTTCAAGCCCCTCAGAACAAGATCCCAGTACAATATCATCTAATGAACACTGAACGCCAATAGTTACGTAACTGACCGCGTCTACTTTAATAGCTGGGCCAAAGAACGACCTCACCATACGAGGGTCATCGTCTAACTGACCGTTTTTCCACTGTATGTCCTGTTTGTATGTCATGTGTGTTTGTCCTCTAAGTATGACATGTGTGTATGTCATGTTTGTATGTCATGTGTGTGTGTCCTGTATTTATACAGTGTGTATGTCATGTGTGTGTGTCCTTTTTTATGTCATGTGTGTTTGTCCTGTATTTATGCCATGTGTGTATGTCATGTGTGTGTGTCCTGTATTTATGCCATGTGTGTATGTCATGTATGTGTGTCCTTTTTTATGCCATGTGTGTATGTCCTATCGTTTGTCTGTCAACTGTCTCGAGATCATTGCTGAAATTTTATTTCTAAAACATTCTTATATAATTTATTGTGACGTTGTGGCATGTGACAGTTTGACATTTGAAGTCATAATAACGCTGTGATATTACGAATTAGTTAGCCCCCGTTGGTACTGTAAACGTTTTTTAATTCTGACTTTGTGACTGTGTTATCTCTATATGTGTCTTATTGTTTGGCTTCGACTAACACAACCCCCAGGTCTAACACAACCCTCAGCCGTCTTTACTTCCCCAACTTAATTCAGGTAACCATTCAAAGATGGGTGGACTTGTGGGACTACTTTGCACCAATTTCACCTGGAAAAATTCCATGGGTCTCACCAAGGATCAAGCCCAGGATTCTCAGGTCAATAGTAGAGTATCTACACCACTCGGCCATCCATCTCACTGTATATGTGTCTTATTGTTTGGTTTATTCCATCTGTATATGCGTCATCTATGCGACATATGATTGTGACATGTACAAACACCTTTTCTGCCGTCTAAACATTAAGAAATTAAATTCTTGCTAGTTGTAAGACAGTGCACTAGTACATTGCTTGCTAGCTATAAGACAGGGCACTAGTACATTGCTTGTTAGTTATAAGACAGTGCACTAATACATTGCTTGCTAGTTATAAGACAGTGCACTAGTACATTTGTTATGAACGGTTACGTTGGAAATGTCACGCTCAACAACGTTGTATGTGAACATTGTGGCCTCCAGACAATCACTTGTGGATTTATCTTCCTGTGTTTCCTTCACTCCACACACACCTTCCCCACCCTACAGACATTTCAAACTGTTACACTTAGATCTTACCCCATCCCCCTTATCCTGCCGCCCCGCCCCCCCCTTTCATCACCTCCACCCCACAGGACACATTTTACTGTAGTGTTCTATGACATCAGATGGATCATGTTCTTGTCCATGTTTGTCCAAAGACTCTATCTCTTCCTTACGCTCCATCACATGCCTACACTGTGGCCCTGCGTCTTCATCATCGTTCATCCGGGTTTTTTTTCTATTCATCAATTGGCCACACTCCATTCAAGGGTAAGTCAACCGTCTTCTCCATACCTCCATCCTCTTGCCATCCCCCCCCCATCCCTTCAACCCGCCCCGTTTAAATCCGTTTACATCCCAACCAAGGCTAGAGAAATAATCAACGTGTGACATTGAAATGCTCGGGGGGGGGGGGTTGTTGTTTGGACCGGTATTTCGGAGGCCCAAGGACAAAAGTTATCCACAACTAAAACATGTTGAATGCTGGACTGGATACAGACAAAAGGAAGACTTTATCTTGAAGCTGTTCCAACTCAGTGTTTCATTAACACTGGGATTAACTCTGTTTTTTTTTTAGATATTTTTCTTACGGCTTAATTCGGTAACAATCATTAAACCCAAGATTATATTTTAGCTCTAGAAATGTTTTTTTTTATTGCCAGATTTGTTCAAAGTCCTGGTCAGTCAATTCATAGATTCTAAATAAAATGTTTTCCACCCACCATTTGTCATATTCCACTCGCCAATTATCTCGGTCCACCCACCAGTTGTCGTGGACTACCCACCAGTTGTCGTGGTCCACCCACCAATTACCTCAGTCCACCCACCAGTTGTCGTGGTCCACCCACCAATTATCTTGGTACACCCACCAGTTGTCGTGGTCCACCCACCATTTGTCCTATTCCACTCGCCAATTATCTCGGTCCACCCACCAGTTGTCGTGGACTACCCACAAGTTGTCGTGGTCCACCCACCAATTATCTCGGTCCACCCACCAGTTGTCGTGGTCCACCCACCAATTATCTTGGTCCACCCACCATTTGTCCTATTCCACTCGCCAATTATCTCGGTCCACCCACCAGTTGTCGTGGACTACCCACAAGTTGTCGTGGTCCACCCACCAATTATCTCGGTCCACCCACCAGTTGTCGTGGTCCACCCACCAATTATCTTGGTACACCCACCAGTTGTCGTGGTCCACCCACCATTTGTCCTATTCCACTCGCCAATTATCTCGGTCCACCCACCAGTTGTCGTGGACTACCCACCAGTTGTCGTGGTCCACCCACCAATTACCTCGGTCCACCCACCAGTTGTCGTGGTCCACCCACCAATTATCTTGGTACACCCACCAGTTGTCGTGGTCCACCCACCATTTGTCCTATTCCACTCGCCAATTATCTCGGTCCACCCACCAGTTGTCGTGGACTACCCACAAGTTGCGTGGTCCACCAACCACCAATTATCTCGATCCACCCACCAGTTGTCGTGCGTCCACCCACCAATTATCTTGGTCCACCCAAATCATTTGTCCTATTCCACTCGCCAATTATCTCGGTCCACCCACCAGTTGTCGTGGACTACCACACAAGTTGTCGTGGTCCACCCACCCAATTACCTCGGTCCACCCACCCAGTTGTCGTGGTCCACCCACCAACTTATCTTGGCACACCCACCAGTTGTCGTGGTCCACCCACCATTTGTCCTATTCCACTCGCCAATTATCTCGGTCCACCCACCAGTTGTCGTGGACTACCCACAAGTTGTCGTGGTCCACCCACCAATTATCTCGGTCCACCCACCAGTTGTCGTGGTCCACCCACCAATTATCTTGGTACACACACCAGTTGTCGTGGTCCACCCACCATTTGTCCTATTCCACTCGCCAATTATCTCGGTCCACCCACCAGTTGTCGTGGTCCACCCACCAGTTGTTGTGGTCCACCCACCATTTGTCCTATTCCACTCGCCAATTATCTCGGTCTACGCACCAATTATCTTGGTACACCCACCAGTTGTCGTGGTCCACCCACCATTTGTCGTATTCCAATCGCCAATTATCTTGGTCCACCCATCAGTTGTAGCGGTCCACCCACCATTTGTCTCATTCCACTCGCCAATTATCTTGGTCCACCCACCAGTTGTAGCGGTCCACCCACCAATCGTCTTGATTGATCCATCAGTTGTCTTTTCCTACTAGTTTCTGTCATCCTTCCATCAGTTGCCCTGATCCACTTACAATATCCTGGGCTCTATAGGTCAAGAAGACAACACAATGTGCACTGATGTGTAATGTGTTGGACCAAGTCATTTTACACAGGTGTGTAATGTTTTATGTATAAAACCTAAGTATATTTACTTAACTTATTTAGAATTTGCTTCTACAGTTTTCAGGTGTATTATGTAGAGTGAATTGTCGGAGATTGTAGCTGCATGCACATTGATACATATAACAAGATTGCATCTGGATTTAGTAAATCGCGCATCGATACATACAAAAAAATCATAGCTTGATTTTACCTATTTTTGTGATCAGTTTTTTCACGCACAAAAAACTGTCTTTAGTATCTAGTCAACAAGAAATATCACGTGACCAACTAGAGAGACATCAGTGATCTGATGATCTGTGGCGTGGCTCCTGTCACGGCATGTCTACACCTTACCTGAAGTGACAATCATATGTCTTTGATCTATCAATCCACAGTGGAACTCTGCCGAGATGAATGGGAGACTAATTGTTGGTGTCTATATTTCTACTGGTCTCTCACATCTTGTTCAAAACGACCAAATTAAAAAAAGGTACTTTGTATGAAACCCATCCGCCGCCAGTACTTCACAGGGAACAGGAAGCCTGTATAGACTCTTTGATAAATTATTTATCACATTTGTTGTCTTTGAGTCAATGGTTGACAAGCCCATGTATCTGCCCGGTGGGGGGGTCTATAAATCTCGCCCGGTGGGGGGTCTATAATCTCTGCCCGGTGGGGAGGTCTATAATCTGCCTGGGGGTATAATCTGCCTGGGGTCTATAATGTGCCCGGGGGGATAATTTGCATATGATTCATGAGTAATTTCTCCTCCTAGTGTACAACTGTGTCTTGTATCTATGAAGTCCCTTTAAGGATGAGATTATTTTAAAAACCATTAACGGGACGGTATATATATATATATATATATATATATATATATATATATATATATATATATATATATATATATAGTACATAATGTTCATCCCCACTATAGACAACAGTGCAATAGTAATAGAGAGAACTTTTATGTGAACAGAATAAATCACTGGTTCTCATCTATGATCGAACCCGGGACCCTCAGGTCGACAGTCGCGTGAATAACAACGCTCGACACTCCGTCCCTTCGCACAGTGTCCCACTCCGTCCCCTCGTACAGTGTCCCAAATTATTACGGAAAGAAAATAATATAATGGTGTTACTGAATGTAGAAAATAATATAATGGTGTTACTGAATGTAGAAAATAATATAATGGTGTTACTGAATGTAGAAAATAATATAATGGTGTTACTGAATGTAGAAAATAATATAATGGTGTTACTGAATGTAGAAAATAATATAATGGTGTTACTGAATGTAGAAAATAATATAATGGTGTTACTGAATGTAGAAAATAGTATAATGGTTTTCTGAATGTAGAAAAAATAAAATGAAAACTCCTGCACATACCATTGGAAATTCTCAAATTCAACATTTAACAATGCAATCATATTTCATTTCGGAACACTACCGAGACATGACTTGAGTCCAGAGTGGGCCTACTTAATTTGTCGCGGGCCACATAGGGCTCGAAATTTTGACCGTCGGGCCAAAGTAAGTTTAGGTAAACGTCATAACATAAAAAAATTATTCTGTACACTCTGAATAGCGGGACGTATTTAACTGTATTGAGGGACGTATTTAACTGTATTGAGGGACGTATTTAACTGTATTGAGGGACGTATTGAACTGTATTGTGGGACGTATTGAACTGTATTGTGGAACGTATTGAACTGTATTGTGGGGCGTATTGAACTGTATTGTGGGACATATTAAACTGTATTGTGGGACGTATTTAACTGTATTGTGGAACGTATTTAACTGTATTGTGGGACGTATTTAACTGTATTGAGGGACGTATTGAACTGTATTTCGGGAGGTATTGAACTGTATTGCGGGACGTATTGAACTGTATTGTGGGACGTATTGAACTGTATTGTGGGACGTCTTGATCTTTATTGCGGGACGTCCTTATCTGTATAGCGGGACGTATTGAACTGTATTGAGGGACGTATTTAACTGTATTGTAGGACGTATTTAACTGTATTGAGGGACGTATTGAACTGTATTGAGGGACGTATTAAACTGTTTTGCGGGACGTATTGAACTGTATTGTGGGACGTCTTGATCTGTAGTGCGGGACGTCCTTATCTGTATAGCGGGACGTATTGAACTGTATTGAGGGACGTATTTAACTGTATTGTGGGACGTATTTAACTGTATTGAGGGACGTATTTAACTGTATTGCGGGACGTATTGAACTGTATTGTGGTACGTATTGAACTGTATTGTGGGACGTATTGAACTGTATTGTGGGACGTCTTGATCTATAGTGCGGGACGTCCTTATCTGTATAGCGGGACGCATTGAACTGTATTGTGGGACGTATTGAACTGTATTGCGGGACGTATTGAACTGTATTGCGGGACGTATTGAACTGTATTGCGGGACGTATTGAACTGTATTGCCGTACGTCTTGAACTGTATTGCGGGACGTATTGAACTGTATTGTGGGACGTCTTGATCTGTATTGCGGGACGTCCTTATCTGTATAGCGGGACGTATTGAACTGTATTGAGGGACGTATTTAACTGTATTGTGGGACGTATTTAACTGTATTGAGAGACGTATTTAACTGTATTGAGGGACGTATTGAACTGTATTGCGGGACGTATTGAACTGTATTGCGGGACGTATTGAACTGTATTGTGGGACTTATTGAACTGTATTGCGGGACGTATTAAACTGTATTGTGGGACGTATTGAACTGTATTGTGGGACGTATTGAACTGTATTGCTGGACGTATTGAACTGTATTGTGGGACGTATTGAACTGTATTGCTGGACGTATTGAACTGTATTGCGGGACGTATTAAACTGTATTGTGGGACGTATTGAACTGTATTGTGGGACCTATTGAACTGTATTGCTGGACGTATTGAACTGTATAGCCGTACGTCTTGAACTGTATTGCGGGACGTATTGAACTGTATCGTGGGACGTCTTGATCTGTAGTGCGGGACGTCCTTATCTGTATACCGGGACGTGTTGAACTTTATTGCGGGTCGAATTTGGCCCGCTGGTGTACTTGGCCTATGGCTTCTTTAATCTGTGTCGGATTAAGCCCCTTTGATTCAGCATCAAGTAATTTTGGTGCTTTCCCATGCAATATATCGAACAAACTGCTTATCTATTTTTAGATCCTTTTTTTCTGTTCACCAACTTGTTTGCTACTGAATATATTTAGTCAATAGGACTTGTAGGAATTCCAAAAACGTCGTAGTAATTGTAGATTGACGAAACCTACAATATCGTATAACTCGTATTATCTCCACCTAGTTTGACTTAACACCTTTTTGTTATGTGTGGTCTCTTATACTGTGTCCAACGGTTTTTGGAGTGCTCAACATGTGAATATATTTTTCATCTGCAATACATAATGTACTAACGTGTTTCATACTAGAAGTATGGGATCGGTGATACATTTATTGAATTGAATTATTTTAATGATATATTCGGCAATGACTTTAGTGGGGGTGATCTCTCTTAAATTGTTTGTAGGTATGTACTTTAATTGATTACAGGTTAACACAGTAATTTCAGTAGAACCCTTTCTTTATCCACACTTTATGCTGTCCGCCCTTCGCGCTGAGGTAATTTACTTTATGCTGTTCGCCCTTCTCGCTGTGGTAATTTACTTATGCTGTTCGCCCTTCTCGCTGTGGTAATATACTATATGTTATTCGCCCTTCTCGCTGTGGTAATATACTTTATGCTGTTCGCCCTTCTCGCTGTGGTAGTTTACTTTATGCTGTTCGCCCATCTCACTGCGGTAATTTACTTTATGTTGTTCGCCCATCTCACTGCGGTAATTTGTTTTATGCTGTTCGCCATCTCGCTGTGGTATTTTTCTTTATGTTGTTCGCCCTTCTCTCTGTGGTAATTTACTTTATGCTGTTCGCCCCTTCTCGCTGTAGTAATTTACTTTATGCTGTTCGCCCATATCACTGTGGTAATTTACTTTATGCTGTTCGCCCATATCACTGTGGTAATTTACTTTATGTTGTTCGCCCTTCTTGCTGTGATAATTTACTTTACATTGTTTGCCCATATTACTGCAGTAATTTGTTTTATGCTGTTCGCCATCTCGCTGTGGTAATTTACCTTATGCTGTTCACCCTTCTCGCTGTGGTAATTTACTTTATGCTGTTCGCCCATCTCGCTGCGGCATACTACATTAGGTAGCTAGCCTCTTGTCGTCTTAACTTTAACTAGTAAGACTGGTAATCAATATAAAACGATTGTATCTGAAATTTGTTTGAACATTAAGCACGACACAGAAATGTCTCTTGAGAGAAAGAAAGAAATGAACTCAACACTTCATTTGCCCCATTTAGACCTAAAGGACTAATGTAACTTGTATCAATATATTAAACTAATAATTCCATTCAATAAGTAATTTTATAATCAAAACATGTAGTTTAGAGATATAATTATGTTAACTTGGAATATGTTCCTCAAAATTTTTTTGATTATCAACTTTACCTCCGACCCCCACCCCCCGCCACCACACCCACGCAAACTGTCCTCCCTTTCTTTCCCTAAGTCAGTTTGTCAAAGATTGCAGTAAACTGGTGGGGGGGGGGGGACCGTCAGTTTTGATGAATTTTGTCAACTTTGTGTAAATACTCGGTCTCCATTGGTTTCTATGGACGCATAATATGACCAGCTTTAGAATGAAACTGTCCTGGTCGCAGCTGATCGATTTCCTTCCAGTTTTCAGCCCAGTACGGGAGAAGCCTTCATCAGCTCCCTCTTCCCCCTCCTTCCCCTGCTCCCAACTTCCTCAATCCGGTCTTATCGCTGCCGACAATTTATTTAGTTTTCAATATCCTAAGCCGCCTGCAAGACTCCAGTGTGATGTAAAGTTATTTATTTATAGTTTAATCAAACTAGCAAGGCAGCAAAAATAAAAAGATTTTTTTTTCATTTAACCCAAGGTCTAACTAGATAATAAGCTACTGAATGCATCGCATTTATACAGCATAATGGCATTCAGTAGCCGCTTCTATTGGCCAACCCTCGGCTGTTATACATAAACATAATGATGATAAAGTAAAAATAAAACTGCATATTACTAGTGTATTCTATTCATGTTGAGTAGCTAAAGGAAAAAAAAATTATAACGCATGACGTGAATAAAATGATGTTCATTTCAAAGATGGTTTTAAGAACATGTCCATTAGTCACGTGACTAAATAATTGTACACAATATAATTTCTATTAGCAATTTTCTAAAGTAGCTCTTCTGTTATGGAATAAATATTTTTTGTTTTGATAATGCAAAAAGAGAAAATATCAATTTTAAGATGAAATTTTATAGTTTTATTCAAGTGTAGAAGTTGGGAGGTTACACGATAACAGGCTAGGAAAAGCCGTCTTACCATTCTGGAATACTAGACCGGTTAACAGGGCTGGTTTGAAAGACTGGTTAACAGCGATTGTTTTATGGGCTGGTTAACAACGATTGTTTTACGGGCTGGTTAACAGCGATTGTTTTATGGGCTGGTTAACAGCGATTGTTTTACGGGCTGGTTAACAGCGATTGTTTTATGGGCTGGTTAACAGAGATTGTTTTATGGGCTGGTTAACAGCGATTGTTTTACGGGCTGGTTAACAGCGAATGTTTTATGGGCTGGTTAACAGCGATTGTTTTATGGGCTGGTTAACAGGGATTGTTTTACGAGCTAGTTATCATGGCTGGTTTTATGGGCTGTTTTACATGGTTGGTCTGTTCGTGCGTTAAAGTGCTCAACTGTCGACCTAAAGGTACCTGATTCGATCTCTGTTGTGTACCGAGGAAATGTTTAGGTCTTGCCTCAAATTCCTTTCATGTCTCCCGTAGTGCCTCCATGGCCATTACACATCCGGTTGTGGTAATGATGGAAGAAGGGCACTACAAAACCTAAAATGCGTCCCATTTAGGTGGTCGATTTTTTTTCGATGGAAGTTCTTATGGTAAAATGATCAATAGTCAACCTGAGGGTCCCTGGTTCGATCCTCGGTGACGATCAATGGATTTTTCCGGTCATTGTTAAAGTTCCCGCTATATCTTCCGTGGTGCATCCATGGTCATTGCACTATCGACCATGGCGGGATGAAAGGAGGGATTGCAAAAACTGTCCCATTAGTGGTTTATAGAATCTAAGAGATTTCATCTCATTCTTAAAGGGACATCTTACACAGGGCTGGTTTGCTAGGCTGGTATGCAGGGCTGGTTTAAAGGGCTGGTTTAAAGGGCTGGTTTAAAGAGCTGGTTTAAAGAGCTGGTTTAAAGGGCTGGTTTAAAGAGCTGGTTTAAAGGGCTGGTTTAAAGGGCTGGTTTAAAGAGCTGGTTTAAAGGGCTGGTTTAAAGGGCTGGTTTACATGGGGGATCTACATGGTTGGCGTACAGGGCTATTTACAAGGCTATTTTATTAGGTTGGTTTACTAAGCGTGTGCATTAGGCTGTTTTACAAGGCATGTTTACTAGGTTAGTTTACTTGGCTTGTTGAATACGCTTTTTATTAGGCTGGTATAATTGGCTTATACAACAGGTTGGTAAAATTGACAGGTAAAATTGACTGGTAAAATTAGCTGGTAAAATTAGCTGGTAAAATTTACTGGTAAAATTAGCAAGTAAAATTAGCTGGTAAAATTAGCTCGTAAAATTAGCTGGTAAAATTGGCTGGTAAAATTAGCTGGTAAATTAGCTGGTAAAATTAGCTGGTAAAATTAGCTGGTACAATATGCTGGTTTATATGGCTGGTGCATCCAGTACGCATTCCTATTAACCCTTTCGATGCTATTGACTATAGTCGCTCACAGTCTCGATGCTATGGACGACTTTAGTCGCATTTTTTTTCCTACGCAAAATTGCTAACGACGACTATATGGTCGACTCTCATTCATTTTGTACCTAAGAAAACTAAACGATTTGTTTTTAGACCAAAGTTGGAGGAGAAGGTGCAATGTCTAGTTCTTCACTTGGTTCGCTTAAAAAAAATGTAGAAAATGTATATTTACGTTCATTTTATGAAATAATTTTACTGAAATCACGGCGACACGCCCACTTCACGCCTTTTTTCTGTCCCGGTGATCGGTCAAGTTTTGCTACCTGACTTTTTCTACCTGACTTTTTTTTTTACCTCAGCGCATGGCTCGTTTTACCCCTACTGATTTTAGTGATTGTCGGATAGGAATGTTTAAATGTTATATTGCTAGGGCCTAGGAAAGAGATTGTCATTTACTATTTCTATAATGGCAAGGGTGACAATCTCAACGATACATAATGTCAGAAATGAAATATTTAGTTATGTCTCAATCCAAGGAAAGACGGGCCAAGACTAAGCAGAGTAGAAACATTAAATCTCAGTGGGGTCTTGAGTATGCCAGTTTGGAAGCTGACCATATGGACAGGGAGACACATGTATTAATGAAAACAGCCATGACCACAGAGAGATAGTATCAGCAGGGAAAGGAGTAGGCTAGTGGGACTAAGATTTAGCTAGGACAGAGGTTACGCAGAGTACATTATTCAGAGTAGAAACACGTTCAGGTGGAGGGGGCGTGAAAGTAATACTAGTTTGAGTTTTGAGATAGAAAGGCAAACATTATTGCGACGTTTCTAAACTATGTCTCCACAATAGCTAACCTCCATTTATTGTTCCATCTAAAGGAGAAAAACGTGGTATGTTTAGACGGACTAAGAAATTATTTATGAATGGAAAACGTTACACTGTTTGGCTTAATTTGGGACTTGAAGCTAAAATTCAGATTTATTGCTTGTTTTACAATGACATAGTGGTAACACGGCTGACCATCTCCACAAAAGAAAATAAAAATTGAGGAAAATTTATAGTATCGGTCCATCTAATAACATGAGCGTAAGATGCTAGGAATAATAATCTAGGTTATCTTTTATACTGCATTGAAATAAAGTTTATATGCTTATTATTTTCGTCTCAAAATAACATCACATTTTACCTTTACTTACTTTTTTAATGACTTGAATCATGGAATAACAATTTAAATAATCATATACAATACAAAAGTACACTCATTATAATTTACAACAATGCTATGCATATGATGTTTATGGCTTACTGCGTGAAGATCATTTGTTTTTTTTAGGCATATTTGTTTTGTCCCAGTTGCGGCTGCTAAATTATTTTATTTAAAAAAATGACAATACAGAAAAAACATCAAAATCATAAATTATTTGTTTAACACGGTTTATATAGCGTGACTATGATTATTTCTCTAAATTCTCTCTCTCTCTCTCTCTCTCTCTCTCTCTCTCTCTCTCTCCCTCTCTATTTTATTATCTATCTAACTATCTATCTATCTCTTCTACATGTTAGTATCGCTCCTCCCAAACACCCTGAACGGTCATAATTATAGACACAGTGATACTACACAACCCCATTATTTGCGGGCCACTCCCATCACACTCCACCTGAACGGCTTAAGTGCAATTACGGTAACGTCGGGCGAGAGCAAGTGACAATACACGCTAAACAAATCATGTCAGACAAGTATTATGAAAAGCTTTAAATTATAAAAAAAAAGATTTATTATAAATTGTGAAAACAACAACAACAAAAACAAAATGACAAATCTTGAACGTATTATAAAAAGTCAAAGCAAAAGTATAAAAAAAGAACAAGACCAATTTTGAGAAAATATTCTGGGTACACTAAAAATGACCAACACCGTTGGTGTTCTGGGGGTCACCTGAGGTCGGAAAAATAACTCAGCACAGGGAGAAAGTTTTGTATTTCGGAGCTTAGCACTGGGAAAGACAGAAAATTTAGAGAGCTTAGCATCGAAAGGGTTAAACCTGTTGCGAAAGGTCTAAAAATGTGCCTAAGACCACAAATTATATATAAACGTCTACGGCCCTGAAAACCTAAAAAAAAGGGTTCTGGTAAGAGGTGCAAGAGTTTTTACATTGACATTTACGAGGAAATTAACAATTAAGTTAACAATGAAGTAGACAATGAAGTTAAAAATTAAGTTAACAATTTGGTTAAGAAAGGTCGTAATATTAAAATAGTCGTTTAATTTGAGAACAGATACTTCGACTTTGGTCTAAATCATATAGCCTTGTCTTTATTAATATCTTCAAACTGTATTACATCTTCATTAACTTTCTCAATACATAATTTATTCTCATCTTTCTCTCCATCTTCTCTCTTTGATGATGACTTTATTCTCATTAGTTTATTCCCATCATGTGGAGGCTTGTGTTGATGTCTTCAGTTCCGCCGCATGGGTTCAAAAGTCTCTTCCTCTGTTCCAGATCTTCAGTAGTTAGGTCACGTCGTGGATTTAATGAGAAACTCGGACAATGTGGACCTCGGTCTGACTGGACGGGTCAATATTTGGCCAATGTCTGTTGAATTTCTGTAATTACACTTATCTTAACGGCTTTGCTGTATGTGACATCAACAGCTGATTGAGTTAAAAACAGTTATTATCTTGATATGGCGATCTCTTTCCTGATGGATCACACAGCTGGCTGGTTAGTTGCATACTTGTCTGGTTAGTTACAACGTTGTCAAGTTAGTTACGCAGCTGTTTGGTTAATTACAAAGTTGTCTGGTTAGTTACGTAATTGTCTGGTTAGTTACAAAATTGTCTGGCTAGTTACACAGATGTTTCTTTAGTTACTAAGTTGTCTGGTTAGTTGCATAGTTGTCTGGTTAGTTACATAGCTGCCTTGTTAGTTTTATAGCTGTCTTGTTAGTTACATAGCTGTCCTGTTAGTTACATAGCTGTATGGTTAGTTACACAGCTGTCTGGTTTATAACACTTAGGTGGACCCAATCATTAGACTATTTACAGACTGAAATTATTCAAGACACTGTAAGAATTAGATGTTTAATCTTTTAATCCTATAAACCAATGCTATGACGGTTTAAGTCGTGTTTCATCTTCTCCCCACCAAAAATCTATGTGCAATGGTTATGGAGTTACCTCGGAAGACGTAGGTTGTAGTCGAGAGTAACTCTAGATTTGATCCCGTTGTATTCACCATGCAGATTGGGCGTAAAGCCAAAATGCCAGCGGGCAACCATCCAGATCTAGACAAAGTCCCCAATCAGTTATTCATGCTTTCAGTCCTTACACCGGGAGAAACTAAAACACAGAGCCTAGTTACTATTATTGTTGTTATTTTTACTAATCAGACAATATTGGAAGAAATAATCGAAACCATGACACTTTATATACTTGTCAGTGAAAAGGAAAACTGTGTTAATTTTTATTTGTTTATAACTGAAGTTTATTATAAGTTCTGAAAAAATTGTTGACCATTTTCATTCAGTTTGACCTGACTGTGGTATCCGTCGGTCAGAATGTGGATACATATTTTGTTAGTCCTGATCAGTTACTAGATCGGGGGTAAGCAAACTTTTACATCGCGGGCCACAATCTTTAGACTGAAGGTCTGGGTCAGGGCAGAAGACCAAGTTTTTTTAAATGAATATATTTGGATTAAATGTTAAATTGAATGCACTGGATCAAAGAAAAAGACCGGCCGTAGTTTGTTATTGCCTGTCTAGATACTATAGGAAGAATTAAATCCACCAGAATTCCGTCATATTTGAAATATTTTATGAAGCGGACAATTGATGTCAGGCCTACATGTACAAATTTTTCATTAAGTAAAGAAAACAATGAATACTCAACCAGTCACACGTGATATCCATGTTATAAAACAGTTCACTATCATTAGAACCTGCAATGTACTACAAAAAATTCGTACGAATCATCACATTACATTTGTTGTAGTCATTATTTTATATCTGTTGCAGTCATTACTTTGGAGGGCATGTTCATGAAATAATAATAGATAGATTGTTTGTTTAATTTCTTTCTCTTGTCTATCTCGATATTCCTTTTTATCTAAATGCCATAGTTTCTTAAACACATTGTTTTCTTCCTATATTTAAAGATTACTTTTTTCCAGGGTTGGGTTCCAGTGAAATTCTTAAATTGTCTACAGTTTAGTTCATTATTTGATTGGTTTACGTGCCTATGACGTGGAACTTTTTCATCTAACAGACGCGCCGAAAAATCTTGAGTTAAATCATGACTAAACTAATAAATTGACCAACACATAGGCTAACAAGGGAACTAATTTTTTAAACTAAAGCTTAATTACCTATTGATTTATTATCACACAACTTGACGACCATTTTCTATTGATGACAAACTGATAAATTGAAAAAAAAACTGTAACATTTATATGACGTTATTTCAGCTAGGTACTGAAATAATAGAAATCTACTGTTGATCATTTTCAAGAAGCCTTTGACATTCACGCAATGTTTCCAATGATATCAAGCCATAGCAAAATCAAACACGATTTGCTCTCCCATGCCACTGGCAGGACTGTACAAGGCCAAGGTCTCCATTCTGTGCAGTCCTCCTAAGAAAAGGTTTTGAGAGTATACAATTTAAAAAGACGTCATTGTATGCCCCAAATTTTAGTTCTATGAACTACATAACTCTGACACTAACTATGGTGTGGAAATAACAGCAGAAATATTTTTGACATTTTTTTTTAACTACGGACTTGTGAAATGAATACAATCTATAAATGTGATCGAAAACAACTTCTGAAGAACTAATTGCAACAATTATATGTTAATGCATCACAATATCTGTTTCCAGGGCTTATTGTTAAAACATAATATCTTGATGAATCACAATAATTTTCTCAGGGGTGTTTTGTAAAAAGCATAATCTTTTTAATGCATCAACACACATTATGACAGAGTTTTCACACAACAATTATTTAATATAACTCAATCCTGACACTTTAATTGTAAATTTGAATGCTCGGTTAAAATGTTGGATGCTTTTAATTTTATTTTACATGATAATTATAGTAGTTTTGTATAAAACATCTAAAGTGTATTCTGAAAAAAAAATAGTTTCGTACACAATATATATATTTTTATTACAATACGTTATAGATGCAATTAAAAAAAAAACAGCTCTCTGTAAAATGCTTCAACTTTGATTGATTAAGTCAGATCTATGTTAACATGTCCTGTTAAGTGCTCAAATATTGAACAGTACGATGGAAGAACTGGTCAAGTTATTATTAAGTAGTAACATTGAACTCAGTAATTGGTTGAAACATTTTTTTTTCTGAAGTTGTCAATATATTACAAGTGAGTTGACAGTAAATGCCGTGTCACATAGTACAGTCTACAACTTAATAAATAAAAATAAAGGATATTCTCTCCTTACAGGACATTACAGGTATTGATTCAAACACGTGTATGATCAGAGCAGTTTAATCGTTTTTCTAAGATGAATAAAAAGCAAACTACTCCATTTATCACACAATGACAAGTTTATTACGTTTATCAGTGTGTCGGAATAAAATGTAAACTAAAGTAAAACAGAATACCTTGGGTTTAGATCATATATATATATATATATATATATATATATATATATATATATATATACACATATATATACATATATATTTCTAGGAATTCTATTGACTAAATATAAGTGTGGGTACCAATACAGATATATTATCTTAGTAATGAGTAAAGGGCGGCACCGTAAATTGTACGACATTGTGGAGAAACATATTAAAACATTTTGATCCATTTAATATTTAGAAGTCTTACAGTATCTCTTTTCTATATTGGTCAGTGGTATTATTATGGGCCATTTTCGGACAACTGTTGGTGGATTTAAGGAGACAACTGTAGGTGGATGTAAGGAGACAACTGTATGTGGATGTAAGGAGACAACTGTAGTTGGATGTAAGGAGACAACTGTAGGTGGATGTAAGGAGACAACTGTAGGTGGATGTAAGGAGACAACTGTAGGTGGATGTAAGGAGACAACTGTAGGTGGATGTAAGGAGACAACTGTAGGTGGATGTAAGGAGACAACTGTAGGTGGATGTAAGGAGACAACTGTAGGTGGATGTAAGGAGACAATTGTAATTGGATGTAAGGAGACAACTGTAGGTGGATGTAAGGAGACAACTGTAGGTGGATGTAAGGAGACAACTGTGGGTGGATGTAAGGAGGCAACTGTGGGTGGATGTAAGGAGACAACTGTGGGTGGATGTAAGGAGACAACTGTAGGTGGATGTAAGGAGACAACTGTAGGTGGATCTACCATATCTGTCAGTCTGTAGATCATTCTGTTTGTCAGTAATCTACCAATGCTTCTATTTGTATGTCTGTGTATGTACTCTTTCAATGTATATGTAACGGCCAATGTCAGATAGTCGGCCTATTGCAGACATTGGTCAGCTAAACCGGCCAATGTGATCATTAGCTGCTGGGTGCGACAGGGCAATGGGGAAAGTATCGGGTGAAAGAGAGAACATCGTTTACGAGTTTTTTGAACATTAAATCAAGATACATTTTTTACCTGTCTGTCTGTCTCTTTGTATGTTTGTGTGTGTGTGTGTGTTTGTATTTATATGCCTTTCATTTTTTTATCCATCATGTTGTCATGTCTTATTTCTAAGTATCGTCGTATCCGCATGACATGTTAGCTATAAACATATTGACAGTCAACGACATGTAATTCACCGGACACAAACAGTTTCCCCTCAATCAAAAATGTGTATGGTTTATTATTCCCCACGGACACTGCCGTTGGATAAGTTCTGCTTGTCTCTATGTGAGTGTGTCTCTATGTGAGTGTGTCTCTATGTGAGTGTGTCTCTATGTGAGTGTGTCTCTATGTGAGTGTATCTCTATGTGAGTGTGTCTTTATGTGAGTGTGTCTCTATGTGAGTGTGTCTCTATGAGAGTGTATCTCTATGTGAGTGTGTCTATGTGTGATTATGTCTATTTATAGGTGTGTCTCTATGTCAGTGTGTCTCTATGTGAGTGTGTCTAGGAGTGTCTATTCACGAGGATGCCATTCAACTACCAGGTTGTACAAGTGGATCGATCAATATGTAATGGAGAATTCATAGTGGCCGTACCGCATCCTAATGAGCTGTACCTGACTTTGAGTTGAATCATTGCTGTCTCTCTCCACCCATTTCCATCTACCCCTTCTCACGCCTACATCCTTTTTCCCTTCATTCGCTTCATTGGAACCGGAAGTTGAGAAAAATTGAAACGATGACTTCCGTTTGAAAAAAAAAATATTATCGATCAAAGGTCTGGATTAATGCAACAGTAACAGAGAGGACGCAAAGAAATATTTCAGTATTATTGTTTGTGTGTCAAACTGCATGAAGACTACTGTAGTGGAGTCACGACTGACGCCATCGCTACTGAAAAGTTTTTTTTAAAAGATGAAGAGGCGTCACTGGTAAATCGACTGGTGTGGGCGTACACGTGAATGTCTTGCGTTCCCTGGTTCGCCCAGACCGCGCTGTCCCCCTTTGAAAGCCCCGTCAACACGGATTGGATGGACGAGGAGCCGCTTCTGGAATCCGGGGCTCCCGTCCCCATGGAAGAGCGGGGCAAGCTGACCTCCAGGCTCTCCATGCGACGTAAACTCTGGAAACAGAACCGGAAGTTGAAAAGGGGATTAACGTGCGACACTATACTGTTCAAACCACCTCCCGATTTGGTTCCGGTAAGTAAAAAAAAAAAGTAGCAGACGATCTGTGTGTGTTTAACATTACTCATTCCCTCCCTTCAATCACCCCCACCCCTCTCCCCCCACGGGGATATCACTAACCTTTATAATTCTTACCCCCCCCCTATCCCATCAATTTCTCCCGTTCATTATATTTCCAATTAATTTGTTCGCTGCACAATTTCACGTTGTGATCAATGTAATATCTTTAATTAAACGTAATATCTTTAATTAAACACCGGTTATAAGGTTGGGATTTTTTTTTGAAAACTAGGAAGCCATTATAAATTTTATGAACATTTTTTTTTGTATTCTCTCTCAAAATTGTTCAGACTTTTTATTTTTTATTAACATTAACACATTTAAATAAAAAAAAAATTTCCCAGCTCTCTGCACTTTCTATACATTTGTAGAAGCCAGGATTTTTGCCAGGAATGATTTTTTTAAGATAAACTGTTGGTTCAATAAGTAGGATTTATTTATTGATTACATTATTGATCACATTGGTCTCAGAGATTATCTGTAAATGTTTTATTTATATGGACTAATTGAAATATATTAAATATTTCACGCCAAAGCGTTTTTTATTTTTTGTAGATAGGGAAACTTGCCAGCAGTGCAGGGCGCCATCTGCAATAGGGCGCCATCTGCAATAGGGCGCCCGTTGAAGTTTGTTTTTTATTCAATTGAACGCTCAAGGGGGGGGGAGGGGCGAAGTAAACTTCTTCCTAGGTGGCCCTAAATACCTAGAAACTTGACATTAGTTGAGCAGTCTAGCGGCAACTGGACATTGAGTTAGCCACACAATCCCGTGTAAACTTTATATTTCCAGATTCGTTCTTACAGATAGGCAAACTAGACAATCACCTAAAGGTGCCAATTCCAGTGCTAAGTTCTCTGTGAGGCAATTTATACCAGCCCCCTCCTCCCCCAGATATGGCCTTTGTATTTGATTTGGTGTGTAGATACACCGCAGACTTTTTAATTACAGTCTCCATTCCCACATACATCACTTTAAAAATAGTATGTCATGCCCGGATATTTAACTATTTACTCACTAGCACTAAATCCAGACATATAACTGTCATACTCACACGATATCTATAAGTGTATACTGAGGGTCAATTAAATAGAAAATTAGATGGTGACTATGTTCTAGGTGTATCAACTCAGCTCATACCATGGGAGATTACAGTTTTTCACATACGAGACTCTGTTATGTCTTGCTCAGAATGTGTCTATTATGTCTACTAGCAACCATGGTCACATGGTGTCTGAGACTACCAATCCAGAATTGATATAATACTAGCTGTACTCTGCAAAACCTTTGCATAGAGTTATATCCCCTTAGGCTTGATCGGTAGGCTAGGTTATTTTTGGTTTCGGGCAGATCCGATTTTTTCATGATTGTATTTTAAACTGGAATACTGTTGTATTAATTCTATCTATTTAACGCAAAACCCAAATCGCTATTATTTTATTAGATTAATTGACCTTAGCAACTGCAGTCTGTTACTTTTCTATATTTACCGTCTTTTATTCCTCTTCAATCCATAATCGTTTCTGTCGTTTTCTCTTCTCTATCCATCTCGCTTTTTGCCTTTATTCCTCACTATACTCCCTGTTACCCTAGTTATTTCCTTGTAATATTTACTCATCTTGAGAGCCATTTTGCCCAGGAATTCATTTCCCAAACACCCTGACTACCATCACTGCCGTCCACTATCACTGCAATCTAACCAGCGACTCAGGGTAGAAAGGGGGAAATCCACTTTGACTATATTGATCCGAGTGAAACTTTCATTCAGTTCTGTCATAAATTCCATCATAAAGATGTTGTCTTTGCCCCCCTACCCCCCATACCAACTCCCATACCAGTCAGAACATCATACCAACAAAATACATCCTTAATGTTTGTGTGAGCCGACACACTGGTTATCTCACTGTGTGATATACTGCGGTATGTGTCAGACATTGTTTGATATATATATATATATATATATATATATATATATATATATATATCACGGAGTTATCCAGAGAGTAGGATGAGAAGTGAGTGGTGTCCCCTGTAAGCATTAGATGGACTCACTTAGATAATATAAACAACTAAGAGGTCGGTTTTCATGGTGCCCTTTTTTCCTCCCCACTATAGCCAATAGAAGAGTGAGAGGAAGAAATAGTTACTTAGAGAGGGGGTATATATATATATATATATATATATATATATTTATATATATATAAATATATATATATATATATATATATATATATATATATATAGAGAGAGAGAGAGAGAGAGAAAGTATAAAGAGAAGGAGAAAGGCTATTAAGAGAGGCTATATATATATATATGTAGAGAGAGAGAGAGAGAGAGAGAGAGAGAGAGAGAAAAAGTATAAAGAGAAGGAGAAAGGCTATTTAGAGAGGCTATATATATATATGTAGAGAGAGAGAGAGAGAGAGAGAGAGAGAGAGAGAGAGAGGGGGAAAATAGGTAAAGGTAATATATAGATAGACAATAAGATAATTAGGTAGAAAAATACATATATATAGTTGTACAGTTGTATAGGCATATATATATATATATATATATATATATATATATATATATATCGGTAATTATTCACACATCCACACAGAATCACTTTTCCTTACACAAATGTGAACGATTCATTAAAGCGAAAAAAAAAGAAATCAATTTGACTTTGTAATGTAAACCATGACTCGGGTCAGTAATGTAAACCATGACTCGGGTCAGTAATGTAAACCATGACTCGGGTCAGTAATGTAAACCATGACTCTGGTCAGTAATATGTACCGCTTACATCATTCACCTACCTGGCTACCCTCGTGATTCTAGTTTCTCTCTTCACATTTCTGATTCCTTCTTGCATTTCTGGTGGTGTGAGAGAATCAATCCAGATGGGAGATAAGCCTGTTGGTTTACAATTACCCTCTATTTCGTGACTGGGCATGATCTCCCTTCTCTCACACACCCCCCTCCACCCTCGCTACCACCTCCATTATTTTGCTTTCACCAGAATATTATTGATGCTGATAATTAGATAACTATTGTTATACATATTTAAGTAATCATTATCATTTACTTTCTGAAAATAAACTCGCTTTGATCATTTGTAGAAAAACAAACAAGATGATCGCCTGAATATACAGTATGAGAGTGATGATAATGGGTGGGTTTAGAAGTGAAGCACCTGTAAGGTATCCTAAAATACACATATACCCCCCACCCAGTACTTCTAAATCCAAATTTACTATTTCCAGAACATCGGTTGAAATCAAAGTCGTTCAAGTATAGAATCAGCTTTTAATAAAGCAATATAACATCGATACATCAGTTCTATATGAATGTGTTATATATATATATATATATATATATATATATATATATATATATATATATATATATATATATATACTAGTTGTAAGTACTCGGCTTTGCCCGGTTTAAAATAAGGTTTAATGTTTATTTAAGAAGCGTAATTTGACGTTTAATTAGGATTTAAAATAAGACGCGTAAAAAAGGGTTTATTTGCATGCAATAAAACGGTACATTTATCTTAAAACAATGTGATACACAACATTTTTGACAGTTCCTCTCTTTCTCTCCCTCCCTCCCTCCCTCTTTCCCTCCCTCTCTCTTAGGCATGATTGTAGCTAAAGATCTATCTATCTATCTATCTATCTATCTATCTATCTATCTATCTATCTATCTATCTATCTATCTATCTATCTATCTATCTATCTATCTATCTATCTATCTATCTATCTATATCTATATATATATATATATATATATATATATTATGGCTTCACACTTCTTCTAAACCCCTTCTTCATTAATTTACTTCCTCAAACTGTACAAATCAGGGAGCATGAAAAAACAACAACAATTCTTTATTTCTTTTTCCGTCCCTAACCCTTTCTTCTCCCGTCCGTTCAATGACACATTCACTTGGTGCGCGAATACAGGGAATGCCCTGTGCATTGATACAATTTGAGTACAATAACATTTGAAGCACCCGCGCGTAAGTTCAATTCGGCTTTATTAGTAGGAAAATTTAAAAATGTATCATCGGGAAATTAAAAATGTATCATCGGGAAATGACGTCACAGAGGATTTTTATTTATAGCGACGGCGTTCCCATACCGTGATTACTTTAATATACTATTATACTAAAATAATAAATTACAATTAAACTACCCATTGAGATGGAACGAAACCTTCACCATGTAATTTTGTGTACGTGTACCAAATTTTACGTTATTTGGTTGTCAGGATCTTGAGTTATAAGGGAACAAACAGACAACAAATGCGTCTTATAAGTATAGAGATGTATACTATATATATCCATCTCTCTCTATCTATCTCTCTCTCTCTCATATATATATATATATATATATATATATATATATATATATATATAAAGAAAAACAAACAAATAAGTGTGAACATTGTCATGTTAAAAAAATGAGAAAAACTCGCGAAATGTTTTCACTACATATAGGTGTCGTAAGATTTCCCTGTTGAGCTATACATTTATAGTGAACATCATATACTGTTAACAGGATTCCAGACCAGACATATTTTTTTCAAAGATCGTCTTTAATATTTAATTTAAAATATAGGAGAGAGTTCAAGCATTAAGATTAAATTTAGTTGAATTGATGACATCAAATACGATTTGAGTTTAAAAATAAACACTTGTAGCCAATTTTAAACTCTATGAATTTGTTTGTCTTCTCATTATGTCTTAAAGTGTATTGGAATAGATCGATACAACAGCACTCCTTTAATTGCTTTGTAATTCCTTGATATGTTGGTAATTAGTTATCTAATACACACACCACACACATACACCACACAAACACCACACAAACACACCACACACACAAACACCACACAAACACACTACACACACAAACACCACACACCAAACACACAAACCACACACGCACACCACACACACTACACACCACAAACCACACACACCCCACACACGCACGCCACACACATGCACATCACACACTACACACAGACACACACCAAACACAAACACCACACACACACCACACACACTACACACACCACACACATACTACTCACACACTCTCACAGACACATACGCATCAATAATATTACATTTTTATGCAGGCCTAAGTAAGTATGTATTTATGTGTATACTATATATATATATATATATATATATATATATATTTATAAGTTTGTGTGTGTGTGGTGTGTGCGTGTGTGTAAGACGTTAGATTCTGAATACTATATACATATTAAGCAAAATTCACAAGTTTTCACGTGTAGAGAGTACATTGTTTAACGTTCACTCAATGCTACACTCTGTTTTGTGAATAACCTGTAACAACACTCTGTTCTGTGAATAACCTGTAACAACACTCTGTTTTGTACATAACCTGTAACAACACTCTGTTCTGTGAATAACCTGTAACATTCCACTGTTCAGTGAATAACCTGTAACAACACTCTTTTCAGTGAAATACTTATTGCAAAGAAATGTTTCCTCTTAATCTATAATCGAACTTGTTTTATAAACTATCCAGACGAGTCTCGTCTATGACAATGACTCACGATTGAGTCACAGAGAACAAAGGTGACTGACATTGGTGCTTTCGATGCTATTAACATATGACATACACAATACAGACACGTGTTTCTAGATATGAAGAAAGAAAACAATAAGAATTATGAATTCATGTATATCTACAGTCTTAGAACTGACACAGTAAGAATTATGTACACATGTAAATCTACAGTCTTAGAACTGATTGCCCAAGTGTCATATTAACACCGAGATACACTTTTGTAAACTAACGACGCATATCGTGTCATAATAGCGCCACATTTCATAAAATGAAACTTCCACTAGCGCCACATTTCATATTATGAGACCTGCAGTAGCGCCACATTTCATACAGTGGAACCCCCACAAACGCCACATTCTATACAGCGAGACCTCCATGTGAAAGCGCCCTTTTCTTGTCTAGGACAGTCAGACGAAAAACCATTATCATCATTCACATGTCATTTATGGAAGAAACTCATTTGAATAAAGTGATCGATGAGGTCCATGTCAACATATTTTTTAGTTGAACATGTCAGGTATCGTTACTGAGTAGGGTATCGTTACTGTGTCAGGTATCGTTAGTGAGTCGGGTATCGTTACTGTGTCAAGTATCGTTACTGAGTCGGGTATCGTTACTGTGTCAGGTATCGTTACTGAGTCGGGTATCGTTACTGTGTCAGGTATCGTTACTGAGTCGGGTATCGTTACTGTGTCAGGTATCGTTACTGAGTCGGGTATCGTTACTGTGTCAGGTATCGTTACTGTGTATAACGTAACGTCCGCTCTACATAAATTGACCATTAAAAAAGCAGAGTATTATATGTGTGTAGACATACTCACTGAACTATATTTGAAATTTTGAATTCAGTAGTCGTCTCTATATTTCCTTATTTCTAACAAATATTTAGTTCAGCGTCTATATAGTAGTTCTGTAGAGAGTATTAGGAATGTGTATCTTTACACGCGGACTGTAATGAAGGAAAAAACTGATACATTAAAGAAATAAAGAGTAAAACTTATGAAAAAAAAATTGTTGGACATATGAAAGGTGAGATTTCCATAATTACAAGGAATAATTTCGTTTGATATCAATGAAAACCGATTCACTAATTTGTATCAAGTTAAAAATACTTTCAAAGATCAGCACAGAACTTGTCAACAATTATAAAGTTTTTGTATTGAGATAATAGAACGAAAAAAAGATTTTTCAAAACCACACAAAACTTAAAGAAGTGTCACAAGCGTCTTTGAGTGTCACATTAGTCTAACATCAGTGTACTTTAAGTGTCACATGAGTCTAAAATCAGTGTACTTATTCTAAAAATAAAAAGTGACCGGAACTCCTATTTACGTCCATAGTGTCATAACGAAATAACATTGAAAATATAGTGCAGTAAACGGTAAGTTTTTGAAAACAGAAAATGGTGCCGGAAAATGGCACCAGAAAAAAAAGCACTGCCTACCATCATAAACCCCATAACCCTCTCAGCCACTGCCTACCATCATAAACTCCATAACCCTCTCATCCACTGCCTACCATCATAAACCCCATAACCCTCTCATCCACTGCCTACCATCATAAACCCCATAATCCTCTGAAAATGTTTTGATTCATTGTAATCAACTAACAGAAATAATTGGTTGTTCCCATTGTATAGTATGTACTTCGTGATTACTTTTATTTCTATTTGAGAATTAAAAACTAATAATAGCTAGTAGAACATCTACTAAAATGTATTAAATGAGTGTGAATCAATTAACTATAATACTTGTCTGGGTATTTCAACGTGGCGAGACAAGTCCAAGAGTATACTTGTCACACTTTTAGGTTTGGTACTTAGGGAGAATATCTGAGCCAACAAATTGTTTATATATTTGATTGTGTTTTACACCTTGTTTTTTTTTTTGTCTTAGAGACAATCGTGTGCTACTAGAGACAACTCCTGTGTGTGACAGATTCTTAATTACCTCTCAGACTGAACATTTGGAACTTACTGGGACTGACAATTCAATGTACCTCGAGTTTTGATATTTATCTGATTAAATAAGTTTAACTGCAATTTGTTTGACGTGTGTATCTGATTAGATGACCTTTAACAATTAGGTCAATTAGTTTACTATTGGTGTGGATCGAACACGTGATAAACGAATGGCTATAATTAACTTGTGTATGAAATGTTTCGCTAAGTGAAATGATTTCTAAATAACTATTAGCAGTTACAGACTCACTGATTCTTCTACTGTCAAAGTATTGTTTGTGGCATTCTATCCAACCAGTCTTTTCATTATCCATTAACTCATTAATCGGGACAGGGATCAAAAATGTTTTATCTTGTTGCCATCAATAAAATCTAGTTAACTTTCCACACTAAACAGTCATTGAAATATTTTTTGAAATGTCGTGATAAAATTAATACACTTTGTATATATAATACAGACTTGGTAAGAAAAAAAATACATTAACGATTAAAATTATGAAGACAAGGGACAACAAAAAAAATTATATACTGTATAAGGGACAACACACAAAGTTATAAACTGTTTACAAATTTCAATACCTTTTAGAACATTTAGATTCCATTGGTACGAATAAAAGTTGAATAAGACTACGTCATACTTTGAACCTATTTCATGGAATATGTAGGACAGTTAACCTACTTAAATGGAATATGTTTGACGTTGAACTCATTTCAATGGAATATGTAGGACAGTTAACCTACTTAAATGGAATATGTTTGACGTTGAACTCATTTCAATGGAATATGTAGGACAGTTAACCTACATAAATGGAATATGTTTGACGTTGAACTCATTTCAATGGAATATGTTGGGCATTCGCTTCGAGGTGTTTTTTTTCCCCTATATGACAAACATCAACATTTTCTATTCGTTGCTAAAGCTTCAGAGAACTCACTTCCTTCCATTTTTTTTGTTAGCTGAGGAAAATGTCTGCAAATGTAGAAAATGGATTATCTGCGAATAAGCAATCACTCGATTTTTCCCGATATGCAAACTTTTTTTTTAGTGATGGCCGGGTGGGCGGAGTGTGTTCTAAGACAGAATTTGTTTTTGGAAGTTTCTGAAAACTCTCTGTGACGTCATTGCGATTTGCATCCAAGGGGGAAAAAATCCTTCTCAAACAATTTTGTTTCTCTTCTCAAATAAAGACTCACGCCGTGACGTTAGAATTTAGATAACCTTATCTTTTGTTCATCCATATCGCGTCATTCTCTCACGCGTTTTGTGAATGGTTGACCGCTGCAGATGTGTGTCTGTTTTAGCGTGTGTCAGTGTAAGCGACCATGCGAACGTGAGTGTGTTTGCGCCAGGGAAGTCTCTGTAAACATTCAGCCAATGGTCGGTTTTTGCTCTGTTATGAATTTTTGAGTGTTACTTTGACACTTTGCTTCAAATAACATGTCAATATTTGTAATGGGAGTCGAACCGTCTTCTTGATGAACCTGTTTTTTTTTTTCAAAAAGTATAACATAGTTCAAATATTGACACGATATATAGGGTGGAAGAAAGAATAGCAAACTTATATAAACATAAGGAGTTTAAATAATTTTTTTTTTAAAAATACTGTTGTATTCCACTTGTAAAATGTTGATTATTGGTTAATTAACTGAGAAAAATAAATTAATGTATTCTCTGTTAGATTAAATTACAAGAGACAAATACTGTATACTTAGACAATTCACATTGTGAAACAATACCGTACATTTGATCTATATTTAATTTGAAATGAAGTAGCTGCTAAAGAAACACAACGCTTAACTTTGTATATTTACATTTATTTCCATTGTGACGATAATAACATTTATTTCCATTGTAACAATAATTACATTTATTTTCATTGTAACAATAGTTACATTTATTTCCATTGTGACAATAGTTACATTTATTTCCATTGTGACAATAGTTACATTTATTTCCATTGTAACAATAATTATATTTATTTCCATTGTAACAATTATTACATTTATTTCCATTGTAACAATAATTACATTTATTTCCATTGTAACAATAATTACATTTATTTCCATTGTAACAATAATTACATTTATTTCCATTGTAACAATAATTACATTTATTTCCATTGTAACAATAATTACATTTATTTACGAACTTACATTTGGTTAATTTCGCTTGCTAAAGAGATTTCATAACTTTGTAATGCACATGTTGGTGCGCGTCGGTTATTTTGGTATCTCACACTGGTTGAACTCATGATACATAATGAATAGAATAATCCTAGTTAATACGTACAGTGTTTTGATTGGTCCTCCAATGATGTTTGAGAATTGGGATGACTTGGATACATGAGTATAGTCATCAGTCTTACACATCAGTTGAAGCAAGAGTTGGATTTGACTAGAGTAGAGAAATACGTTTTGACTAGTTAGAGAAGAAGTCCTAATCGTGGTTTAGATTTAGGTAAAAATTGTGTAACATCAATGAAAACTCAGACTAAACATACTCTTGAATTTAATATTGTTTGAATTGTGATTAACGTGTTGTACTTTTTGGGATTATGGTGTGTCAGATTAATGTGTTGTACTTGTTGGGATTAGGTCTGTCAGATTAATGTGTTGTACTTGTTGGGATTAGGTCTGTCACGCTACACCAATAACGCCACAATTGAAAGTGCCTCCTTCGATAAATATAACCGTTGCACATTTAGATATTGTCTATAGGCAGAAGTTTTTTTTTTTTAGTTAATAATGAACTGAAATTGTGAAACACATCGGTCCATGGGGAAATAAAAACTACATATTGTAACCTGTGACTGTATACCTGTATCATTAGTACTTGCTTATATTAGAGCCCTCCCCAGGCAATTTGGCGCCCTAGGCAGTCATCTATTAGAACATCCGCCCCTTCTGCAAGGAAGTTTTTTTTTTGAAAGTTTTTTTTTTCTTCTAAAATTTGGAATCCCTAGCAATTTGGCGCCCTAGACAGCTGCCTATGTCGCCTATGCCCAGAGCCGGCTCTGGCTTATATTAAGGATCATACATGCACGGACATTAGGTAAAGAAGGTGATCGTCTAGTGCTCCACTGACACCCATTCAGTACTGATTTAGTAGCAGTTCTAATGGTATATGAGCTGAATGGTAGCTTGACCTAGCTTTGATCCATTTTTAAATCTACTTGCCTAGGGTCCCCAAAACATATACACATATAATACATGCATTCATTCATATATACACATATAATACATGCATTCATTCCTATATACACATATAATACATGCATTCATTCATATATACACATATAATACATGCATTCATTCCTATATACACATATAATACATGCATTCATTCATATATACACATATAATACATGCATTCATTCATATATACACATATAATACATGCATTTATTCATATATACACATATAATAAATGCATTCATTCCTATATACACATATAATACATGCATTCATTCCTATATACACATATAATACATGCATTCATTCATATATACACATATAATAAATGCATTCATTCCTATATACACATATAATACATGCATTCATTCCTATCTACACATATAATACATGCATTCATTCATATATACACATATAATAAATGCATTCATTCCTATATACACATATAATACATGCATTCATTCCTATATACACATATAATACATGCATTCATCCCTATATACACATATAATACATGCATTCATCCCTATATACACATATAATACATACATTCATTCATAGCCCGCCGCTTTGTTTGTCTCATTTTACATACGTGGAGTGCCACATAGATCCGTGTTGTGGAGTCATCTGGTGGTGTATTCCATAGATCCGTGTTGTGGAGTCATCTGGTGGTGTATTCCATAGATCCGTGTTGTGGAGTCATCTGGTGGTGTATTCCATAGATCCGTGTTGTGGAGTCATCTGGTGGTGTATTCCATAGATCCGTGTTGTGGAGTCATCTGGTGGTGTATTCCATAGATCCGTGTTGTGGAGTCATCTGGTGGTGTATTCCATAGATCCGTGTTGTGGAGTCATCTGGTGGTGTATTCCATAGATCCGTGTTGTGGAGTCATCTGGTGGTGTATTCCATAGATCTGTGGGGTAGGGGAGGGGTCTAACTAAGCAAAAGTATATATGTCGGGGTCCTCGTAGCACCAGATTTAATTAAAACCAGTAAAAGAAGGGGGCCCTGTGGCAGTTGTGGGCCACTCCAGTTGTGGGTCACTCCAGTTGTGGGCCACTCCAGTTGTGGGTCACTCCAGTTGTGGGCCACTCCAGTTGTGGGTCACTCCACTTGTGGGTCACTCCAGTTGTGGGCCACTCCAGTTGTCTAGTTCTCCTACCCAAAAAGAAAGGCTTATGGCGTATTATTCAGCATGCAACCAAACAAGTAAGTCCAGTAAACTTGAGGTCATTCAGTAGTCCCAACAGTTTGGCTGAATTCCTAATCCCCAATAAGTCAACCTGTGACTGACACCACCAAACAACAACACTGGCTGACAGTTTATGTGACTGTACTTACTCCCTAGCGAGTTAATTAAATTTGTTGACAACTCGGCGATACTTCATACATGGCTGTCCCGTTCCTCTGTTTATTTACAAACAATCTAAAAAAATACTTTACACTAGGAAAAATAAGTTATTTTTTTTTAAATGTTAACATAATTATAAAGTAATGTTGACATACGAATCTGAAGTATTTCTCAGTACTGACTTTCATTGCAAACAGGGTATAGAACCATAATATTAGTTATAGGTTATCGAACAGGTTAGAATAGAACAATAAGTTTAGCTATAGGTTTTTAAAATAGAGTAGAATAGAACAATAAGATTAACTATAGTGTCGTATCCCACTTGTGCTCTAATTAAATCAGACAACACAACTCCTTGTATTGTAAAAGAATTAACTGAACTTTTAATGCATGATATATACAGATGAGAATATGATAATCCAATATAAACACTTGAGAAGATGAATCAATAAAACACATGTATAATTCTATACTTTATCACACACGATAAATACTATGATCAATATTCTATGAGAGATGTGGCAATAAATCACAAGTAGCTGCTATAACTTATAAACCAGTACACGAATCTATAACTATTATAACTCTAGACTGCACTGTCCACTTAGTCCTAGTATCCCTTTCCTGGGTCTCTAGTCTCTCTCTTGTGTGTGTCTCTGTCCCTCCAACAACCGTGGTAACTTCCCTATTTATAGGATATATCACCCCCGCATATTGCATCATTGGTGTGATTGCATCACTGGGGTGATTGCATCATTGGTGTGATTGCATCATTGGGGTGAATGCATCATTGGTGTGATTGCATCATTGGGTGATTGCATCATTGGGGTGATTGCATCATTGGGGTGATTGCATCATGCATGCCCGACCATGCAAGCACTTACCATACCAAATAAGGAAATACGCCATGACCAACAGTGTGCGGTAGCAAGGGATGGAACAATACCAAATAAGGCAATAACATGAAACGTAATTAAAGCTTAATCACAAGGGATAGGACACCCCCATTATCCCAAAAAAAAAATTCATTACCTAATGAAATTTTGGCAATATCAACAATTTTAAATAAAATCATTTAACATTACTTTCTTGCCATTGTTTATAGCATTACATGCTTATGATAGGCCTATATCATTATTAATTATTCTATTATTTCTCAATCTTTTCAATAAAACAAAACGTAATACATGTTAATCTTAAAAAAAATATAAATACAATTACATCTCTAGACAGATGTCAATAATAAACGAATGTGTAACAAACTTTGAAAAAAAAAATATATGGTTCTCCTTGAGTAGATGTGTAGTCCATCATCTCATCAACATCAGGACGACGACGGATATGCGTAACATGTTTCTTACTACACTCTGCTTCAATGACGTCAGATCAAAGTTAAGCACAAAAAAAAATCAATAATTGTCTCTTCACATAATAGTCTCTACACAAAATAGTCTCTACACAAAATAGTCTCTACACAAATTAAATGTCCATGGCAAAATTGTTTTCAGAGTGTTCACGTTTAAAATTGTCAGGATGACAATATGAGCAACGACTGCTCACAGTAACGATGAATTGTTCCATTAACTGCGACGAAAAGTTGAGCAAAGACTGCTCACAATAACGATGAATCGCTCCATTAACTGCGACGAAAAATTGAGCAAAGTGTGCTCAACGATAACTTGCGTCGATAAAAACAGTCTTGTGACATCAGCTCAGACAACAATAAGTTAATCAACGTACATTTGTGTGTGACAAAATCGTTAAGCATCTCAATGACGATGACGACAGCATAAAACTTCTCCATTTAAGTAGTAATCCACATTCATTAATTGTCTGTAGATGTCCCAATTATCATTCTCGACAATAGATCTGGTATATGATTGTTTGTACCCTTTATGTATTTAATCTGGAATTTGTAGTCAGTTAGTAACAAATGCCATCGCATGATTCTTGCATTATTTATTTCTTTTTGAGACGTTAATGATTTATGATCCACAAGTAAGGTAAATTCATTACCTAGTAAATATTTCTGTAGTTTTTGTACTGACCAGATTATGGCCAACGCTTCTAATTCAATAACAGAATAGTTTTTCTCTGCACAAGTCAGTTTTCTACTGATAAATTTCACAGGTCTGTTCTGTCCATCAATTTCAATCATTATACAAGCACCCAATCCTTTCCTTGAAGCATCTGTGGCAAGCATTATTGGTCTGTCTAAATCAAAAGGTACTTGTATCTGGTCACCTTTGAATTTGTCTATAATATCATTAAGTGCCTTCTGACACTGTTCTGACCAAATAATTTTGTTAGGTTGACTTTTCTTTGTTAACACTATCAAGGGTTCCAGTAGCTGAGAAAAGTTGTGAAAAAATCCTCGGTAAATTACAGAGTCCTAAGATGGCTCTCACTTCTTTGTGGTAGGTACTTTGATGTTTAAGACCTTTTCTTTTATCTCTTCTTGCATGCTGCAACCACCTCGTCCTATTTTAAAACCCAAAAAAATTATTTCTTGTTGACCTATTTTGCATTTCTCTGGTGCTACAGTTAATCCATTCTCTCGCAACCTGCCAAATACCGTCTCTAGTACGGTTAAATGATCTTCCCAGTTTTCAGTGAAAATACATTTATATCACTCACGTAGTGAACAATATTCTTCACACCTCTGAATATCTGCCTCATCATTATACTAAATTTAGCCGTGCTGTTAACTGGCGTTAAACTCGGCCACACATTGGAAATAATTGACAACTTCAATCAGGAAATATCTTTTCTTTTAGACATCAAAGCCAGTTTACAATTTAGTTCAACTACATTATTAGCTGTCTATTTCTTTGTACTTGGTGTTTCTCGGTCGATATGGCAGCAATTAACTATGTTTTTATTGACAGTCATTTATACATTTATTTAACAAAATCGAACAATGTAAATTAATTTACAACTTTATCTTATTGGGAGTGCGACAGATAAAGTAGTGCGTTGAGAAATCGATTTTAAAAGTATTGTATTGAGAAATCGATTAAAAATTTTTTTTATTAAAAAATAGATTTTAAGTATTGAATTGAAATTGATTTTAATAATATTGTACTTGAAATAAAGTTGTATGATGTATTTTTTGTGAAATTATTGGATTGAAGTATGGATTTTTTTGAAAAAAAAAAGATATTGTAATTTGCAAATCTATTTATATAGTATTGTAGAGATGAATGTTTGTCAGTTATTTATTTACCCCATGTTAGAAACGGGTAACTCAATTTATTCATTATTTGTTTTGTTTCATTTTGCAGCCAGCGCGACGTTTAAGTTCTGGGTCCATTACAAGTGATGCTGAAAGTGAAGGAACAGAACCTGATCCCCCTGTGGTCAGGAGGGGTCGAAGGTCAGCTATTTACGAAACAAAGGTAAGACATTCTTTTACCTTTCAAACTAACACATCAGTCGATTGAATTCAAAACGAATACATTGTGAAATAAATGTTTCAAAGAACGTATGAGAAATAAACGTTCCATTCGAAAACATTTTCTAGAGAAGAGTTTCGCAAAATTCACTTCCTTACAGGCGACTTTAAAAAATGCCCACAGCATGGCCTTCTGACACAGGCCATTTTAAGAAATTGACACATCATGGCCTTCTGACACAGGCCATTTTAAGAAATTGACACATCATGGCATTCTGACACAGGCCATTTTAAGAGATGGACACATCATGGCCTTCTGACACAGGCCATTTTAAGAAATTGACACATCATGGCCTTCTGACACAGGCCATTTTGAGAAATTGCCACATCATGGCCTTCTGACACAGGCCATTTTAAGAAATTGCCACATCATGGCCTTCTGACACAGGCCATTTTAAGAAAATGCCACATCATGGCCTTCTGACAAAGGCCATTTTAAGAAATTGACATATCATGGCCTCCTGACACAGGCCATTTTAAGAAATTGCCACATCATGGCCTCCTCCCACAACTTTTTTAGGCTAAAATGAATTGCGACTTTCTCGTGAAGGCAATGGAAGCGATGAATAAAAATAAACGATATATTTATTTGATGCATTTTTACATTTTTGTTGGTTTATTTTGTCGAATTTTTAAAAAATTTTAACCAATAAATTCTCACACTAAATTATCAGAGATAATAAGACTATGAAATTTACTTACAATATACCAATGGCCGCTTGCAGCCGCTTTATTGAACACGTTTATTGCACAATCAAAATGATATTTACTGGCCGAATTAAGCGGAATTTGGCCGAAAATTTCTAGTTTGCGGAACACTCCTGTAGAATAATGAGTGTGCTTGCATGTGGGTTTGTGATTACTTAAGATTAAAACTGTGGCAGCTTTTTGGACAGCGCCACAGCACGCAGTAGGTGCATGTGAACAGAGCACGGTCATAGGCATAAACTTTCGGTGATATATCGGGGCTTTCTAGACAACAAATTGATGGTAATTAATATTGGAGCTGCCTTATGGCTCTAGGAGCCCTAAACACAATGTTCACATACAATGCCATTCATTTAAATACAAGGACTTAGGGTGGAGTAAAAAAAAAATATTTTTTTATTCTAATAGCTCAAAATGGTTGCCAAATGGTCTAAGTAGTTATGGCCTAAAATATCTTTTATGTAGTGTAACGTTTACCGGTGCCCCAAAGGCCTTCAAATTTTAAAGGATACAAATTTTAAGCAATATAATATTTTTGAATGAAATCAACATCTCAAAAGTGATATTCGTAATGTTAATGTGCAAATATGAACTGCTGAACTAAATTATGTTTATGAATTAACAATTGACAATAAATCAGGATCGTCGATATTTCATAAGGCAGGGGACAAATAACTTGACAGAAAGATGGTCTTCAACAAGTGCCTGTCACCATCTTTGTACGACGGTTTTGTTTTAATGTCAAACCAAACAGGGCCATAAACCCTTACAATATAAGTTGAAGTTCTTGTAAATCAAATGACTGAGATATCGTTGCAATATACAAACGAAGAATCCTGTTCGCCTTTGTCAACCGGCGTGCATGAGACAATTTGCAAGGATTGCGGCGAGCAAGGTCATTGGAACAGTTTGTATACAGTGGGCCTGTATACATGTGTGGTTTTAAATAATACTGTGTCTATGTCTATACATGTGTGGTTGTAAATAATACTTTGTCTAGATCTATACATGTGTGGTTTTAAATATTACTGTGACTAGGTCTATACATGTGTGGTTGTAAATAATACTGTGACTGGATATATACATTGCATGGAAATTTTCTTTTAGTTCATTTTTTATTATTTGTCCAGTGTTGTTTAAAAAGTATTGGTCAAATCGGCCAAATGCCGGACCTGATATGTGTATACAATTGTCCAATATAACACGTGGTATAAAACACACACAAGTATTGCACCGTACTGTTATGTATTAAAGTTTTTTCTAATCTAAGAAACTTATCTGACGAGTTTTGTTGATTAATTTTGACCCGGTTCTGGAATATCTGCCATTTTTCTGAATCCTGGGTCAATACGACCAGTTTCACACCTGCACTAAATGAATTAATATATGAACCGCTAACAACTTGCTGATTACTTACAAATCATAGCTGTCAAGCAACATATTAAACTATGAAGGAAATGAACGGTGCACCCTACTACGGTGCATTGATTATTGATTAATGTATTACAAAGTTTAACTGATCTGTTTCCTTGTTAGCATCGCGAGCCCTTAAATACGTATTCAGGCTTTAAGATATTTGTAGACATGTAGATCATTGACATCTGTGGGTCATCTGTAAATGGTGACTGGTGTTTGTAAATCATGGCTAGTAATAATTTGTAAAGCATTGGAAACATTCTGCGAATAATGGATAGCATGTATCTGTCAGCAATGGGTTGTGAATATCTGTCAGTCAGGGTTTGCGGTCATCTGTCAGTCATGGTTTGCGGTCATCTGTCAGTCATGGTATAGTGGTCCTCTGTCAGTCATGGACTCATGGTATGTGGTCATCTGCCAGTCATGATTTGCGGTAATGTCTATAGATTCAGAATGGTGGGAAAGGTAATAACGAATATTGAAAAGGGGGAAATTTCAATTACATCTATAACCTGGGTCGTCATAAACTTAGTAACTGATACTTTTGAAACATCAATTTCTAGCCAACTACATTAAACGAAAGATCGCCACCGGGACCACTGCATGCCACTGATATACCATTACATACCACTGATATACCACTGCATACCATTACATACCACTGATATACCACTGCATGCCACTGCATACCACTGCATACCACTGCATGCCACTGCATACCATTACATACCACTGATATACCACTGCATGCCACTGCATACCATTACATACCACTGATATACCACTGCATGCCACTGCATGCCAATGCATACCATTACATACCACTGATATACCATTACATACCGCTGATAAACCACTGCATGCCACTGATATACCACTGCATGCCACTGCATACCATTACATACCACTAATATACCAGTGCATGCCACTGCATACCATTACATACCACTGATATACCACTGCATACCACTGATATACCACTGCATACCACTGCATGCCACTGCAAACCACAGCATACCACTGCAAACCACAGCATACCACTACATACCACTGCATGCCGCTGCATTCCACTGCATGCCACTGCAAACCACAGCATACCACTGCATACCTTTTCCCATACCTATTGGGGTAAGCGTTCTACCGGGTTCATGAAAAACTTACTAGCTATATATCTTCGGCCAGTATTATATATAAATATATTTTTAAAAGCAATTATGTTATGATCTGGTAGCAATGCAATGTCAGTAAACTTAGTTTTGTAACAATGTACTGCCCTTAATGGGCGACTGATGGTCGAGCGTCGTACAGTTAGAATTTCGACTTTTGAGTTTTGGGTTCGATCATCATGGGAATTGTTCTCGGTCGTGACTAAATTGTTAGAAATTTCCCAAATTCCAACCAGGTATATGACCTAATTTGGGGAAGTGAGGGCGGTTGGATACTATGCTAAACACAGAATCCCTTTATATGTCGTGGTTACAGGAACAGATGAATGTAGAATTTATCTGCCCGGATGTCCTTCATGGCTGAGGAAACTTTACTTTTTACTTTACTTTTGCTCTTAAGTTTTGTAAACAACATTCGGTCCTTTTTTCCTTTTAAACCATGCTGTGTTTTGATGTTCTACAGGCAATGCTTTGTCCTTATGTTTGTACACAAACCTGATAATGTAAAACGATCTGCATACAATGAATCAGAAAATGTCATTCTGAGTAAAAAAAAATACCCCCCCCCCCTCCAATACCCGCTGTTACTTTCAAGCTTGTGAAGCTGGACAAAATAAACACAATGAGAAAGCCATTGCAATAGCTGATAGCCAATCACATTGTCGCTTGATTCAACAGTAGGAGACACTTGAAATTAGGATTTTTTTTCATTATTGCCACCTTTCATTTTGTTCTAAAAACTCTCAGGGCTGTTTCAAGACGACGTAGAGTAAAATGGAAATAAAAGTCCAGATATCTCTTCTATATATTTATCAACTTATCATAAAGTCTTCATCAACTTATTACAACAATTAATTCGTGATTATGATTTGTGTATCAGAAATATTGTAAAAATTGTTCAATATTCATTTAAATGGGCGGTTGGCCACAAAGTTAAGAAGACGTTAGTCGACATGACGTTCTCCGGTTTGATCCACGGTGAGTTGACCCCTAGTGAGTTGATCCCTAGTGAGATGATCCCAATTTGAGTTGGTCCCCATGTGAGTTGATCCCCAATGATTTTTATTTCCATGTGAGTTGAACCCTGGTGAGTTGATAGCCGGTGAGTTGATTGTGATTTGTTCAGCTCTAGACCAAGTAGTTTAAAATAAGTACTTGACATGAATGATTGTAGGGTAAAGGAAACAGGTGATCTGTACAATCCTAGCCCCAGTGGTCCTCTTGCCCTTAAGGAAATATTATCTTACATGGCTATTAAGATGCACAGTGGCGGATCCCAAACTTTTCTCTGAGTCATCAGACCTTTTTTAAAATGGCGACTTGAACCCGTAACCCTGTATCGAATGAGTAGAAAATGTTTAGATGATGAGATTCTTTATGGGGAATGACACACACCTTTTGTTACATCAAGTTCTAATTGAATTCAGAATGTATATATATATAAGTGTGTGTGTGTGTGTATTTATATTTTTCTTTGGTAATAAAACTTCATTTGTGAAATTTTTCTTAAGGCGTTTTTACTTCCGATCCAGTAAACATTAATTAGAAATTTCCTTCCATCGCTAACTGATGACTGTAAAGGTAGGCTGACGCATGGAGATTAAATCTCAAATGAATTTCGTTTCATGCAATTAACTAAAAAAAAAACTATATTATTAATGAATGCTTAAAAAGCAATTTTCTTTAATAATTCGAATGTATTAAATGTCTCAAATGGGTAGCGAAAGGAAAGAAGAGTCCCAAATCGTTTTGTGGCAAATAGTGAAATATTTATTTATTGATAACTTTGGCATCCTCTTGTGAAAACACATGTTTCTTACATTTTTATTTCATCTTAGCTAAGACTACTTAAAATCAACATAGGAAGGTAACATTTTCAAGTTATGTCAATGTTTGTAGAACTGTGTACCACGTGCATTTACTGGGAGTCTTCGCGTGCATTGACTAGGTGTCTTCGCGTGCATTGACTAGGAGTCATCGCGTGCATTGACTAGGAGTCTTCGCGTGCATTGACTAGGAGTCTTCACGTGCATTGACTAGGAGTCTTCGCGTGCATTGACTAGGAGTCATCGCGTGCATTGACTAGGAGTCTTCGCGTGCATTGACTAGGATTCTTCACGTGCATTGACTATGAGTCTTCGCGTGTATTGACTAGGAGTCTTCGCGTGCATTGACTAGGAGTCTTCGCGTGCATTGATTACGAGTTTTCGCGTGCATTGACTAGGAGTCTCCGCGTGCATTGACTAGGAGTCTTCGCGTGCATTGACTAGGAGTTTTCGCGTGCATTGACTAGGAGTCTTTGCGTGTATTGACTAGGAGTTTTCGCGTGCATTGACTAGGAGTCTTCGCGTGCATTGATTACGAGTTTTCGCGTGCATTGACTAGGAGTCTCCGCGTGCATTGACTAGGAGTCTTCGCGTGCATTGACTAGGAGTTTTCGCGTGCATTGACTAGGAGTCTTTGCGTGCATTGACTAGGAGTTTTCGCGTGCATTGACTAGGAGTCTTCGCGTACATTGACTAGGAGTCTTCGCGCGCATTGACTAGGAGTTTTCGCGTGCATTGACTAGGAGTTTTCGCGTGCATTGACTAGGAGTTTTCGCGTGCAGTGGAGGGTCAAGAAATTTAGGAAAATAATAAGACTACTTAAAAAAAAAATCAACAGAACTTTTCATAAACATAAACATAAACACAAACACATTGAACATGTAAAACATTGGGTAGACCAAAGGAAAATGTTTTTTTTTAAAGGTTGTGTGTGTAAAAATGTTTAAAAAACCACTCAGGTCCCCCAGAAACAATTAAAGCTAACTTGCGAGATAGACATGCTCATGTTTAAGAGAATCAACTCATGATTGAATCCTTTACTCTATGTACGAGAATCGACTCATTGTTGAAACCTGTACTCATTACACGAGAACCAACTCTTACTAGAAATCATCGGCTACTAACAACATGAAACCAGTTTTATTCCAAGAAACTTGTACATTTGAAAGAGACAGACTCAAAGTTTCGTATGCAAGGTTGGACATCTTATAAACTGCAGGTCACATTTCACATAAGGTCCGGAACAAGAGCAGACGTGTTGAGTGCTTATCTGAAGCAATATGAAAACGTATTAACCTCATCAATGGGAGGAACTAGGAGTGGGTATGGGAGCGCTGGTCGGACCAAACACCATTACTGTACGTATTTGACCCGCGGGCATTAGTTAGCCCATCTCTGGTCTAGTGGCAGTTTCCTCTAATATTGTCTTAAGACGCATTTATGAAAATATGCTGCAATACTATTTTTTTTTTACTTAGCTGTTTGCTTTGTGTTGTTTAATGAGTTGTTTAATTCCACTGTCCAGCATACGTTTGGGTACTCTGTTATTTATTGGTCGACTTCTAAGCCGAAGGCTTGTGTTGTACGGATAAATCTCTCCTCCAGAGGCGGCCTAATGCGGCTTAGTTTGTGCGGGTCCCAGTGTGCCAGTTTTCTATTATTAAATTAGTTGACTACATCTTGATACACTGACAAGGGTGTGGCCCTGCAAAGTGTTAGTACTAATATGAAAACAGAAAAACCTGGGAGCAGTCTATGCGGACCTCTTGTAGTGTCTCCTCTGATCTTGACCTCTTGTAGTGTCTCTTCTGATCTTGACCTGTTGTAATGTCTCCTCTGATCTTGACCTCTTGTAGTGTCTCCTCTGATCTTGACCTCTTGTAGTGTCTCCTCCGATCTTGACCTGTTATAGTGTCTCCTCTGATCTTGACCTGTTGTAGTGTCTCCTCTGATCTTGACTTTCATTTTTATGTTTGATAAAAAGACAATGTTGGTTTATTTTATTTTGTGCAACCTTTCAAAAATGGTGAATTATTTTTCGACTATCTATTTTGCTTAATAGATATCTTTAGGCTATATGTTTACTCTCTGTAATAGAGTGTCGTCATATAAAATAATAACAGTTAACTTCCAATGCTTTAGTGATCGAAGACACAAGTAAAAAATATAGCAGCGATATCAAATAGAAGTACGAGAACGGCACACATTTGATTGATTTCATGTATAAACAATTGCTTCAAAAATACATGTGTATGTGTGTGTGTATGTGTGTGTGGGGGGTCGGAAGTGTACCAGTGACGTGAGTTACAGGAAACCATCTTGGGCCACAATCTATTTATTGATAAACAGTTACAGCAAGCATTGACAAGGGAATTACCCTTACGACAGCAATTATGAAGCAGTATCATGACATGACACATCCGGTGTATATGTCTGGTGCAAGATGGGGACTCACTGACGTGAAGCATCAGATCCAGACATGGGTTTGTTGTGGGAATAGAATCAAACCCTGCAATGCAAAGCCTACATAATCATCATAATAAAATATGTACAAGATTATCTGTGGAATACAAAGAAACAAAACAAAAAATAACAACGGCTAAAATCGACATTCACAGTTTAATAATGATAGTAATAAAATGAGCATTTAGAAGAAGCTGATAACGATATCGATTCTTTCCTTTTAACCTTTCCATTGATAAAAATCTACTTCTGGCGTGGTAGAGCAGGAGAGACAGGGATGTACACGCCGTGGTCTCCCCTTGAGAGATGTCGATTATGAACTCAAATATTCTCCAGATTTTTTACGTTTTTTATCTTTCGTCTCTGTCTTTGTAAAATAGATGAGGCTTTGAGAATTTTGCTGGTTTTTTTATTTTTTCCTCCTTAATACTTTGAAACCGTAAGCTAATTCAGAAGCTTTGGCTATTGGCTGTTAACCTCATTTTTAACACATTTTTTTTGTTTATTTTACAAGATATTACTTTATTGTGTGGGGGAGGGATTGTAAAGTTTATCTGGTGGTACGTGTAGCTCATGATGTCAAAAATTGAGTAGTCTATTACATTGTTGGGATCAATTGGGATCTTTATTTTCTTGACATCGATACGATTTAGCATATTACTGACATATTACTAACATATGTCTTTCATATTCTGACACATTACCTTTTGTTGACTTTGATTCAGTTTGGCATACTGTTTATGACAATATATACATATATTTTTATAAGAATATTTAATTCTAAAAATACAAGTCCATGTGTGTCTAGCACACTTAACATACTTGACGACTTGAGGCTATCATAAATAAAAATGTCAATGAAGAATAATTCTGCTTCCGTTACTACGGTTGGAATCTTAACTTTTTTTTACTAGTATACGTGTGTTTATTAAGTGAATTTTTGAGTCCATTTCATATCTAGTTGAGTCTAGTTCTAGTTGAGTCTAGTTCATATCTAGTTGAGTCCAGTTCATATCTAGTTGAGTCTAGTACTAGTTGAGTCCAGTTCATATCTATTTTATTCTAGTTCTTGTTGAGTCCATTTCATATCTAGTTGAGTCTAGTTCTAGTTGAGTCTAGTTCATATCTAGTTGAGTCGAGTTCATATCTAGTTGAGTCTAGTTCTAGTTGAGTCCAGTTCATGTCTAGTTGAGTCTAGTTCTAGTAGGGTCCAGTTCATATCTAGTTGAGTCCAGTTCGTATCTATTTGAGTCTAGTTCTATTTGAGTCCAGTTCATATCTAGTTCAGTCTAGTTCTAGTTGAGTCTAGTTCATATCTAGTTGAGTCGAGTTCATATCTAGTTGATTCTAGTTCTAGTTGAGTCCAGTTCATATCTAGTTGAGTCTATTTCAATTGAGTCCAGTTCATATCTAAATAAGTCCTCACTTTTTTGTTCACTCTTTGAAATTGAAAAAAAAAAAATTGATCTTTCAATGTCAATATTTAATCTGTCTTTGTCAATAATTTATATGTCACTGTCGGTCGATATTTAATCTATCTTTGTCAATAAGTTAGATGTCACTGTCGATATTTAACCTGTCTTTATCAATAATTTATATGTCACTGTCGATATTTAATCTGTCTTTGTCAATAATTTATATGTCACTGTCGATATTTAATCTGTATTTGTCAATAATTTATATGTCACTGTCGATATGTAATCTGTCTTTGTCAATAGTTTATATGTCACTGTCTATATTTAACCTGTCTTTGTCAATAATTTATATGTCACTGTCGATATTTAATCTGTATTTGTCAATAATTTATATGTCACTGTCGATATGTAATCTGTCTTTGTCAATAGTTTATATGTCACTGTCTATATTTAACCTGTCTTTGTCAATAATTTATATGTCACTGTCGATATTCAACCTGTCTTTGTCAATAATTTATATGTCACTGTCGATATTTAACCTGTCTTTGTCAATAATTTATATGTCACTGTCGATATTCAACCTGTCTTTGCCAATAATTTATATGTCACTGTCGATATTCAACCTGTCTTTGCCAATAATTTATATGTCACTGTCGATATTCAACCTGTCTTTGCCAATAATTTATATGTCACTGTCGATATTCAACCTGTCTTTGTCAATAATTTATATGTCACTGTCGATATTCAACCTGTCTTTGCCAATAATTTATATGTCACTGTCGATATTCAACCTGTATTTGAAAACAAGTCGCAGCCTTTATCTTTACCATTTCCTGGTTTATTCTAATTTTTCTTTCCACCCACCCCCCCACCCTCCTACCCGGGGTCACAATAATCACTGTAGCATCCCGTCGGGCTTACTGGCGGATATGACGTCATTTAACCGCAGCAGTTAGTTTTTCTTTGATCACTGAGGTTTGATTAACTATTGATTCCCCCAGACCCGTCCGCCATTGTACTCCAGCAAGGAGGTTGGATGACCGCGGCTAGCTGTGGGTAATAACCTGGATATATGTCCGTCATCAAAACTCACTAAAGGGGAAGTAACAGCTCGAAGACCTGACACAGGCTGAGAAAGTCGTATTAGAAACTGGTTCCTGACAGACACGACTACAGACACACAAATTCTTGGAATACAGACTTAGGGAAATCGTAGAATGAAGACACAAAAAGTCTTATAACCTTTTTGCATGTGCCATCATCTTGCATACAAAGTCAGACTAATTTAAGTTTTTTAACTGAACCATGAATCTGAAACGATTTCATATAAGAGCCGAACACTAAAAAATGCATAATCAAAGATTTAATGCAATGTCAAATAATTTATAACATAACAGTTATCTGAAGAAAAAATAATCATTTCTTATATTTACAAAATCATTTCTTATATTTTTTTTTATGAAAAGTATTCTGATTTTCTATAATTCAATGATTGATTATGATCTTTGATGATGTCAGGAGAAAAAAATAATTTGTTTGTATTCGGTTACTAAACTAGACAGGATTATGAGTAAATGTAAGTTTTTCAAAATGGTTGCATGACAACAAGTTTCGTAGCTTGTACAATCTGAAGATTGTATATCGCCACCTTGAGATGTCAGCAAATAACAACATATGTACTGTATGTTGACATGTGTACCGTATGTCTTGTACAGTATTTCGATATGTGTACAGTATGTCTTGTACAGTATGTCTTGTACAGTATGTCGATATGTGTACAGTTTGTCAATATTTATACAGTATGCCTCTTATAGTATTTCTATATGTGTACTGTATGTCAATATGTGTACAGTATGTCAGTATGTGTACAGTATGTCGATGTGTGTACAGTATGTCGATATGTGTACAGTATGTGTACAGTATGTCAATATGTGTACAGTATATCAATATGTGTACAGTGTGTCAATATGTGTACAGTATGTCAATATGTGTACAGTAAGTCAGCATGTGTACAGTATGCCTTGTACAGTGTGTTGATATGTGTACAATATGTCTTGTACAGTATGTCAGTATGTGTACAGTATGTCGATATGTGTACATTATGTCAGTATGTGTGCAGTATGTCGATATATGTACAGTATGTCAGTATGTGTACAGTATGTGGATATATGTACAGTATGTCAGTATGTGTACAGTATGTCAGTATGTGTACGGTATGTCTTGTACAGTGTGCCGATATGTGTACAGTATGTCTTGTACAGTATTTCGATATGTGTACAGTATGCCAATATGTGTTCAGTATGTCAGTATCTGTACAGTATATTAGTATGTGTACATTATGTCGATATATGTACAGTATGTCAGTATGTGTACAGTATGTCAGTATGTGTACAGTATGTCAGTGTGTGTACAGTATGTCAATATGTGTACAGTATGTCGGTATGTGTACAGTATGTCGATATGTGTACAGTATGTTGGTATGTGTACAGTATGTCAATATGTGTACAATATGTCTTGTACAGTGTGTCGATATATGTGCAATATGTCTTGTACAGTATGTCGATATGTGTACAGTATGTCAGTATGTGTACAATATGTCGATATGTGTACAGTATGTTGGTATGTGTACAGTATGTCTTGTACAGTGTGTCGATATGTGTACAATATGTTTTGTACAGTATGTCGATATGTGTACAGTATGTCAGTATGTGTACAGTATGTCGATATGTGTACAGTATGTCTTGTACAGTGTGTCGATATGTGTACAATATGTCTTGTACAGTATGTCGATATGTGTACAGTGTGTCAGTATGTGTACAGTATGTCAGTATGTGTACAGTATGTCAGTACTTGAACAGTATGTCGATATATGTGCAGTATGTTGATATGTGCACAGCATGTCTGTATGTGTACAGTATGTCTTGTACAGTGTGCCGATATGTGTACAATATGTCTTGTACAGTATGTCAGTATGTGTACAGTATGTCGATATGTGTACATTATGTCAGTATGTGTACAGTATGTCGATATATGTCAGTATGTGTACAGTATGTCGATATATGTCAGTATGTGTACAGTATGTCGATATATGTACAGTATGTCAGTATGTGTACAGTATGTCAGTATGTGTACGGTATGTCTTGTACAGTGTGCCGATATGTGTGCAATATGTCTTGTACAGTATTTCGGTATGTGTACAGTATGCCAATATATGTTCAGTATATCAGTATCTGTACAGTATATTAGTATGTGTACATTATGTCGATATATGTACAGTATGTCAGTATGTGTACAGTATGTCAGTATGTGTACAGTATGTCAGTGTGTACAGTATGTCAGTATGTGTACAGTATGTCGATATGTTTACAGTATGTTGGTATGTGTACAGTATGTCAGTATGTGTACAGTATGTCTTGTACAGTGTGTCGATATATGTGCAATATGTCTTGTACAGTATGTCGGTATGTGTACAGTATGTCGATATGTGTACAGTATGTTGGTATGTGTACAGTATGTCAGCATGTGTACAGTATGTCTTGTACAGTGTGTCGGTATGTGTTCAATATGTCTTGTACAGTATGTCGATATGTGTACAGTATGTCAGTATGTGTACAGTATGTTAGTGTGTGTACAGTGTGTCAGTATGTGTGCAGTATGTCAGTATGTGTACATTATGTCAGTATGTTAGTGTGTGTACAGTATGTCAGTATGTGAACAGTATGTCGGTAAATGTACAGTATGTTGATATGTGCACAGCATGTCGATGTGTGTACAGCATGTACCAATTTATTGTTATTCTTGCTGTATGTTGATATGTGTACAGCATGTCTGTATGTGTACAGTATGTCTTGTACAGTGTGCCAATATGTGTACAATATGTCTTAACAGTATGTCGATATGTGTACAGTATGCCAATATGTGTACAGTATATCTATATGTGTAAAGTATGTTGATATGTGCACAGCATGTCGATATATGTACAGCATGTACCAATTTATTGTTATTCTTGTTGTGTTTGTTCTATAAATGTGTCGGCCAAGTTCAAAACCTTATGGATGCTGTAAAAAAAGCTATTCCCCCCCCTCCAAACCATTGACGTTTTATTGAACTAATATTTTATACTAGCTGTACCCTGCAAAGCCTTTGCAGGAAGATAGACTTGTAAAGCCATTGTCGAACCTAGGAGTTGGGGGCCCTGCATTTTGACATTCGATACCATGACATGAGATTATGTACTTAATATTTAATGTAAAAAATAATTTTAGGGGCTCCCCTCAAGCTGGAGCCCGGTGGGACTTTCGATTTTGGAGTCCCCCTCCCCCAGTTACGCCTCTGTGTTAATTTTTTTTTAAGTTATGAAATAATTTAAAATCTAATTAGTTGTTGTTTCTTTTTCTTACAACATCCTAAAAGATAAATTATTTAAATTTTAAAAAATGTCAAAGAGATCTAATTAGTTACTTTTCATTAAAACAACTAAAAGGATATATTCTGGAAAAAAAAACAATAAAAAAAATGTCTCTGGGAGAAATCGAAACCGGAGAGTCTGCAAAAAAATATAATGCATGTCAAGTATTCCCCAGTAGAGAAAAAATAAATAAATACTTTCTACCTTTCTTTTAAGTACTGCAGTGAAGCAATGCAGCATCTGAAGTTCACCATCACATGGGCAATACATTAGACCCCAGCAATCAGGGCAAGACTAAAAGTAAATCACAGTCTTGTGGGCAACAACCTGACCGGTCAGACAGCCTGTTTTGATTGCCTCCGCCAACCGTTGTATTGGCTGTGTTGCTAATGTAACTTGTCCTCATTTTTAGTTGTTAAGGGGGGGGAATTTAAAATGAAAGTAATTTCAAAGGGAGATCATCGTAAAAATTCAAGATCAAAATATATTGTACGAAATACTTATACCTACACTGTACCCAGTCAGCCAGTACACACTTATACCAACACTGTACCTCAGTCAACCAGTACTTACTTATACCTACACTGTACCCCAGTCAACCAGTACTTACTTATACCAACACTCTACCCCAATCAACCATTACACACTTATACAAACACTGTACCCCAGTCAACCAGTACACACTTATACCAACACTGTATCCCAGCCAGCCAGTACTTACTTATACCAATACTGTACCCCAGTCAACCAGTACACACTTATACCAACACTGTACCCCAGTCAGCCAGTACACACTTATGCCAACACTGTACCCCAGTCAGCCAGTGCACACTTATACCAACACTGTACCCCAGTCAGCCAGTACACACTTATACCAACACCGTATCCCAGTCAGCCAGTACTTACTTATACCAATACTGTACCCAGCCAGCCAGTACTTACTTATACCAACACTGTACCCAGCCAGCCAATACTTACTTATACCAACATTGTACCTCAGTCAACCATTACACACTTATACCAACAATGTATCCCAATCAACCATTACACACTTATACCAACACTGTACCCCAGTCAGCCAGTACTTACTTATACCAACACTCTACCCCGATCAACCATTACACTCTTATACCAACACTGTACCCCAGTTAGCCAATACACACTTATACCAACACTGTACCCCAGTCAAAACGTACTTACTTATACCAACACTGTAACCCAGCCAACCAGTACACACTTATACCAACACTGTACCTCAGTCAACCAGTATTTACTTATACCAACACTCTACCCCAATCAACCATTACACACTTATACCAACACTGTACCTCAGTCAACCAGTATTTACTTATACCAACACTCTACCCCAATCAACCATTACACACTTATACCAACACTGCACCCCAGTCAACCAGTACACACTTATGCCAACACTGTATCCCAGTAAACCAGTACACACTTATACCAACACTGTACCCCAGTCAGCCAGTACACACTTATGCCAACACTGTACCCCAGTCAGCCAGTGCACACTTATACCAACACTGTACCCCAGCCAAAGCGTACTTACTTATACCAACACTGTACCCCAGTCAACCAGTACACACTTACACCAACACTGTACCTCAGTCAACCAGTACACACTTATACCAACACTGTATTTCAGTCAACTAGTACACACTTATACCAACACTGTAACCTAGTTAGCCAGTAAACACTGTATCCCAGTCAACCAGTACTTACTTATACCAACACTGTACCTCAGTCAACCAGTACTTACTTATACCAACACTGTACCCCAGTCAACCAGTACACACGTATACCAACACTGTACCCCAGTCAGCCAGTACACACTTATACCAACACTGTACCTCAGTCAACCAGTACACACTTATACCAACACTGTACCCCAGTCAACCAGTACACACTTATACCAACACTGTATCCCAGTCAGCCAGTACTTACTTATACCAATACTGTACCCAGCCAGCCAGTACTTACTTATACCAACACTGTACCCAGCCAGCCAATACTTACTTATACCAACATTGTACCTCAGTCAACCATTACACACTTATACCAACACTGTATCCCAATCAACGATTACACACTTATACCAACACTACGCCAGTCAGCCAATGCTTACTTATACCAACACTGTACCCCAGTCAATCAGTACACACTTATACCAACACTGTACCCCAGTCAGCCAGTACTTACTTACACCAACACTGTACCTCAGTCAACCATTACACACTTAAACAAACACTGTATCCCAATCAACCATTACACACTTATACCAACACTGTACCTCAGTCAACCATTACACACTTAAACCAACACTGTATCCCAATCAACCATTACACACTTATACCAACACTGTACCCCAGTCAGCCAGTACACACTTACACCAACACTGTATCCCAGTCAGCCAGTACTTACGTATACCAATACTGTACCCCGGCCAACCAGTACACACTTATACCAACACTGTACCCCAGTCAGCCAGTACACACTTATGCCAACACTGTATCCCATTCAGCCAGTACTTACTTATGCCAAGACTGTACCCAGCCAACCAGTACTTACTTATACCAACACTGTACCCAGCCAGCCAATACTTACTTATACCAACATTGTACCTCAGTCAACCATCACACACTTATACCAACACTGTATCCCAATCAACGATTACACACTTATACCAACACTACGCCAGTCAGCCAATGCTTACTTATACCAACACTGTATCCCAGTCAATCAGTACACACTTATACCAACACTGTACCCCAGTCAGCCAGTACAAACTTATACCAACACTCTACCCCAATCAACCATTACACTCTTATACCAACACTGTACCTCAGTCAACCAGTACACACTTATACCAACACTGCATTTCAGTCAACTAGTACACACTTATACCAACACTGTAACCTAGTTAGCTAGTAAACACTGTATCCCAGTCAACCAGTACTTACTTATACCAACACTGCACCCCAGTCAACCAGTACACACGTATACCAACACTGTACCCCAGTCAGCCAGTACATACCTATACCAACACTGTACCCCAGTCAACCAGTACACACGTATACCAACACTGTACCTAAGTCAACCAGTACTTACTTATACCAACACTGTACCCCAGTTAGCCAGTACATACTTATACCAACACAGTACCCCAGTCAAGCAGTATTTACTTATACCAACACTGTAGCCCAGTCAGCCAGTACACACTTATACCAACACTGTACCCCAGTCAGCCAATACACACTTATACCAACACTGTACCCCAGTCAGCCTGCACACACTTATACCAACACTGTACCCCAGCCAACCAATACACACTTATACCAACACTGTTCCCCAGTCAGCCAGTACTTACTTATACCAACACTTACCCCAGTCAGCCAGTACTTACTTATACCAACACTGTACCCGAGTCAACCAGTACTTACTTATACCAACACTGTACCCCAGTAAACCAGTACACACTTATACCAACACTGTATTTCAGTCAACTAGTACACACATACCAACACTGTAACCTAGTTAGCCAGTAAACACTGTATCCCAGTCAACCAGTACTTACTTATACCAACACTGTACCTCAGTCAACCAGTACTTACTTATACCAACACTGTACCCCAGTCAACCAGTACACACGTATACCAACACTGTATCCCAGTCAGCAAATACATACTTATACCGACACTGTACCCCAGTCAGCCAGTACATACCTATACCAACACTGTACCCCAGTCAACCAATACACACTTACACCAACACTGTACCTCAGTCAACCAGTACACACTTATACCAACACTGTACCCCAGTCAGCCAATACACACTTATACCAACACTGTACCCCAGTCAAAACGTACTTACTTATACCAACACTGTACCCCAGTCAACCAGTACACACTAATACCAACACTGTACCCCACTAAACCAGTACACACTTATACCAATACTGTACCTCAGTCAACCAGTACACACTTACACCAACACTGTATCCCAGTCAGCCTGTACATACTTATACCAACACTGTACCCCAGCCAACCAATACACACTTATACCAACACTGTACCGCAGCCAACCAGTACACATTTATACCAACACTGTATCCAGTCAGCCAGTACTTACTTATACCAACACTGTACCCCAGTCAACCAGTACACACTTATACCAACACTGTACCCAGCCAGCCAGTACTTACTTATACCAACACTGTACCCCAGTCAACCAGTACACACTTATACCAACACTGTACCCCAGTCAGCCAGTACTTACTTATACCAACACTGTACCCCAGTCAATCAGTACTATTTTATACCAACACTGAACCCCAGCCAGCCAACACATACTTATACCAACACTGTACCCCAGTCAAAGCGTACTTACTTATACCAACACTGTACCCCAGTCAACCAGTACACACTTATACCAACACTGTACCCCAGTCAACCAGTACACACTTATACCAACACTGTACCTCAGTCAACCAGTACACACTTATACCAACACTGTATTTCAGTCAACTAGTACACACTTATACCAACACTGTAACCTAGTTAGCCAGTAAACACTGTATCCCAGTCAACCAGTACTTACTTATACCAACACTGTACCCCAGTCAGCCACCCCAGTCAGCCAATACACACTTATACCAACACTGTACCCCAGTCAGCCAGTACACACTTATACCAACACTGTACCTCAGTCAACCAGTACACACTTATACCAACACTGTACCCCAGTCAACCAGTACACACTTATACCAACACTCTATCCCAGTCAGCCAGTACTTACTTATACCAATACTGTACCCAGCCAGCCAGTACTTACTTATACCAACACTGTACCCAGCCAGCCAATACTTACTTATACCAACATTGTACCTCAGTCAACCATTACACACTTATACCAACACTGTATCCCAATCAACGATTACACACTTATACCAACACTACGCCAGTCAGCCAATGCTTACTTATACCAACACTGTACCCCAGTCAATCAGTACACACTTATACCAACACTGTACCCCAGTCAGCCAGTACTTACTTACACCAACACTGTACCTCAGTCAACCATTACACACTTAAACAAACACTGTATCCCAATCAACCATTACACACTTATACCAACACTGTACCTCAGTCAACCATTACACACTTAAACCAACACTGTATCCCAATCAACCATTACACACTTATACCAACACTGTACCCCAGTCAGCCAGTACACACTTACACCAACACTGTATCCCAGTCAGCCAGTACTTACGTATACCAATACTGTACCCCGGCCAACCAGTACACACTTATACCAACACTGTACCCCAGTCAGCCAGTACACACTTATGCCAACACTGTACCCCAGTCAGCCAGTACTTACTTATGCCAACACTGTACCCAGCCAACCAGTACTTACTTATACCAACACTGTACCCAGCCAGCCAATACTTACTTATACCAACATTGTACCTCAGTCAACCATCACACACTTATACCAACACTGTATCCCAATCAACGATTACACACTTATACCAACACTACGCCAGTCAGCCAATGCTTACTTATACCAACACTGTATCCCAGTCAATCAGTACACACTTATACCAACACTGTACCCCAGTCAGCCAGTACTTACTTATACCAACACTCTACCCCAATCAACCATTACACTCTTATACCAACACTGTACCTCAGTCAACCAGTACACACTTATACCAACACTGCATTTCAGTCAACTAGTACACACTTATACCAACACTGTAACCTAGTTAGCTAGTAAACACTGTATCCCAGTCAACCAGTACTTACTTATACCAACACTGCACCCCAGTCAACCAGTACACACGTATACCAACACTGTACCCCAGTCAGCCAGTACATACCTATACCAACACTGTACCCCAGTCAACCAGTACACACGTATACCAACACTGTACCTAAGTCAACCAGTACTTACTTATACCAACACTGTACCCCAGTTAGCCAGTACATACTTATACCAACACAGTACCCCAGTCAAGCAGTATTTACTTATACCAACACTGTAGCCCAGTCAGCCAGTACACACTTATACCAACACTGTACCCCAGTCAGCCAATACACACTTATACCAACACTGTACCCCAGTCAGCCTGCACACACTTATACCAACACTGTACCCCAGCCAACCAATACACACACTTATACCAACACTGTTCCCCAGTCAGCCAGTACTTACTTATACCAACACTTACCCCAGTCAGCCAGTACTTACTTATACCAACACTGTACCCGAGTCAACCAGTACTTACTTATACCAACACTGTACCCCAGTAAACCAGTACACACTTATACCAACACTGTATTTCAGTCAACTAGTACACACATACCAACACTGTAACCTAGTTAGCCAGTAAACACTGTATCCCAGTCAACCAGTACTTACTTATACCAACACTGTACCTCAGTCAACCAGTACTTACTTATACCAACACTGTACCCCAGTCAACCAGTACACACGTATACCAACACTGTATCCCAGTCAGCAAATACATACTTATACCGACTCTGTACCCCAGTCAGCCAGCACATACCTATACCAACACTGTACCCCAGTCAACCAATACACACTTACACCAACACTGTACCTCAGTCAACCAGTACACACTTATACCAACACTGTACCCCAGTCAGCCAATACACACTTATACCAACACTGTACCCCAGTCAAAACGTACTTACTTATACCAACACTGTACCCCAGTCAACCAGTACACACTAATACCAACACTGTACCCCACTAAACCAGTACACACTTATACCAATACTGTACCTCAGTCAACCAGTACACACTTACACCAACACTGTATCCCAGTCAGCCTTTACATACTTATACCAACACTGTACCACAGCCAACCAATACACACTTATACCAACACTGTACCGCAGCCAACCAGTACACATTTATACCAACACTGTATCCAGTCAGCCAGTACTTACTTATACCAACACTGTACCCCAGTCAACCAGTACACACTTATACCAACACTGTACCCAGCCAGCCAGTACTTACTTATACCAACACTGTACCCCAGTCAACCAGTACACACTTATACAACACTGTACCCCAGTCAGCCAGTACTGCACTTATACCAACACTGTACCCCTGTAGTCAATCAGTACTATTTTATACCAACACTGAACCAGCCAGCCAACACATACCCTTATACACAACACTGTACCCCAGTCAAAGCGTACTTACTTATACCAACACTGTACCCCAGTCAACCAGTACACACTTATACCAACACTGTACCCCAGTCAACCAGTACACACTTATACCAACACTGTACCTCAGTCAACCAGTACACACTTATACCAACACTGTATTTCAGTCAACTAGTACACACTTATACCAACACTGTAACCTAGTTAGCCAGTAAACACTGTATCCCAGTCAACCAGTACTTACTTATACCAACACTGTACCCCAGTCAGCCACCCCAGTCAGCCAATACACACTTATACCAACACTGTACCGCAGTCAACCAGTACACATTTATACCAACACTGTACCCCAGTTAGCCAGTACACACTTATACTAACACTGTACCTCAGTCAACCAGTACTTAATTATACCTACACTGTACCCCAGTCAACTAGTACTTACTTATACCAACACTCTACCCCAATCAACCATTACACACTTATACCAACACTGCACCCCAGTCAACCAGTACACACTTATACCAACACTGTATCCCAGTCAGCCAGTACTTACTTATACCAACACTGTACCTCAGTCAACCAGTACACACTTATACCAACACTGTACCCCAGTCAGCCAGCACTTACTTATACCAACACTGTACCCCAGTCAACCATGACACACTTATACCAACACGGTGCCCCAGTCAGCCAGTACACACTTATACCAACACTGTACCCCAGTCAACCAGTACACACTTATACCAACACTTTACCCAGTCAGCCAGCACTTACTTATACCAACACTGCACCCCAGTCAACCAGTACACACTTATACCAACACTGTATCCCAGTCAGCCAGTACTTACTTATACCAACACTGTACCCCAGTCAACCAGTACACACTTATACCAACACTGTACCCTGTCAGCCAGTACTTACTTATACCAACACTGTACCCCAGTCAACCATGACACACTTATACCAACACTGTAACCCAATTAGCCAGTAAACACTGTATCCCAGTCAACCAGTACTTACTTATAGAAACACTGTACCTCAGTTAACCAGTACTTACTTATACCAACACTGTTCCCCAGTCAACCAGTACACACGTATACCAACACTGTACCCCAGCCAACCAATACACACTTATACCAACACTGTACCCCAGTCAATCAGTACACACTTATACCAACACAGTACCCCAGCCAGCCAGTACATACTTATACCAACACTTACCCCAATCAACCATTACTTACTTATACCAACACTGTACCCGAGTCACTCATGACACACTTATACCAACACTGTACCCCAGTCAACCATGACACACTTATACCAACACTGTGCCCCCGTCAGCCAGTACACACTTATACCAACACTGTACCCGAGTCAACCATGACACACTTATACCAACACTGTACCCAGTCAACCATGACACACTTATACCAACACTGTACCCCAGTCAACCAGTACACACTTATACCAACACTGTACCCCAGTAAACCAGTACACACTTATACCAACACTGTAACACAATTAGCCAGTAAACACTCTATCCCAGTCAACCAGTACTTACTTATAGCAACACTGTACCTCAGTTAACCAGTACTTACTTATACCAACACTGTTCCCCAGTCAACCAGTACACACGTATACCAACACTGTACCCCAGCCAACCAATACACACTTATACCAAAACTGTACCCCAGTCAACCAGTACACACTTATACCAACACAGTACCCCAGCCAGCCAGTACATACTTATACCAACACTTACCCCAATCAACCATTACTTACTTATACCAACACTGTACCCGATTCAACCATGACACACTTATACCAACACTGTAACCCAGTCAACCATGACACACTTATACCAACACTGTGCCCCCGTCAGCCAGTACACACTTATACCAACACTGTACCCGAGTCAACCATGACACACTTATACCAACACTGTACCCCAGTCAACCATGACACACTTATACCAACACTGTGCCCCCGTCAGCCAGTACACACTTATACCAACACTGTACCCCAGTCCGCTAGTGCACACTTATAACAACACTTTACCCAGTCAGCCAGCAATTACTTATACCAACACTGTACCCCAGTAAACCAGCACACACTTATACCAACACTGTACCCCAGTCAGCCAGTACTTACTTATACCAACACTGTACCCCAGTCAATCAGTACTAACTTATACCAACACTGTACCTCAGTCAACCATTACACATTTATACCAACACTGTACCCCAGTTAGCCAGTACTTACTTATACCAACACTCTACCCTAATCAACCATTACACACTTATACCAACACTGTACCCCAGTCAGCCAATACACACTTATACCAACACTGTACCCCAGTCAAAACGTACTTACTTATACCAACACTGTACCCCAGTCAACCAGTACACACTTATACCAACACTGTACCCCAGTAAACCAGTACACACTTATACCAACACTGTATTTCAGTCAACCAGTACACACTTATACCAACACTGTAACCCAATTAACCAGTAAACACTGTATCCCAGTCAACCAGTACTTACTTATACCAACACTGTTCCCCAGGCAACCAGTACACACGTATACCAACACTGTACCCCAGTCAGCCTGTACATACTTATACCAACACTGTACCCCAGCCAACCAATACACACTTATACCAACACTGTACCCCAATCAATCAGTACACACTTATACCAACACAGTACCCCAGCCATGCAGTACATACTTATACCAACACCGTACCCCAGTCAACCAGTACTTACTTATACCAACACTGTACCCCAGTCAGCCAGTACTTACTTATACCAACACTTACCCCAGTCAGCCAGTACTTACTTATACCAGCACTGTACCCGAGTCAACCAGTACTTACTTATACCAACACTGTACCTCAGTCAACCAGTACACACTTATACCAACACTTACCCCAGTCAGCCAGTACACACTTATACCAACACTGTACCCCAGTCAACCAGTACACACTAATACCATCACTATACTCCAGTACTATTCATACGTAGTCGGTAGTCATGTTCTAGAATGTTATGTCAACAACCAAGCGATGTATGTACAAACCAGACCAGCAGTCATTTTTCCATCAATAAATCACGTGTGTATTTAGACGTCTGTTCTCTCTCCTGGCTGGGTACACGGAACGTGACACAACGGACATGACATCTTTATTCCGTAAGGTTCTGGTGAAAAATATATATATATCCATTTCATTTTTTAAATAATCACTTTTTTCATGAAAATATCCAGCACTGACAGTATGCTAATTTCTGAGCTACATTTAGCGTTCTTTTAGCTGTCAACAGTATGAGATAAGCCTTAAACTTGTTTGCGCTACATAAATTGACATAAATATGTGAATATGACATGACGTTTGGTAGGAGGAAGTGCCGTGGTTTACATACTTTATGAGAGGGTCCACTTATGCTAGAAGATTTTCCTGCATCCTCTCAGCGCATACTGAACTTACTTTTGATAAATACATCACGATAAACTTAATTTCACTACATATGCATTCCATGCAACAGTTATACTCTAATTGTATTTTCACACCATAAGTATTGCATGTAATAATAATAGAAGAACTGTATGATCACTACATATGTATTGCATGTAATAATAATAGAAGTACTGTATGATCACTACATATGTATTGCATGTAATAATAATAGAAGAACTGTATGATCACTACATATGTATTGCATGTAATAATAATAGAAGAACAGTATGATCACTAGATATGTATTGCATGTAATAATAATAGAAGAACTATATGATCACTACATATGTATTGCATGTAATAATAATAAAAGAACTTTATGTTCACTACATATGTATTTTATGTAAAACTAATAGAAGGACTGTATGATCGATCACATTACGTCTAGAAGTCATTATAAAATGTAGACACTATTTTTTTCTGGCTACTCCCTGGTTCTTTTAAACAATGAATTCTCCCCCCTTCACACCCCCACCCCCCATCCAGTAGCCAGACTTCACGAAATCACCGAGTGGTGTTGATGTCACGCCGCGCTTCTGGTAGCTCACTCGGTGGAGAGCATCACTGCTCATTTGGTTCATCGGTGCCACCAGGTTCACCCCACCCTTTACCCCCCCCCACACACACACACTCACACACACACACACTCACACACACTCACACACACCACTTCCATCTTGTGTTAATTCAATGTATATGTCAAGTCAGTTAGAAGGGCGGGTGGAAATAAAATGTGTGTAGTACGTAATTATGGTCATCCCTTCTAGCGCTCTCCCTCTTCCATCTCCCCCCCCCATCACCCCCACCCCACCCCATCGTTCACGTTCAACGGTCAGCTGAGTTCTGGCGTGACACTTGTATAGAGTTCTGTTTACAGTGTGGCCGTGGATTTGTTATAAGGCTAGTGTACATCACCATACATAATTTATACTTTATCTCCATTGATGAGTTGATTTTTTTTGCTATCCACAGACACATCTCCATTATTCATAAAATATAAACCGGTGGCTCTAAACCTGAGTTGGTAACCCTCGTGTTAAAAAAAAATAGAAATTATTTTATGAATATGGGACACAGTTCATTATAACAAAGCGCCCGTTCGGGTATTAGTTTTAGAAAATAGCTTTTCTCTATGCCATGTCAATTGCAAGTCATTCTGAAATTATCCTCGATCTGAAAGAAAACATGATGTGACATCTGCCGGTGAAGCACTGGTTGTAACGATCAGCTGGTTGCCAGGCTATGGGTTTCGGTGATCAGGTGTTGAAACCCATTATTGATGATATAATGTCACGTTAGTTGTTAACTACAAGTGTCAAAACTAAATAGTCTCTACTCAAATTTCTGATAGAAGTTATCACATATATACATGGGGGAGGGACGGGGGGTGAGTCTAAGAGTGACCAATGTAGTACAACGTTCAATTCAAATTTCACAATAAAAAGACAAACATGTGACAGGTTGATATGGTGTTGTTTGTACTGAATATATTTATATGTTCATGTCACAGCTGTAACATATCATTACAGCCGGCTATTATAGTTCATGTCACAGCTGTAATATATCATTAAAGCCGGCTATTATAGTTCATGTCACAACTGTAACAAATCATTACAGCCGGTTATTATAGTTCATGTCACAGCTGTAACATATCATTACAGCCGGTTATTATAGTTCATGTCACAGGTGTAACATATCATTACAGCCGGCTATTATTGTTCATGTCACAGCTGTAACAAATCATCACAGCCGGTTATTATAGTTCATGTGACATCCACAGCTGTAACATATCATTACAGCCGGCTATTATAGTTCATGTCAAAGCTGTAACATATCATTACATCCGGCTATTATAATTCATGTCACAGCTACAACATATCATTACAGTTGCAGTACTTATGTATCAACTTTAAATATTATAAAATGATATAATGCTTCACAAAAAGCACAACAAAGTGAACTAAAATAACTATTTCATATTATTTGTTATGTAATCGCTGTGACAGTTAGGGGAGATTATTTTATTATTTCTTTTTATTACAATGTTTTAATTTCTGGAGTACATAGATCAGAGAAAATTATGTTCGTCCCATTATTTATATACACTGTTTTATATACACCATTGTACATACATTATTGTATATACCCTCTTATTGTAAATACATTATTGTATAAACACTATTGTGTATACACTACTTCCGCTATTAAGATTTCAAGGCTCTATTAATACCATTATTCAGAGACTATACCAAAAACCCAAACTGTCATAACGATTGTGTCGGTCATACACTATTGACCAGTGGGCCTTTTATTTTATCATGTATTTAGGGTATCTAGATTTAAAAATTAAAGTTCCCTTAGCCCTAACGGGCTATCGGGGCAGATGAAGTGTAGAATTCATCTGTTTCTATAACCTCGGCATATGAAGGGATTGTGTGGTTAGCACAACGCCCAGCCGCCTTTACTTCCCCAACTTAAGTCAGGTACCCATTTAAAGCTGGGTGGGCTTGTGGGACGACTTTGCATCAAATTTCACCTGGAAAAATTCCATGGGCCTCACCGAGGATCGAACCCAGGTCGACAGTCGAGTATCTACACCACTCGGCCATCCGTCCCACTTATCTAGATTTAGGATATCAATAAATCAATATATATATATATATATATATATATATGGGCTAATAAACTAGCCACGTCTGGACGCACTGGTCAAGCATTCAAAATATCTCGTCCAGTCCATGTGATGTCATCAGTTCAATACAACTAACCATACAACATCTCGTCCAGTCCATGTGACGTCATCAGCTCAATAGAACTAACCATACAACATCTCGTCCAGTCCATGTGATGTCATCAGTTCAATATGACCAACTATCTAACTCTTCCAGAAACGAATCAAATTTTCCAACTGGACAGAGCGCCAGCTGACCACAGCATAACTTGACCACATCACCACAGACAGCCTGACCAACAAAACCAACCAATGGTATAAAATCTATGGGTTCGTGTCCTACTTTCTGTGCCTGTCCTTCACGCAGTAAAACCATCTTAAGATAGACCCAGAGATGTTGCGTGTTTGATGTTGCGTAAAAATGTTACCAGCTTATTTCATCTCACAGCTTGGTTCAAGTTCAAGATGACCGTTTTATGGACAGGAGGAAATAAGTAGAAAAAAAAAGAAGCAAGCCAATCATTAAATATTATTCGCCTGACGTCATTTCCAATGGCTGGGGAAAATGGAGAACTTAGGAATTTGCTTTATATTTAAATATATATATATATATATATATATATATATATATATATATATAAAGTAATTGACTAGTAGTACTGATAATGCAATATTGACTGTGGATATATTTATATTGTATCTTTAAAATGTAACTTCACTAAATTTTGTAGCAAAGTAAGTGTTTTAAAACTGTAATCAACCTTCATTTTTTTCGTTTTTCGCTAATCAAACATTTTGTTTACCCAATGGTAAGAGTATCCTTTGAGCCTATTTTAAAATTTTGATTTGGAAATTCAGGTAATGTCTTCACAATAACGTATAGTAGCTAGTTGAGATTGTAACTATACTATAATGTCTTCACAGTAACGTATAGTAGCTAATTGAGATTGTAACTATATTATTTGATGCTGCTTGACTGGTTTATTTGAATTTACACAACAAAATTAGCTTATTATTTGTTGTTGTCTGATTGAGCTATTATGAAAAAGAAAACAAGTTGGAAGAGCAGTTATTTGTGTGGCGAAGACTGCAAGTTTGATAATTTATAATAAAAATGTGTCTTTTATTCTGAGACAGTTGGGGGTAAATGCAAAAATGTGTACACGACGTTACATTTCATTAAAATCATAAAATAATAGACAAAAAAAAATATGAACGACAATTATCACAAGAAATGTTTCCCTTCTAAAGCTGACACAGACATTCGGGTTAACCTGTTTCTCTAGCCGCGGCTATTCTATGGGATTTTGTGGTTAATACAATTCCTAGTCGTCTTTACTGTCCACAACAAATGTCAGGTACCCATTTGTAAGCTGGGTGGTCTTAGGAACATTGATCGGACACGAGAAAAATCCCGGAAACTCTGGGGCTCTGACCGCATCCTATAAATATGAACATTTTGTATTATGAACGATTTGTAATTTGAACAAATTTGTATTTTGAACAATTTGTATTTTGGACAAATTTGTATACAATTATCCAAAATAAAGAGAATTAATCGTATATGGATGTTTATCTAGGAGCTATATTTCAGTGATTTATCTCTTGTTTTGATTGATGCTTTCTTCAGTGGTTTATTTTCTTTTCATTAAGCCAATGTACATTCAGACTAACAACTTATTCCACATACATTTGGAACTTATCTGAATCATTTGTTATCATTTGAGAAATATTAAGCAGCATATCGTTATTGTGTTTTATAAACTAACACATTCTCACGAATATATGTTTTGCATACAACTATTCAGCACCATCTTAGATATGTTTTTAGAAATCATGTTTTAGTATAGTTTACATACGATTGTATTGAACACCGTGGTGAAAATATTTTGAAATCCCGACATCAACAACAGAAACACGTGTTGCTGGGTTAGTGTTGTATTTATTGCTCCCGTTATTTATCTCTCCCTTTCACATAAAAACACAATGTAATCTGCTTTGCGTGTTACCAACATTCAGCCTGCCTTGTTATAATAAAACATTCCACTTCCAATTTCATGTACTAGAATGAAAAAGAATGCATTTGTTTACGTTTATGACGCATTGACTTGGGTTTTAAAAAATAACAACAATGAATCTTGATTACTTGAATGTCTCACTTAGATGATTTCTTATTTACATTTGATTTATATAGGGTGATACTATCATTCAAAACTTTCTCCCGATATTTAAATATCAGGGCGTTGAAACTGAAAGTGATTCTAGATTTGTTTAGCAGCAACCAGCAGTTAAAAACATACAGAACACAACGCCCCATCATTTTTTAATGTTGTTTTTTTACTGCAAGGTTATGTTTATACCAATAATATAAAAGACCTGGTCAAATGAGATGTAATTATTGATGACCTGGTCAAATGAGATGTGGTTATTGATGGCCTGATCAAATGAGATGTGATTATGGATGACCTGGTCAAATGAGATGTGGTTATGGATGACCTGGTCAAATGAGATGTGGTTATTGATGACCTGGTCAAATGAGATGTGGTTATGGATGACCTGGTCAAATGAAATGTGGTTATTGATGACCTGGTCAAATGAGATGTGGTTATGGATGACCTGGTCAAATGGGTTGTGGTTATGGATGGCCTGGTCAAATGTGATGTGATTATGGATGACCTGGTCAAATGAGATGTGGTTATTGATGACCTGGTCAAATGAGATGTGGTTATTGATGACCTGGTCAAATGAGTTGTGGTTATAGATGGCCTGGTCAAATGATGTGTGATAATGGATGACCTGGTCAAATGATGTGTGGTAATGGATGACCTGGTCCAATGAGATGTGGTTATAGATGACCTGGTCAAATGATGGCGGTTATTAAAGAAGGGCACCAATATCCTCCCCACCAGTAGTGACTTTTCACCAGTAGCTGATAGGATCTAGGAGATAAACATCTTATCTTTCATAGAGTTTAAAATGTGGGATCCATGGGATTCAAAGGTATTTAACTAAACTCGATGGGAGTCAACCTGCGAAAAAGAAATTTAAAAAAATAGAGTTTAAAATGGTTTTAATTATAAAAATATACATAAATTTTTATTTGGACTAAAAGAACGCGAGCGCAAGTATGGATTATTATTTTTTTGTTCATTTATTTGTGAGGCCCACGCTTTTATTTAGTCGATAAAATTTATGTAAATATTTGCATGATTCAAGTCTATTTCTAATTTTTTAAATTGCATTTTTATATTTTATACTTGATAGAGTCAAAAGTATGTATCTTGTATTTGTTTGTATAGTTAACATAAACTAATATTTGTTGTGTGGTGAGAGACTAGAAAATATTTTATTTAGTTTTTTTACTTGATATTATTAGAAGAGTTTCACTTGCTTTTGAAAGTAAATTGTGTATACAATTTAAATAAATACTGCGCCAGACTAAAACAACCCAATAACTCCGAAACTCGGTAATTTATTGATTTGCCATAATCTCTTCATTAATTACCTCAGTACTTGAATGAGCTGCTAGAATTCATACCTTCATTAATAATCTCAGTACTTGAATGAGCTGCTATAATATCTTCATTAATTACCTCAGTAATTTATTGATTTCCAATAATCTCTTCATTAATTACCTCAGTACTTTGATTTGCAATATCCTCTTCATTATTTACCTCAGTACTTGAATGAGCTGTTATAATCTCTTCATTGATTTCATATCCATCTAACGCCACAGAGTGACCGAATTGAAAACACAGAAGAACTATTAACACCTTTTAACTTCATACTACTTTTGTTTTAGTTGAGTAAGGAAAGTATGCTGTTCCAATTTATGACATTGTCTGAACTAATTAGAAAAGTAGGTATTTAAAATTTATATTCATACCGATACACTTTATACGTGGACTATTTATTGCCAGATAGATGCCAGGCGGCGCTTGATTTATCGCAGTAGTGAGCAGACCAGAGTACAACAACAGAATCGTATGACTCCACCATACTATGACTTCACCATAGTATGACTCCACTACAGTATGACTTCACCGTAGTATGAACTCACTATAGTATGACTTCACCATAGTATGACTTCACCATAGTATGACTTCACCGTAGTATGACTTCACCGTAGTATGACTTCACTATAGTATGACTTCATTATAGTATGACTTCGCCATTGTATGACTTCACTATAGTATGACTTCACTATAGTATGATTTCCCCATAGTATGACTCCACCAAAGTATGACTTCACTATAGTATGATTTCCCTATAGTATGACTCCACCAAAGTTTGACTTCGTATTACGTATCCATGCATCATCAACAAGTAACATACAATGAATGTCACGTCACTTACGTATCCAAGCATCACCAGCAAGTTACATACAGTGAATGTCACGTCACTTACGTATCCAAGCATCACCAACAAGTTACATACAGTGAATGTCACGTCACTTTAAGTGTCCACTTATCAGTACATTTTATAGGCTGGTTATCATTCTTTCGAATTTTCAATTTATTCTGTTGCAAAGCATTCATGTTTTAGTATCACCCGGCATTCACATAGTTACCCACCCAAATATCAATATAAGTAAATATCAAATTAGACGAAGCATATATTATTGAAAATTCTCGTTATACATTGATCTATGAATACCTGTATGATGCATCGATTTATGAATACTTTCATTACATATTGTTCTATTAATACCTTTATTATATCTAGTTCTATAAATACCATCATTATATCTAGTTCTTTACATACCTTCATTATATCTAGTTCTATAAATACCATCATTATATCTAGTTCTATAAATAACTCTATTATACTCAGTCACTGTATAAAAGTACATGGGGTGGGGTGATTCCCTGAGATTGATGATGCACTACGACACTGACCCCGACCACACAGACGGCATAAGTTTACATCCTGCTGGTTTAGTTTGATCCCGTGTTGGGGTAAATGGTCGGACTAATAGATTTCCACCTGTCTAAAAGTCGGTAGTGAACAAAACCAAGAAAATAAATAGGAAAGAATCTTGTTCATTCAGAAAAGAAATGAAAATAGTTCAGGATTATTTATTACTACAATCAACCAACAGCTCATGTTATATGCCTACTGCACGGCTTTGAGTTATTATTGCATTTCTAGAATCGCCTATTAATAAACTACGACGCTAAATTCAAGGTAACTCTATGCAACGTTCCAGGTTTCATTGGGTTTTTAACTGTGCAAAACACATCTTGTATTTAGTAAGCCCAATTTAGACGTTTAAAGATTTCCTTCACTTAAAATTATTTTTACTTAAATTTGTCTTGTACTTAATGAAATATTCTAATAAGGTGTGGCCGATTGTGTGTCAGATTTAGCCAAATCTTTTTCATCAATAATGTGCTTGAGATACACCAATAAAATCAATAGTAAACTCAATACATAGACCAGATCTGATAAAGGTCTGACTTTGTAACTATTTTTAGTGGTAAAGTTTCTTAAGTTCATAATGTATATAATTCCATGAAACCAACAGGCAGTGGCGTGTGAGCTTGACATGCGCCCAGGGCACATTACATTTTTAGCGCCCCCCATTCGAGAACTATGTAATATTATATGTAAAATATACCATTTGGAGCCCTTTTGTGTGTTGTGCCCGGGGTATGATGACCCCCTTGCCACCCTCACTACGCCACTGCCTACTTGCGACTTCCATTATTTTATTTCACGCAGCCAAGTTTCAAATTTTAAGAAACACTGGGCAGTACATGAATTCTGCAATTTAGTCTGATGAATACATCAAAAGATCTGCTCTGTCCTCTAACATGCTATTATGTCTGTCCTTTATTCTGTTGAATACATCAGACGCATTACTCTGATTTTTATAAGTGTCATTATTTCTGCCGATTTGTCTTTGAATTCATCAGAAGTTCTTTTCTGTCTCCTGGACATCTCATCATGTCTGCCTTGCTGTCTGGGTGGCAAATGGACTAATCTAAAGCAGTGCTAAAAATTAAAGTGCACTGCTCCAAGGACTAAATTGATTACATTGATCCAGATGTAACAAGAGATTATGTCTAATCGGACTACTTGTGTTTGATGGTGGAATTTGGTTTTAAATTTAATTTTTATAATCTTTCAAAACTCACTTTTATTATGAACTTCTTTTTTATTTAATTTCTGCGTTTTTTTTTTCTTTGTTTCCATCAGGTCATGTGATGTTTATATTCATCCTATTTGTATATCTTTTTTTTCTCTCCAAAAAAAAAACTAAAAATTAAACCTATTTTACAGACATATAAAATTCTACGTCAATCTTATAATATTTTACCAATATAAATAAATTCATTATTGATATAAAAAATAAAATTACCCACATTGCATTGTTTATATTGCTTGTTGTCATTGTTAATTCTGATTGACTCATTCAGGACGTTGTAAAATACTGAAAAAAGATCTTTTCTTAAAGAGCAAAAAATGTTATTTGTTACTTTTAACAATCTTATATAAAAAAGTTAATTGTAAGCTAAGCATCTGGATTTGACATTTTATATTACTTTTTTAAAGACATGTTGTTACAATTAATGAGCTTTGCTATAGCTGGAGTACTCAAATCTTATGTATCCTTGAATAATTCTGGGTAATATTGTCCGCCATATTGTTCAGTGCTTTTAATGGTTAGTTTACAGCTGTGTCCGCCATATTGTTCAGTGCTTTAAATAGATGGTTTACAGCTGTCTAAACGAGAAAATGGAATCAATAATCTAATTAATGGCTTCATCATAAATACAACATTTATTCTAAGAAAATTGAAGCATCATAATGGCCAACTTTTATGACCTTGTATTTTATGTACATGGGCCGTCCAGTTATATTATTATATTAATGCTAGGTGGTCAGAGTGAAGACTATCATAAGTGGAGCAATAGTGGCATGTTTTGGTAGTTTGGAAACGGAATTCTGACATTTTAAATACATGCACCGAGGCTATGTGAATGATTGACATAAGCAAAACATTCGATGAACACCGAAACACAATCGATGAACACCGAAACACAATCGATGAACACCAAAACACAATTGATGAACACCGAAACACAATTGATGAACATCGAAACATGGTTTTCGTTGACAAACATGAGAGCCAGTTTCCGACGATAACTGAGGACGAATAAAACCGAGGTTTTTGTGTGTAAATATCTACCCCTCCCCCCTCCCCTTTTCGCCTTTCATCATTCTTTTATAAATATTTATATTAATAACAGTCTGACTAAAGCCACAGAGACATCGCTATTAAAGATTAATAAGGATTAAAATTAAGAGTGATTGGATTATTGGATCGGTTCAAATTATACATTGTGAGCCTTACATGACAGGAATTATTATTCTTTCAATCAGAGTCATTTGCCCCTGCAATTAAAATATCAGCTGTTTTTTTTTGTGTGGATATCTGAACCCGCGGTTCTCAATCGGTGTTACGCGTTCCCCAAGGGGTACGGAAATGAATACATTTAATAGTAAACAAAAACACTGAGATAAATATAGAAATATGTGCTGGAATTTTGTGGTACGTTTATGGAAAGAAAATGTAATATACGAAAACAACTAATTGTTATATATAATGTGACGCAAGTGTTAAAAACACGAAATAAAATGTGTCATTAAAGGTGAGTGTTATAGGGGAACATCATCGAGCTTGTGAGTAAATGGTTGGACATGCCATTCTATTGTTAACCACTCACGCAACCCGTGAAAAACGTGGAAGACATACAGCATACAACAAAATCACTGTTCAATAAAGTCAACTAATTCGTACTACTAGTTTGTGACTAGACAATGATACTGCCAATGAATGAAATAATAAATAATAGTGAGACTTGGAGACTTTTTTTTATACTCTTTTTCTGTTTTTAACTCTTTACAGTCTGACGGTTTTTATTTTTTTTTTTTTTATATTTATTCAGTTTTAGCTAATTATGAAGGTCTTATAAGTCACAAAATATAAATTGTTCTTCATATTCACAAACATTTAGTTCGCCTATTTTTGAGAAATATTTGAAAAGAAGTGCTAGGGGGCCATCTATAAAGTACGTCACGCTCCAAGGGGGGGGGGGAGGGGGTATAAGAAAGTGTGACAGGGGGGAGGGGGGGTCAGGCCAAGTGTGACGTCACATTTTTATATATATTTTTAATTTTCTTTCTAATTTAATTTTTTATTTTTATATTAAAACTTAATAGTTTTAAAAATAATTTTCAAAAAATTTTGTGAAACACTTGAATTAGTTTTATGTCAAAATAGCATGAAATGCATATCTTTTCAATGTGTTGTTCACAATTCCTCATGCTAGTTATGAGCGCTAATATACTGATGCGAAGCCTTGTTTTATGTGTAACCTTATCGAAAGTGTTATTACTTCTTTGTTGTCTGCTGCATAATTTTATCACTGATCAAGAAATTTGGAATTTGTATTATAATACAAAAAAAGTAATTGAAGTTGCAATACATCACTTCGTTAAAATAATCTTGATGCCTTATTCCTTGCAACTAATGCACCAGGAAGAAATGCTTATAATCGCGTGGAACGCCAAATGGCTCCATTTAGCATAGAATTGTCTGGTGTCATATTGCCAAATGAACATTATGGGAATCACTTTGATTCGCAGGGCAGAACAATAAATGAGGATTTGGAAAGAACAAACTTCAAGTGTTGCAGGTGAAACTTTAGCTGAAATCTGGTCGCATGTGATTGTTGACCAATTTCCAACAGTTGCAGAATATATCAACCCTGAGAAATCTGAATTGGATGCAGCAGGACTGATGTCGAAGGATAAGGAATGGTTTGACCATCATGTTCGCACCAGCCAATACTTCACTCAAATTGTGAAATGTCAGGACATAAAATGTTGCGACAAAGTACGGAGCTCATTTTTCAACGTTTTACCTTTGAGATTATTTCCTCCTTCAAATCCAATCCCAATCAACCAAACAACTGATGGACTCAGAGCTTCAGAAATAGCAAATGCAGATGCTCATAAATTTCCTTCATTGTTTGTGGCACAAATTCTCAAATTTGATGACATTATGCCAAGATCAACAAGAGTTTTTAAAGTGCAACCATATGATCTTTATTGTCCATCTTTGCAGATCAGCTTACATGATCGAATTTGCAAAGTGTGTCACTTATACTTTGCCTCACTAACAATGTTGAAGAAACATACAGAATAACACAGAGCTCGGGCGCAGGAGAATGTAAAAGAGTAAAGTTCCCTTAGCCCTATAGGGCCATCGGGGCAGATGAAGTGTAGAATTCATCTATTTCTATAACCTATGCATATGAAGGGATTGTGTGGTTTGCACAACGCCTAGCCGCCTTTACTCCCCCAACATAAAGTCAGGTACCCATTAAAAACTGGGTGGAATTGGGGACTTTCACCAGGACCTGAAAAAGTCCTCAGATTCTCACCGAGATTCGAACCCGGGACCCTCCGATCGACAGTCAAGCGCTATACATCACTCGACCACCCGTCACCTAAGAGAATGTGCCAACCCCAAATTTTCCAGAATCAACTCAGATAAAATGCATCCGTCCTCCTTTGAGAATCGCTGCTAGAAGGCAAAGAGAACTCATGGCAATTTTTGGCAGAATGGAAAATGCACATTCAGAGGATGTTGAGTGGCTAGATGAGGATGACGTTGATCTGTCTGCAATTAATCTTCTAGGAAACGATGATGGGGAAAGATTTATGTCAGTCGTAACTATGGATGAACACTTATCTTCACAATGGATGGATGATTTCTAGTGATTTTTTTAAAAATAAAACATAATTCACAGTCTTACTATAAACATATTCAATATAGCACCAGAGCTGCTCACATAATTTGTCAATCTAGTCCTTTTTATAGTCGCATTGTTTTGTTGCTATTTTTATTATTTAATCACTGGTTGAGGTCAGTTTCGCTAATCTACTTCTTATCCTGTGTCAATAGAATGCATAATCGGAAGATTATCTCAAAGTTGACCCCACTCATTGTAAATGAATAGGTAGCAGAGAAATGATGTTTATTATATAATTTTCAGGTCTAATTTTTGCATTTTTTTTTTCAAATTCTATTGATTGAGTTAATGTTTCAAAGAATAACTGAGACTACTGTTGACAATTGGTTATTCTACTATTAAAGTCATTTAATAATCTGATAGTTTTTTTTAATATTTATATTTTAAGGCAGTTTAATAGTGAAGTGCGATTTAAGTTTTCGATTAAATTTTAATTACCTGTTAATGAAAAATTTTTTCAAAAGTGTGACGTACTTTAGGGGGGGGGGTCCTGAGATTTGTGACACTTTGTGACAGGGGGGAGGGGGAGGGTCAAAAATCGTCAAAAATAGCGTGGCGTACTTAATGGACGGCCCCTAGCAGATTGTTCTGTTCGTGCATTATATAATATGGTCTCCTGTTTAAAATGATGAAAAAGATTTGTAATATATTTGTTTCTGCTTATATTGCAATAACAATTGTCACATATGAATACAATTGAATGTGGTTTATCATAACGAACAGTTTATTTTCAAACAGTTTTTGTCTACCAAAAACTTTTTCACGAAGTTTGTTTTGGTTTTTTTTTTTATATTTTCTTAAAATTTGTACCCATGATTTTGTAGACGCCTTCGCAGCACGGTGTCCGTATATATGAAATATCTTTGGAAATATTAATATTCAGACTGTTAAACTTTATGTGTTGCAAGATTTGTAATAACATATTTGACGTCAGTAAGCTAGAATTTGTCTTTGAACATTTATTTCATTTTGTTGGTTAGTTTCAATCAATATACATATAAATGAAATAATGTTTCTTTGATTGTGAGGCTTTGAAATTTACATCTTAAACTTAAAGAAAAAACAATCTTACTTGGCTTATCACTGAGATATGAGATTGTTAATGCACTTTGCCAATTTTTTTTCTTTATATTATCCGGTTTTAGATTTTAAGCAGTTTAATTATCAACATTGACATTATCTAGAATTCCTAGGACGACATATTTTATTCCGAATACACCAAAGCCACTCAAATGATAGATGGAAAGAGACCATTGCCTGAACTTTAACGAGAGCATGGGGGTGCGCAATTTTTCATCAAATGACTCTTTCTTGAAAAAAATACAAGTCAATGAAGTAATATATATATATATATCAACTATGTTGGTCTGTTAATTTTAATTAAGTCTATCTACATTCAGACTAAACAACTTATTCCACATGCCTTTGGAAATTGCCTGAATCATTTGCTATTATACGAGAAATATTAACGCAGCATATCGTAGTTGTGTTTTATAAATTAACACATTCTCACACATATATGTTGTACATATAACTGCTTTGCGTGTTATCAACATTAAGCCTGGCCTGTTATGGCAATGAAGCGTAAAATGTACAAATTTAGATTTAAAACCAAATCAAAATTGTACAAACTTGACATCTCGGACATAATATGTTTAATAAGACGCATCGTAATATTCAGAAATTACAAAAAAGTACGTGTACATAATTTGTGGCTAATATGTAAACTTGACTCATTGGTTAGTGTTATCTTGACTCATTAGTTAGTGTTATCTTGACTCAGTGGTTAGTGTTATCTTGACTCAGTTGTTAGTGTTATTTTGACTCATTGGTTAGTGTTAGATTGATTCAATGGTTAGTGTTATCTTGATTCAGTGGTTAGTGTTATCTTGACTCAGTGGTTAGTGTTATCTTGACGCAAAAATGTGGCACTCATCTCAGGACTTGTACAATTTTAAATATGAGTATTTTGGTTTTTACAAAAAATATGATATCTCTGTTTATATTGATATGATTATGTTACATATCTGTTTAAACTGATATAATTATGTGATACATTTGTTTATACTGATATAATTCTGTGATATATGTTTTATTTCAGAACTGTGGTGATGTATCACCTACGACCCTGTCACCTGAAGTCTCACCAAGTAATTCCTGCGATGAAGGTGAAGGTGCCAGGTAATGAATGAAACACTTCGCTTATTTTTACTGTTACATTTTCGTTTCCCATTTTATCTATTTTTCTGTTACTGTAGTCACTTATATTTTGTCACCTATGTGCTGTCACTTATATTCTGTGACCTATTTGCTGTCACTTATATTCTGTCACGTATTTGCTGTCACTTATATTCTGTCACGTATTTGCCGTCACTTATATTCTGTCACTTATTTGCTGTCACTTTATTCTGTCACATTCTGTCACTTATTTGCTGTCACTTATATTCTGTCACTTATTTGCCGTCACTTATATTCTGTCACTTATTTGCTGTCACTTATTTACTGTCAATTATATTCTGTCACTTATTTGCCGTCACTTATATCAGTCACTTTTTTGCTGTCACTTATATTATGTCACTTATTTGCTGTCACTTAAATTCTGTCACTAGTATGCCAATTTTTATCACTTTATTTTTACGTCATTCTAGTTTGACTATCAAATGTACTTCTGTCACTTTTTTTTGTCACTTCCGTTTTTTATTTCTGTCACTTTTGCTTTACATGAATTAATCTTTGAATTCATTGAACAAAATCCCACAACAATACGAATGAACAGAAAAAAAAAAGAGATAACCGTCAGAATGTCTACACAAATGATCATCTGAAGTCATAATTTGTTAGACAGCCTACAATTACTGGAGTCTGTAAGGCCGGGGGGTGGGGATGACCTGAGGGCGGTAAATAGAGGGGAGGGGACTAGTCATGTGATTTTGTTTTCTCTTAAGTCAACATCATTACGAAAAAATGATGTCTGAACATAAAACCTGTTACTGGCCTCATGTTTCTGAGAAAGTTATTATTTTTTTTATTTTTTAATAGACTCACTAAACTTCCCGAAGTGTTGAGCCCGGCCCCCCAGGGGATCAAGATAATGATGTTAATACATAACATTTTTTTTTTTAATTTAGAACCTAAATATCAAATCTCAAGTAACTACAATACAATTTCAGCTTAAGAAATATAACGGGGTAGATTTTAAATACTAATACTGAGAAAATAGACAAACACACACACGCACACACACACACACACACACACACACACAAACTAGCCATCGTACATTTACACAAGTCAGGTGTACTAATAAAAATATAAAAGACTACAAAATATTTCCAAGCATGTGTTTGTCGCACTGGATTAGATTTGTGTGAAAAAAATGCCATATCTATACAGTACTATTTCATTGTTAATGATTTTAACATATAAAAAAAAAAAAACTGCGATGCAAATATTAATGTATATTCATTTGCGTGTCAAAAAAAACCCCTCAAAATTTGGCATGTTGATCTTTTTATCATGTTTATGAATACATGTTGCTATTTTCTTTTTTAAATTTATTTACGGATTAAGATATTTTACCATTTTAATTCCCAATAAACTGTTAATTCCCAGTTCAGTTATGTGACCTATTTTCTTTATTTATAAATTTATAACGAATGAACATGTGTGGACTTTTTAATCAACAAGTCATAACACTGAACACAGAATGTATGTTATAACACTGAACACAGAATGTATGTTATAACACTGAACACAGAATGTATGTTATAACACTGTACACAGAATGTATGTTATAACACTGAACTCAGTATGTATGTTATAACACTGAACACAGAATGTATGTTATAACACTGAACACAGAATGTATGTTATAACACTGAAAACAGAATGGTATGTTACAACACTGAACACAGAATAGTATGTTATAACACTGAACACAGTATGTATGTTATAACACTGAACACAGAATGTATGTTATAACACTGTACACAGAATGTATGTTATAACACTGAACACAGTATGTATGTTATAACACTGAACACAGAATGTATGTTATAACACTGAACACAGAATGTATGTTATAACACTGAACACAGAATGTATGTTATAACACTGAACACAGAATGTATGTTATAACACTGAACACAGAATGTATGTTATAACACTGAACACAGAATGTATGTTATAACACTGAACGCAGAATTATGTTATAACACTGAACACAGAATGTATGTTATAACACTGAACACAGAATGTATATTATAACACTGAACACAGAATGGTATGTTATAACAATGAACACAGAATGTATGTTATAACACTGAACACAGAATGTATGTTATAACACTGAACACAGAACGTATGTTATAACAGTGAACACATAATGTATGTCACAACACTGAACACAGAATGTATGTTATAGCACTGAACGCAGAATGTATGTTATAACACTGAACACAGAATGTATGTTATAACACTGAACACAGAATGTATGTTATAACACTGAACACAGAATGTATGTTATAACACTGAACACAGAATGGTATGTTATAACACTGAACACAGAATTATGTTATAACACTGAACACAGAATGTATGTTATAACACTGAACACAGAATGTATATTATAACACTGAACACAGAATGGTATGTTATAACAATGAACACAGAATGTATGTTATAACACTGAACACAGAACGTATGTTATAACACTGAACAGAGAATGTATGTCACAACACTGAACGCATAATGTATGTTATGACACTGAACACAGAATGTATGTTATAACACTGAACACAGAATGTATGTTATAACACTGAAAACAGAATGGTATATTACAACACTGAACACAGAATGGTATGTTATAACACTGAACACAGAATGTATGTTGTAACACTGAACACAGAATGTATGTTATAACACTGAACACAGAATGTATGTTATAACACTGAACACAGAATGGTATGTTATAACACTGAACACAGAATGTATGTTATAACACTGAACACAGAATGTATGTTATAACACTGAACACAGAATGTATGTTATAACACTGAACACAGAATGGTATGTTATAACAATGAACACAGAATGTATAATTATAACACTGAACACAGAATGTATGTTATAACACTGAACACAGAACGTATGTTATAACACTGAACAGAGAATGTATGTCACAACACTGAACACAGAATGTATGTTATAGCACTGAACGCAGATTGTATGTTATAGCACTGAACGCAGAATGTATGTTATAACACTGAACACAGAATGTATGTTATAACACTGAACACAGAATTTATGTTATACATAAAACTCATCGATATTTAAAACGTTCTCAACCAGTGACTAAAGAAATGTCAACATTACTGTTGTTGGCTTTAAAAAGTAAACGTTACCTTAAGTCCGTATGGACTCATTGGGGCAGTTGAAGTGTAGATAGAATTCATCTGTTTCAATAACCTCGGCATATAAAGGGATTGTGTGGTTGGCACAATGCCCAGCAGCATTTACTCCCCCAACTTAAAAGTCAAGTACCTATTAAAAGTTGGGTGGACTTGCGGACTGAAAAAAATCTTTAGGTTCATAGTGAAGTTCGAACGCAGGACTCTCCGGTCGGCAGTCGGGCATTCTACACCGCACGACCACCCGTCCCCTTTTGGTGCAATAAAAAAACTTACTTTTGAGTGACTTTGAAGATAGAGTATGAGAAAGTGTTCAGCACAAATTTTACACTGGGTTACACAGTTTTTGTTCCTCTTGATTTTATTATTGTTTCTAACTGAAATTTTGATGCTGATTCCAAATATGTAATCAGTTTTGCTGTAGCATTGACGGTTACCAAGATATTTAAGATTTACTATATTTGTATTTTTTCTATTGTTGCAGCTTAGTTTAGCTTCAGACATAATATCCTAATTTCATAGTTAACATGTAATCGTTGATATTTAAAGATTGAATTCAAATTACAATGGCTAGTAGACAGTGCAAAAACTCTCCTGATAGCTTTTGCTATGTATGCGGATAATATATCAGTTCAAAACAAGGTTCGCGACGTATTGAAAAAGGACGAAAATACTAAATGGCTTATCGCCTCTACTTTGGAGTTGCAATCGGTGATCAGGACAAATCCTGGGCGCCACATGTGATTTGCGGAAGTTGTCGTGTCACCCTGGAGGCATGACAATGAATCCTCCGATTCTGCCTCAGGCGATGTAGCGGATCCATACTACGAAGTAGATGGTCCTAGGCCGCATTTTCCAAATCAAAATGAACTAAATGACTTGATTCGAGACTTAGGGTTGGCAAAGTCTGGTGCAGAGCTTCTCACATCAAGACTTTTGGAATGAAATCTCTTGGGCGAAGACTGTAAAATTACCATGCAGCGTAACCGTCATATTGGAATTTGCAAAATACTTTGCAATTGATGGAAGCCTTTGCTTTTGTTCTGATGTGAATGGTTTATGTCACGCTATAGAAATTGAAAACGATTCAAGCGGGTGGAGGTTGTTTGAAGACAGCTCTACCAGAAGTCTAAAAGCAGTACTGTTGCATGATGCAAATATTTATCCCTCCATACCTGTAGCACACTCAACACAAATGAAGGAAGATTATGATAATGTTCGTAATCTGCTTGAACACATTGACTACAAAATGTATAGATGGGATATATGTGGGTATTTTAAAATCATTGGGTTTTTGCTAGGCTTGCAGGGTGGATTTACTAAATGTTCCTGTTTTTTTATGCCTTTGGTTTACCTAATGGTACTAGAAATGTTTCAAGTGTCACATTTGAACTACCGACTTATCGGGCAACGCCGGGGACACTGATAGTTTTCTATATTTTTATACATAATATGATTTAATCAAGGAGAAAAAAAAATGTATTTATCTCCCATGAATTTTTGAAAATTGATTTATTGAAAGTGCCACTAAAATCGATTAAATGTGTTAACTTGAAGTCGGTGGGATTTTGAGACAAATCATTTCATCTATTTAGATTTACTGTATTAAAGTTTAAGTTGAAAATTTTCAATACTCAATGTACAGTTATAAGCAAAATGTGTACGTTAACCGACAAACAAATGTACAGAATTCATCATTTTAATTTTGTATCTTGTGGTTGTATTATTTACGGTTGGACTGAAAGTATTACACTCTCTTATGTGTGTCTGATAACAGTTTATTTTATCGTTCCTCCTTTATTCTCCTAATTTTTTATTTTGACGTTTCATTTACACAATTGCAATATTGTAACAATAGCTTTAGATAGATCCATACAATTTTAGAACCACTGGTTCAGTTGGTTAGTCAACATTGAAAACTCATGGGTCCAGGACACAGTCATATGTTTTGATAACTAGAATTCCAGCGGTATCTTTGTTTAGGGTAAAATTGGTTGTCATCACAGGTCTATGACCCCCAGAGATAGGTGACGATAGATGTAATTAGGCAGACAAAGGAATACTAGCCCATAGTGAGTTTTTAGCCGCACCAATCCCTAGGCTGGAATAAGATTCATTAATATGTAGATGAGTTAGAAAGGGTGTTAGGGAGCCAATCAGAAGTTCTGGGCGTTTGGGGCACGTGATAATTTACAATCACATAAATATCCGAGGTAATTGAAATTTCGTAAGACCTACGAGAGACATCGGCAGACCGACGAAAGACCTACGAGATACAGACCGACAGTTCGACAGACTGGCGATAGAGACATCAGGACATCAGTTGTAGAGATAGTTAGAGGAGAAGTTAGTGGAGAAATAGTAGAGGCACAAGCTATCAAGTTATTGCGTTTTACAGTACACAGTCAAAGTCTATTTTATTGAAGTATCTCTGAATAATTCTTTCGGGAACTTAGGATACTAAGTGTCAAAGTATTGCCAGAGAATTCCTTCGGGAAACTGGAATACTACGTGTTATATTGTGTACGAAGCATTTGTGAATACTGCTGCATATAAGTTCATACTACATATGTTTTCTTATTGTTGAATAAATATAATTGAATCGTGGAACTTTGCCTCATTGATTGGTGTGTTGTTTGAGAGTGCAACGAGACTGAACGCTACTTAAGTTGATAAACCAGTTATAATATCGGCAGCTACATAAAACCAGTATAGTTATCTGAAGCAGCAGTGAGGAACACACAGTGTTACCTTGGAGAAGCATTACATCAACAAGTACATAACATTATATACAAAAATATAGTGTTACAAATATGTCTTATATTTTTTTATTTGTTTTATAACCAAACAATCAATCAATATTAATTTCCTTCAAAAGAAAAATTAATTATTTTTTTCCCTTTCAAAATAAAATTTCATTACGTTTTATTGAACGGGTCTATTCATCTAGCATTTCGACCACATGTTTTATTGAACGGGTCTATTCATCTAGCATTTCGACCACATGTTTTATTGAGCGGGTCTATTCATCTAGCATTTCGACCACATGTTTTATTGAACGGGTCTATTCATCTAGCATTTCGACCACATGTTTTATTGAACGGGTCTATTCATCTAGCATTTCGACCACATGTTTTATTGAACGGGTCTATTCATCTAGCATTTCGACGACATGTTTTTTTATCTAGATTTCACAAACTTAGAATTTTTTAATTTATTCTACAATAGTTTGTAAAATTCCAAAAATGTTTAATTGTTTTAAACTTTTTATATCTTTTCTTTATTCTTATTGAAACAAAACTGGGATACTATCTCTTTCATACTATACCAGTTTGATTGTTCTTGTTTCATACTATCCCACTTTGATCGTTCTTGTTTCATTCTATCCCAATTTGATTGTTCTTGTTTCATTCTATCCCACTTTGATTGTTCTAGTTTCATTCTATCCCACTTTGATTGTTCTTGTTTCATTCTATCCCACTTTGATTATTCTTGTTTCATTCTATCCCACTTTGACTGTTCTAGTTTCATTCTATCCCACTTTGATTGTTCTTGTTTCATTCTATCCCACTTTGATTGTTCTTGTTTCATTCTATCCCACTTTGATTATTCTTGTTTCATTCTATCCCACTTTGACTGTTCTAGTTTCATTCTATCCCACTTTGATTGTTCTTGTTTCATTCTATTCCACTTTGATTGTTCTTGTTTCATTCTATTTCACTTTGATTGTTCTTGTTTCATTCTATCCCACTTTGATTGTTGTTGCTTCATTATATCCCACTTTACATTTGACTTGTGTGATCTCCCCAGCAACATTGCCGAACGATTACGTCGACGCCGCAGTTCCGTTGACCTGGCCATGAACATCTACCCCGGCGACCTCCTGGTTCAGGAGCACCATAAGAAACTCATCAAGAGGAACACCATCGCAGACTTCTACGCCGCCGGCAGACAACCCAATGGCGTCCCCTTACCCCCAGGGGCTGTGCCCAACGGAGACTCAGTGGATGTGACGAAGAAAGGCAGACAGCCATTCTCACTACTGAAACTGGTAAGCCTCGTTCGTATGTCAACATTGGCCCAACAGTGATCTGTGTCGCCTTAGTCCGAGTAAACAAACGGTACTGAGATATATAATATGTAGCTAAAAAGTGTACACAGCTAGATTATGTATGCAGCAAAAAATATATACAGATAGATTATGTACTCATCTAGATAATTTTCAGAGCTAAATAAAGTTAGCAGCTAAATAAAGTTGGTAGATAAATAATATACATAACTAATTTGTATTCACAGCTAAATAATGTAAAAAGCTAAATTACGTACATAATTTTACGCTTAATACGTAGTATTTTCTAAACTTTATATACTTTCCACGTTTTTACATTTTTAGAGCATTTTCGAAAAAAAATGCTCTATTGTCCCCGTTTTGTCTGTCTGTCTGTCTGTCATCACCCTAGATCTCAACAACCATAAGTCCTAGACCCATGATGTATATATCATTTTGTAGGTCTTAGCCTGCCAAGTGTGCAGCAAAAGTTCATTTCGCGATCTGACCTCTGAGGGCCGTAAAAGGGGGCTTAGAAAGTACCGTTTTTTACTATATAAGCTATATTAACAAAGGAGCGCCATATATCTCAGCAACTATAAGTCCTAGACCCATGATGTATATATCATTTTGTAGGTCTTGACCTGCCAAGTGTACATCAAAAGTTCATTTCGCGATAGGACCTCTTAGGGCCGGGCTTCAGGGCTCCTAAGGGGCTTATATATTATATATATAGCCCCATTCTACACCTTGTACGTTCAATAACCCATTCATTTGGTGCGAAATACTGCAGCACGTAGTTTCACCAAGATTTATTAAGAAACTCATCAAATGAAATAGTAAGTTTGTGTTCTGAGTTTAATCGAAAGTATCAGAGCTATGCAACAATTGACGGAGTTTTCGGACGATTAAATGACTACAATTTCGAATGTTTTCAATTATGAGTCCTATTTGAGTAACCACAAACCACTTGTAGTTAGATTTAAGAGAAAATAATTTTTTTTCAAATATAAAGAAACGTCTTTATAATATTTTTTACAGATATATGCATTACACAATTGAATTTATAAACATTTCCAAAATTTACTAATATTTACTGAAAGCTAACAAACGTACTGATACATAACATGAAAATGCGCTAACACGTCCTGTGTCCAGAATGGAACAGGCTTAATTGCTTGTTTAAATTGGTTTTTATCTAAAGAAAATATTGTTAAAAAAAGTTGAACTTATTAAAAGAAATACATATTTTTATATAACTAAACATTGAGCAAGCCGTTAATTTATAATTTACTTTTACAATAAAATATTTTATATATTTCATATGAAGATCTTTCTATGCGAATTTTCAAGACCCATTTTAAGGTTTGCTCCCTTTACATGTTTTTAATTGTTAAAAGAAAAAGAACGATACGATTACATGTCGGATTGATGTTTTAACATCAGATCTAGATCCTTGGGGATTTTCTTGAACGATTTGAGAATCTCTGCAATACTCTCAAGTGGACATGATTCCATCTATTTCTAAATGAACCCAGATTTCAGAGAGCGGTTAGATTTATGTGAAAATAAACTGAACATGGAAACGAAATCACATTGCTTACGGTAAACTAGAGAAGAAAAAACGAATGGGAAAATATCAGTCAACCAAGTGACATGACTCGATGTATGTTTAGAACATTTGATACAAAGAAGGTGATTAGAACATTTGACACAAAGACGGTTATTAGAACATATGATACAAAGAAGGTGATTAGAACATTTCTATATAAAGACGGTGATTAGAGCATTTGATGCAAATACGGTGATTAGAACATTTCATAAAAAGACGGTGTTTATAATAATTTTGACTCAATGTTTTTATTTTCTGGCATTTAAATTATGAATAAATAATTAGTAGTCATTTTTTAGTTGAAATCAAACATATTAAATGCCTCTAAAATGTACTAAAACGTCTAACTTATAGGATCAACAATAATTAAACCAAATAAGTACTTATCAAACGAATTTACATTGAAACTAAATGCCCTAAAACAAAATGATACAACAAATACTTCTACTAAAAAGACTAGCAAATGAATGTCTTGACTTTTGAGTAAAGTACCCAATACCAATCACGTTCAGTTCATCTTACATTATGCATGACTGTGACCACAAAACGCTTGTCCCCTTTTATCATCTCCATGGTCTTAGCTTAAACCTCACTTTGCTATTTCATTTTAAAAAATCAAATTTCGGATCAACTGACCCTCTAGTAATTAGCTACACTCTCTGTGTTGGTGCATCAATTATAATCATACACAATGTAATTCTATTTTTCATCATAATGTAAGTCCAGATCTATATAAGTCAATAACTTTCGTGTCTTTGTTTCAACAGATGAAAACAAAAAGCAAAGAATCTTTAACAAAACTTGATGAAATGTTGAGACGTCTGAAACCGTCTGAATTCAAAGACAAAGATCTCGCTGCATACAAAGTAAGTTGTTGTCGTGCTGTGTAAAGCTAGACAGACTTGAAACTGTTCATATTCACTGATACAAAATTAGTTGTTATCGTGCAGTGTGTAAAGCTAGACAGACTTGAAACTGTCCATATTCACTGATACAAAATAAGTTGTTGTCGTGCAGTGTGTAAAGCTAGACAGACTTGAAACTGTTCATATTCACTGATACAAAGTAAGTTGTTGTCGTGCAGTGTGTAAAGCTAGACAGACATGAAACTGTTCATATTCACTGATACAAAATAAGTTGTTGTCGTGCAGTGTGTAAAGCTAGACAGACTTGAAACTGTTCATATTCACTGATACAAAGTAAGTTGTTGTCGTGCAGTGTGTAAAGCTAGACAGACCTGAAACTGTTCATATTCACTGATACAAAGTAAGTTGTTGTCGTGCAGTGTGTAAAGCTAGACAGACCTGAAACTGTTCATATTCACTGATACAAAGTAAGTTGTTGTCGTGCAGTGTGTAAAGCTAGACAGACCTGAAACTGTTCATATTCACTGATACAAAGTAAGTTGTTGTCGTGCAGTGTGTAAAGCTAGACAGACCTGAAACTGTTCATATTCACTGATACAAAGTAAGTTGTTGTCGTGCAGTGTGTAAAGCTAGACAGACCTGAAACTGTTCATATTCACTGATACAAAGTAAGTTGTTGTCGTGCAGTGCGTAAAGCTAGACAGACCTGAAACTGTTCATATTCACTGATACAAAGTAAGTTGTTGTCGTGCAGTGTGTAAAGCTAGACAGACATGAAAATGTTCATATTCACTGATACAAAATAAGTTGTTGTCTTGCAGTGTGTAAAGCTAGACAGACTTGAAACTGTTCATATTCACTGATACAAAATTAGTTGTTATCGTGCAGTGTGTAAAGCTAGACAGACTTGAAACTGTCCATATTCACTGATACAAAATAAGTTGTTGTCGTGCAGTGTGTAAAGCTAGACAGACTTCAAACTGTTCATATTCATTGATACAAAGTAAGTTGTTGTCATGCAGTGTGTAAAGCTAAACAGACTTGAAACTGTCCATATTCACTGAATTATTTAAGTTTATCTAAATGGTAAAAAAAAATGTTTGTATACTTACTGACGTAATATGCAGCCGAGTTTGTTTTATACAACGCAGAGGAAGGGTTAAGTGGCTTAACTGTGTTTGGTTTCTCGAAAGTATGTTCTTTGCAATCATCAATCATTCATTGAATTATCTTCAAGAAGCAGCTGGTCATGTCTCAACAGTTCTCGAAATTATGTCTTAAACTCTTCATATATTGTCTCAACAATTCATGAGTAGTTTCTCAACAATTCATGACATAGTGTCTCAACAAATCATAACATAATGTCTCAACAAATCATGGCATAATGTCTCAACAAATCATGACATAGTGTCTCAATAAATCATGACATAATGTCTCAACAAATCATGACATAATGTCTCAACAAATCATGATATAATGTCTCAACAAATCATGACATAATGTCTTAACAAAGCATGACATAATGTCTCAACAAATCATGGCATAATGTCTCAACAATTCATGACATAATGTCTCAACAGCTCTTGATTTAGCGTCTCAGCAATTCTTGACATGGTGTCTCAACAATAATTGACCCCTGCGTTTTGTCTGGTCCCCTCTGCTTATTTGCTCTACTTAGTAAAATGTATTACCTGGCCTCCCCCCGCTATAGCCTGGCCCCTGCTGTAGAATGCCTGGCCCCTGCTGTAGAATTTTCACGCTACGGGTCTGACTGTGACACTTCTCATCTGCCAGGAAGTTTTATTATTTCATCCTCTTCATTATTTCATTTATTGATTAATTTCATTATTTGTTAAAGTGCACATAGAAACCTCTTTTATCCCCACACCAATTATTTACTATTTTTTATGCCTTGTTGCTGAATAAACAAATAAATAAATGCAAATAGGTCACATAATCTTTATATCTGTGTCTCCTAGAAAAATCAGATTGTATATTTATAAGAAATATTTAAGCCAAATTACACATTTCTAAATCTCTCTTAGACATATTAAAACCATAAGTATCTATTTTTTTAACATTATATGTGGATAAAATATATTAATCTCTCTTATATTGTTTGTAGATAAAAATATATAAAAGCCTTTTAGAGTTATGCACATAAAAATATATAATTATTAGCTAGATTGTATGTACATGTAGATCAGAAATATCTAAATCTCTGTTAGATTGTATGCACATCTAGATCAGAAATATCTAAATCTCTTTCAGATGGGATAAAGTTCAGAATTTACTTTTCATTCCACTTGTCCATATTTAAATCTCAACTGACCCTTAGTATCAAGCACTTCTGTGTTCCTCCCACCATTCCCCGGCTGTCAGCTTTAACTGATTGAGTCCAGCTTGGCTTCTCTGTTGCCAACTTTTCTTCTTCTAGCTTTTCTTTTTTTTTTTTATAGCTTTTTGAGAATGTTGAATGGGTCGAGGTAATTTGATGGAATGGTGTCAAAGAAAGCGTGGTAGATACTGGATTTCTTTCTCCAATAAATCTCTTTAGTGTCCCCAATTCAAAGACAGGAGTTTCTATCTCTGCCCCCACTGATTTTGTTTCAACTCTGAGTTAGTGCTGAAAGATCTCAGCTGACACATTGGTTTGTGTTATTGGAATTCACCAGTGGAGGTATTATTACGTAATTATCACGCCAGTGTCAGATTGTTACAACCATATCACCAAAGTGATTAGTGATAGTATCAATGAATTAAAAAGTTGAGCATGCCACTCCCCGAATGTATTTTGAACTATGTCAACTGTCTGGGTATTGTTGAAACACTCAAAAGTTGCTACTTTTGCTAGTTCGTAGACAATGTTTTATTTTAAAATATTTTGAAAGGCATGCATATATATGATTGGTTGAGTTAAAACACCGTGGGTATATTGACGGAAATCTAAATTTAGCAATGATAATAAAATTCACGTAACAGAAATAATGATGTGGGCTACGTATGTGTAGAATTTTTGTGTAAAAATATTTCACTGCATAAAAAACATCTATTGAAGAAGTAGAGAACTACGAAGGATCAATTTATGAACTTAGCTCAGAAAATTACATAAGCAAATTATTGTTGATCGCTTTAGCAAACTTTTTATTTTTTGAAAAGTCTTGATTATGGGTCGGCTCTTCATGATCTACATTATTACGGGGTACTGAATGCAATTTTTTTTGTCGAAAATCACTTTGATAAAAGATGGAATGCATAACTATTTACAAATTAACATTCGATATCTGAATGGAAAGTCGAAATCTCAATTTTAATATGGAATGTCTAGAAGTAAACCGCACGAAAAACAAGAGACACAAGCCAATCCAGACGCACAGAGAAACCTATTCCAAACGCATAGACATTAAAACACAACCAAACAAACAGACAGACAGACAGACAGGCAGACAGCCGCCACAAGACAGGACGTGCAAATTTAGTAATCAGCATTAAATGACATGGTCGTAGTTAGATCGGATTTTTTTTTCAAATCCTGCTTATAAATTCATCATTATGTAAATAGTTTAAAGACATGGTCTACTTATAAATACATCATGTATGTAAATAGTTTGGGATGAGAATCTCTTCTTTTAAATTCATAACCAGGTTGATTATACAATAACATCCGGTTACGTGTGATAGTACACACACACATACACACACACACACACACACACCACAGAGAGAGAGAGAGAGAAAGGGGGGGGGTACATTTGAAATGTTAACACACAGAAAGATTTTCAGAATAAATTGCATATAGTAGCAGACAGAATGAAAGAAAAATGCACTTTGAGTTTAGTAATCTAATTTTTAGACTATGCACATGTAATACATGTATTAATTTAGCATTTAACAATTGATATGTTTATTTGTAAAAAAAAAAACGAGACGATGTGTTGGCGAAAGTCTTGTACTCTCCATTTACGGTAAACATATTGATTGATTTATATTACATTTACATCTCCAAAGGGCAACTGGCTGCTTCCACAAATGTGGACTGTGTACTCTGGAGTGGTCTAGTAGCTATAAATCACTTCGTGGCCAGTAGATCATCTTTAAAAAAAAAAAACACTTTTAAACTATGGATGCGTTGTCATGGCAATATAGACGACGTTGTCATTTTTACTTCTCTGCTTACTGGCCAGCCAACTGGACATCAAACTGGCCACAATTGGAAGGACCTTAAATAAGGGTGCTGGGGCAACCGTGCCAACGAACTTGTTGAGACCAGGTCATTGAGCTGAAGTGAAAATATTTGACCATATATCCACTTCACAGCCAAAAAACAGACATGCAATGAAATATATTAAATTATTAAAACAATTGTCTCAATACGGCAGTCAGCTATTGTCTCAATACGACAGTCAGCTATCGTCTCAATACGGCAGTCAGCTATTGTCTCAATACGACAGTCAGCTATTGTCTCAATACGGCAGTCAGCTATTGCCTCAATACGGCAGTCAGCTATTGTCTCAATACGGCAGTCAGCTGTTGTCTCAATACGGCAGTCAGCTATTGTCTCAATACGGCAGTCAGCTATTGTCTCAATACGGCAGTGAGCTATTGTCTCAATACGGCAGTCAGCTATTGTCTCAATACGGCAGTCAGCTATTGTCTCAATACGGCAGTCAGCTATTGTCTCAATACGGCAGTCAGATATGTGCAACAGGTTTAAGTAAACCAGCAGTAACTCGGTTTGTGATGTTATTCGTTGCTAGTTTATAGAACAGTGTGCACTCAGGAAGGAAATATTTACTTATGCACTGGAGGGGACGGATCGTCATGGCTAAAGTCCTCGCTATATCTCCCGTGGTGCCTCCATGGCCATTGCACCACTGGCTATGGTGGGGATGAAATAAGGGCACCATAAAAACCGCCCCATTAGTGGTTTATAGGATCTAAGAGATTTCATCTCAACCTTACAGGGACGGTCCAGGGCCGAGCCGTGAGTGTTGCCGGTCTTAACTCTTAATGGAAAATGTATTGATGTTTTTATGCTATAGGCTTATACAAAGCACAAACGAACAAAGACCTATATATTTGTATGAAGTATTGGACTAAAAACATATACGATTTATATACAACTGATGTTATATATATATTTAAACTTGTAGTCATTTTATTATGAATGATCATGCTAACTATATTCAATAAACACAGTACCATTATATAGCTATAAAATATCTGTGCTTTGTATATAGCATAAAAACATCAATACATTTTTTTCTAAGAGTTAGACCGGCAACACTCTCGCCTCGTCCATGAAGGACCTCACACACACACACACACACTTATGCACTGGCGGCGGAGCAGGGGGGGGCAGCGGACCCCACTAAAACTTTTAAGGGGGGCGGCGCCCCCCCTTGAATTTCCAGTCTGCCCCCCCCCTATAATTTTAACTTTGTTTAATTTTGTAATTCATTTTAGTTTATATGTATCATTTTCATAATTCATTTGATTTATTTCTTAAATTTAATATTTGAAAGAAATTATAATTAATTGACATTTTACAGTAATCACATTATTGAGAGTTGTTGTGGCATATTTTAAAATTAGTTGCAAGAACCCGGCTTTGCCCGGGTTTAAAATAATGTTTTCTGTTTATTTAAGAAGCGTAATTTGACCTTTAATTAAGATTTAAAATAAGACGCGTAAAAAAGGGTTTATTGGCATGCAAATTGCAATAAAAGGGTACATTTATCTCAAAGCAATGTGATACACAACATTTTTGGCAGTTCCTCTCTCTCTCCCTCCCCTCCCTTCCTATTTCCCTCCCTCCCTCTCCCCTCCCTCTCTCTCCCTCTTTCCCTCCCTCCCCCTCTCTCTCCCTCCCCCCCTCTCTTCCTCCCTCTTTCCCTCCCTCTCTCTCTCTCTTAGGCATGACTGTATCAAAAGATGACAATTCCTACGGATGAAGGAATGGAATGTAATAATGTAGTAAGTAATGTGATATTTGGTTCCCCGTACCGATCATATTTATAGTAAGTTAGCTATGTGGGAGAGAAGCTCGTAAAGCCTGAAATCGGGGTAAAAGTTTGCCAATTTTCATGTCTTTGATATCCAAAATAATTAATTACAATTAAAGTACCCATTGATATGGAACGAAACCTGTTTAAGAACATTCCCCATGTAATTTTGTGTACGTGTACCCAGTGGCGCAACCAGCAAAAAATGCTGGGAGGAGGGGGGGGGGCTCACATATTGAAAAAAGACAGTTTGACAGTCTTTTTTTGTAACGTTATAACGTAAATTATGTATTGATGATTTGGCCTGGGGGGTGGCTCAAGCCCCCCCCCCTGCCCCCCCCCCCCTCGGTTGCGCCACTGCGTGTATCAAATTTCACGTTATTTGGTTGTCTGGATCTTGAGTTTTAAGGGAACAGACAGACAGATAGCAAATGCGTCTTATAAGTATAGAGAAGTATTGCTATCTACCGAATGACGACAAATGTAATTTTTAAAGAAAATACAATTATTTATTATCTTTTCATAAATTACTTTTTGTTTATTGAGTTTCCCGTTTCCGTTTTCATATTCATCATCATTCATGATAATTATCAGTAATTTTCTGATCTAATTTCACTATTAAATTTGTAAACAAACTGACATTACGAATCGGTTGACGACAGAAGTGCTCAATGTTCATTTTTATCTTTTTTAATATATTATTTTTTAATAATATCGATTAATACTTGCTACAGAATTACTATATTCTATTATAGAATTAAGGGGGTAAAATTGTCATATTTTGTCTTGCCCCTCCTTAAATTTTCAAGGGGGGAGGGCGGCGCAAGTAGAGTGTACTTGCTGGTAAATACAGCATTCGATGAATTGCAAAATCATCTTGAATATGTTCAATTACTTGTCCCTGGGCCTTAGTTTGCCCATAGTAGAAATTAGGCGTAGTTGGCGCATCAAAGTATTGTAGCCTATCTTTTAATTTCAATAGTAAACTTCCCTTTCTATCTGCTGCTCATAATTATTATTATTTTATGCTGACATTTTTACTGTTCACATTTATATTGGTTGAAAACATCTGATCTAATCTGACTAATGTATAATGTACGCAGCCCCGTAACGTGAAAATTCTATAGGCGGGGCTAGACATTCTACAGCAGAGGCCAGGCCAATAGCGGGGGGGGGGGGAATAAATGTTACTAAGTAGAGAAAACAAGCAGAGGGGGCCAGACAAAACGCAGGGGGTGCCCCCAGGCCCCCCCCCCCGCACGCTACGGGCCTTATGTACGACAGAAAAAAAAATGCAGCTTTGATGACTATTGGTACATTTTCTTAGTTTCTATCGGTTCTATATTGTTCTTTTTTTCCCAAATTTTTGTGGATGATTAAAATTTGTAAAGACGCTCTTTCTGCTCAATTCTATTGCCCATTTTAAATGTATTGTTTTATTGATGTTGATGGATTTGTTTATACTCAATTTAAAGTTCTCAGCAAAGGCCTACCGATGAGCTATTTACGATGAAAATAGTCCATTGAGATATTGCACGGCAAAAGAAAATGCGTTGATCTTTCTGGTTTGCTTTCAGTCATTGGTTATTTATGTGAAGATGTTTCTACAGTCGTTTTGTTCTAGTGTGACCATATAATGGAAAACTATAAATAGAAACAGTGCCGTTGGCTGACCCACTGTGAAATCGGTGAGGAATTGAGGTTTCTAAGGTCAACTGTGAGTGAACGTCAGCAGGTAGCCTGAAGGTGTCTTGTGAGCTAGCAATTTTCTTAGCTTTTAGTTTCGTAAAACGTAGAGATTTTAATGGCTTTAATGACTGCTATTTCAATACATTTACAAAGATTGTTACCACAATTGTCATTTCTAAGCGAAATAATTTATTTCAAATTCTTTGTTTCCTTATGTTCTAGAATATTTATTATAAAAGGGATGAGCCGTTTATAAAATGGTGTTTTTCCCGGCCTTTTAACGTTTTTGATTTGGTTTGAACAGTTTACAAAGATTCAATTATGGATTCCTTTTAGGATCCATTTGATTTATAGACTTGTATTTTTCGGAATTTACACTTACATCTGGAGATATAGGCTATATTTATTTTTTCTATCATGGACTAAATTTAATTTGGTTATAGAGACAATGTAGATTTTTTTTTAATTTTAATATAGGTTTTATTTGTATATATTATCAAATTATTCAAAATATTTGCAATGGTTATTGTAACATTCTGTAGGAATACCAATATAAGTTCGTATTGGTAACTTATACCCATTTTTATTGTTTTTTTCTCTCTAATCTTTAGTTAAATAGAAGAACCTATGATTTCATATGTTTATGTTTATTTTGTGTTCTGTTCCAGTCTCTACATTGGTCAGATCTAATTGCCAGCACTGACAAACAACACAACAGCCAGGTGACCAGCATCTCAGATACAGAGAGGAAGAGAAGAGAAGCTGTCTGGGAGCTGTTCAAATCAGAGTGTGTCTTCCTAATTGATCATCTGATGGTCCTCAAACATGTAAGTTATCTTTCTCAGCCTGCTGTCAGTGTTTCTTAAACTTCTACACTTTGCCACAATGACAGCATTCTTGGTTTCCCAACCCAATATAAACAAGACCTTGTCATTATGTGACCAACCTACCAAGAATAGATGTGATATAAGAATGAAAGTGTCATTAATAGTATGCACATATCATAATATGTGTTAAAAAAGGGCATAAATAAAACGCATAAGCTACGGGTACGAAAAAAGTACTCCGTATTTTTTTTTTCCGGGGTACGAAAATAGACTGTGAAATTGAAAACATAACGTATTAAAAATTGGCCGACTATGTGTGGGTTCGATTCCCGTCAGAGAAATTTTTTTTTTTTTTCAAATTTTTTTTTTTCAAAATAATAGATACTAATTTAGCGCATATTTTTTTGTTTTATTTGTCCAACTTTATTAACTAAAAGGATACATTCTGAAAAAAAAGGGTTAGGGTTAGGGGGGTTAGGGATAGGGGGTTAGGGTTAGGGATAGCATCATATCGATATCTGAAAAAAAAGGGTTAGGGTTAGCATCATATCGCTAAAAAATACGCACATCTTTTTTCGTACCCTGAAGAAAAAAAAATACGGGATACTTTTTTCGTATCCGTAGCCACTGCGTAAATAAAATACCTATAGAAAGAATTTTTTTTTAAATTAAGGGATAGACCTATGTAACATAATATTTAAAAATATGACACTGAAAATCAATTTTAGAATGACAGATCATATCAACCAAGATAGGCTACATATGTTAGAGTAATATAAAAAATGTTTGGGTTAATTCTGTATAAAATTCCATGTGTTAATTTAAATGTTGAATATCTTTTAACTTTAGTTCACATCAACTAATAAAAACTGTCAACCATAAATTTTGTAAACATTTTTATTTATTTTTGAGCATATGGATGGAGAATTAGAGCTGTAACTATGCATATTTAAATTTTTGATCCTTTAATAATGAATTTAAAATTTGTGATGACCACCTGCCTGAGATTCCTCCGCTACCTTACAGTGGGTCTAGACTTAGGCTTTCAGAACCATTGAAATAAACTGTATCATTGTTTATGTTTACATCTCAACTTCTAGTCGCTACAGAGGTTTAAAAGCAACATTTAAATTAGAAAAAACATGAAATAATTTTTTTGTATTAAATCATGAGACCTTTGAAATCATTTTTACCCATTTAAAAAAAAGCCTTCTAACATAAAATTAGTCTGTGAAAAATATGTTCAATTTTTCTTTACATATGATTTATATGTAAGCTAGTGATAATGTTGATAGCATATAGATAGACATTTTAAAAGGGATGATACTCTACAAATATATTTTTAATGACTTCAAAATTTCAGAAGAAAATTCATTTAAAAAACATCCTCTAAAAAATCTAAAGATATATTTCTAAAGGTATATTTAATTAATAAAATGTTATTTGTAACAATTTTACTTATGTGAAACACATTAACTAATGCAGCTGTTTAAATAAATAATTTTTTTCCAACATAGTCAGATTAACCATATCTCTATCAAAGGATAACTACACATCATGTGATTTCTGATGACATGCTGAAATGGTCTTCAGTTTCTCATTTATCTTTTTTTTAACTTTAGGCCTCCTTTGAAATTGAGCTGAAGCTATAATTAGTTTTTTAGGTTTCAATGTATTTAATTTCCTTCAGCTAAAAAAGTAAATAACAGGTCTTTATTTCTCAGTTGGATCATTCATAATAAATATTTAAAAAATGATCTTACTATTTTGTTTGTCAACATTTCAGTGTTTCATGGAACCTTTGAAAAAAGTACAAGTTGAAGGAAGCCTTATGTTTGCGGAGCCTCAAGATTTATTTGGTAATTTGGATGAATTGTCTTATGTAAGTAATTAATTCAGTTTGACGACAGAATTTTAATTAAGTTCATTTCACTTAAAATCAAAAACTCTACCAAAAAATCTATTTTATAAATTGGTGTATTGATGATTTAAATTCCAACTGAAATATCGAAAATAAAAACAAATTAAAAATAAACAGATAAGCAGCATAAAAATTTCTGGTATCATTTGGCTAAAAAAAGTAGTTTAATTAATTCACTCAAACGTCTGTCTAGAAAATTATTATTTTCCTATTTGAGTCCTCTTACATTTCTATTTTTATTTCTGCTTAAATGACCCCTTGTGTTGTTTTAAAAATTTTGTTGTTTTCAATAGACTATTTGTTTTTGTAGGTTAGCTACACATTCTGTAAAGATTTTATAGCTGCCCTGCTGAAAGATATGAGCATAACTGATTTTGGGAGGACAAATGTCTTGCTGAAAGCATTTCAACGGGTATAGTATTTTTTAAGGCATTAATGGTCATTTCTAAAATCTTAATTTTTTTAAACATTAAAATAATGTTCTCTCCACTCTATCAAACATCTATGTTGCCCATTTAAATGTTATAACTGCAAGCTGTATATCTTCATTGTGTTCAACGATTAGAATTTTATATAATTTCATAGCTCATGGTCTTTCAAATAATCAAATAGTTGTAATATAAATAATTATTTAACATCATTTTAAATATTGTAGTTATTCTAGTACAGAAAAAAGAGATAGGTCCAGAATAACATTACAAATGCAACTCCACTTAGAGCTAAGACTGTTGGTCATATTAATTCAACATTTCAGGCTAAGAGTGTATAACAGGGTCTTTTACTCAAAATAGCACATTTTTAATCTCTAAATTATGCAGTATATGATAGTTGTGTTACTAATTTGTTTTTGTCATTTACTTACATATTCTGAGCATACCATCTGTTTCTGATAAACAAGCAGCCTAAAAAATTCTTCAATATTATTGATTTGTTTAAAACATCTGACATAATTCATAACATAGATCATACTTAGCTTTCTATTATCATTTTTTTTTAAAGAGACGTTTTTATGCTACACATATCTCCTTGCAGTTTTAGTTATGAACTAGGCCATGTATTGTTTCACTTTAATAAGTCAATTATTTATCTATCTGTATTTCAGTTTTCTGCACATTCCCGGGATGGTGCTGTATATCATTCCTATTGCCTGAATTATGCCAATGCTCTCACTTACTTAGAGAAACTTAGAGCCAATTCAGAATTTTCAGAATTTGAAAAGGTAATTGTTTTAAATGTAATAATATCATCCTTATGTAGAATAATTATCTTTAAAGTGTAGTTTGGTGCCATTCACTTAAAAAACGTTAATATATTTGACACAAACAAATCTGCAAGAAATATTTTTAGAGAAACATTTATTCTGTAGAATTTATTCCATAAAATTAATTCCTTTACCATAACATCTAAGAGACTTATGCTATAGTAAAAGTAATAAATTTTACTACAGCACTATGTAAGTAAACTTATATTGATTATTTTTTTCCCAATGGCTTATTAAGTAAAACTTTCATAGTAATATATGTACATTTAAAAATTATCATTTCATTATAAAGATAAAATTCAATATCTTCAGTGGTGTGAACAAGATCCACGATGTAACAGACTTCAGATAACAGATCTTCTTGTGGCACCTATGCAGCACTGTACAAAACTTCCTTTATTGTTACACAATGTCAGAAAGTATACTGCAGATGAAGATGAAAGGCAACAGGTTGCAGAAAGCATAGAGAAAATGGAAGCATCTTTGAGTAAGTCTCAGCACTGCAGAGACCATAAATTATCTTTATAACTTTCACTGTCCTCAAATGTAATTGATATTTATAAACATTTGTATTAAATGCTTAAAATATTAGCTATTTTATTATTTATATAAATATTTGCCTAAATTTCATACTGTAATAGAAATCTTTCTATATATAATCATGACATTACTTTATGTAATTTAAAACATTTCATGAATAGCAAATTAATAGTCAAAATCTAAATATTTATTGATTATATTATCATTATACTAAATTAAATACTTCTATGGCTATGAAATAAGTGAAATGTATTACTATAATTAATAACATAATACATGCATATCCGTTACTTAGAATTAAGTCAAGTAAATGTTTTAAATATGAATATTGCACTTTGATGGTTTTTTTATTTTCTAAAATGTATGTTATTTCTTTGAGACATTTTTACAAATTGTAATAAGGCAAATTACATCTGAAAAATAGATCTGAAATCATAACTTATAGATGATAGGTTACTTTTGATATTCATTTTTCAGAACAACTTGAAGAAAAAATGAAATGGATAAAGAATTTTGAAAGAGTTCAAGAAATTCAAAGACAGATTGTCTGGCCTACAGTTACTGAGTTGGATCCAAGATGTGTTATTCCAGAAGTAAGTTTCCATTACATAGTTGATTAGAGTAATTTGAGTTTGTGGAAACTGTAGTGATGATCTTTAAATGCCACCCCATTCCTGGGACAAAAAATATTGAATATGCTGCCCCTTGCTAGTGGGAAAGTAAGTGCAGCACATGGTGAATAGCCATCTCTCTCTAATCATGCATCAAAATACATCAGCTTTACTTAAATAAAAAAAATAATCAAATTGAAATTAACAAGTACATATTTATTAAATAATTTGATCATGTTTCATTACTTTGAAAGTCATTATATAAAATAATAATAACCAATATTTGTTCAACAAAGAACACTTATAATAAGTTAATTGTAAATATATTCCACTTTTATGACTTATTTAATAATCACACCTATATAAGAATAATGTCTTTTGCTGATTTAGTAGGAAATGTTTCAACCAAAAGCTTTCTTTAAAATTAAAGATAAACCACTAACTAGTATGAGTTTTAACAGGTTTGTATGTAACATATTTTTTTTTATTTGATTTGATATTTTTGTTCAACCTTCAAATTAGACATTATGTTTGATAAATTTGAATTGGACAGGATTAATCCAGCTAAAGATTGTTGCTGGTGTCTTCTGATTGAAGTACAGAATGTGATATATAAAATATGATGCTTTAACAAACCCCCACCAACCCCCAAAAATATTCAGGTTCATTTGTTCCATTTGTGACTATGCTGCCTTTTTAGTACTTGATGGATATACCACAAAATAAACTGCATCCCTTATTGGTACAAAAAGTTAAAAATGAATTTTTTATAAAAACTTGACCTTTTTAACGGAAAAGCGCACAACAGAAATAAATAAATCCAATTATAAGAAGTAAAAACTCATTTAAAAACCTTACTGCATCTGAATTTGTGAAAACTCTGACTTTTTTGTGTATTGCCAGTTGCCAATAATAGCCTAAATATGTAGATGGAAAGAAATATTAACTTTTATTTTCTTTGTACATGTACTAATGGATACTAAAAGCAGTGACAAAAAAACAACTAATTTTATCTTTATAATTTTTACTTAATAAACTATTCTGTTGGCTTTCTTTTCAGAGTTTAAAGCCCGGTTTAAGTAAACAACCTTGTGAACGTCTTTTGATTTGTCCTAAGCGACAGCTCCTTCATGAGGGGCAGTTAACTCTTGTGGGTAAGTCACCATGAGTAAAACATAATAATAATTTTAACTTTTATAATGAGCTAACGAAATTTCATTCATTGTTTTTTTTCTCTTTTAGAAACCCCCAAACCACTTGACATTCATATGTTTTTATTTGATGATATTTTACTCATAACTAAAGTCAAGAAAATACCAAGAAAGGTGAGGGAATACTCAATCATATTTTACTTTATTTATCTTTCACAATAATTTATGCACATTTCTTCAAGTTTATAGACATGTATCAATATTTCTTACCAACTCATTCCCTACCACACCATTATCGTTACAGCTCCACCAACTTTTTACATTAGCTCAGGTTTAATAGTCAGGGTTGTCTCTGAAAACATGTCAAAAGAAATGTATTTTCCATCTTGCGTCACCAATTATTTAAAGCTAAAGTTTTGTACAAATTTGAAAATGCATTCAAAATTCAATCTATAATAAATTCTGAACAATAAGTTCCAAATAAAAGCAACTAAGAACACTCTTCAGGCTGAGGATGTTTCCTTTAGGTAAAATATTTCAATAATCAACTAAAAGAAAGCTCCTTTTATTCTGTATATTGATTGAAACAGGAAATAGATGTTTTTTTTTACTAAAATTTTATTTGCCTTTTAGCTTTATTATATGCTTGTCAGTCTGAAACGCAATGTGTGTTTCATGGTCTGAAATGAAAAAGACTTGAAATGCAAAATGTGTTACATGGTAGGGAAAGAGTTAAATTATTAGGAATATTTTTTTTTTATTAAAATTGAGTTATTTGCAGCTTAGCATATAAAACACATACTTTTGTTGTTTTTACAATTTAAATTTTTCCTCTAATAATATTGCAGTCAAAGCAGTCTAATTTAGACTTACAGTCATTGGGGACTTCAGATAGAACATCTTATATTGTATTAAGACAGCCTTTAGCATTAGACAGGTTCACACTTCATGACATCTCTCCATCTGATGCAGCAGGTAAATAACAAAATATTTCTAAATATTATATTTAAAAGACAAATAAACCATTTCTCTCATACTTTTCTAATAAAATGAACTATGAATGAAAGATTAAGATGCAGAATTTCTAACTCTAATTAATTAATTTTATTCCTGCTCATCTAATACATAATCGTCTAGCCTCGAATGTGCAAGCATGTGTATAACTTCTGCGGCTAAAAATAGACTGGGAAATTCCAAAATTTTAGTCTCACTCAAGGGAAGTGAACTCTTGCTTGGCTAAAAATAGTCTTGGGAATTCCAAGTAGTTCGCAAATTATGTAAAGATGGTCAAAGGGATACAACTCAATTATAAGGAGTCACTCACCGGTCCGGGTACTGGGCCTTTGATCTAGTAAACAGTAAAGGCATTCACTTTATAATAAAAACTGTGTATATAACACACTTTATTTGATAATCTTGCTGCTAAAAATTTATAAAAAAATGTCCCCTTTCTTCTGAAAACTCAAACTAATTTAACATATTTTAATGGCCAATGTTATTAAGTGGCCTGTGTCAGACATTACCCATTAACACTGGTCAATGTGAACATTGGCTGGTTGCGATCTGCCTATTCCAATGTGAAAAGTATCACAGGCCAATGGAGCATTAATATTTTATTGTCTTAGAAAATATTGTTCAACTTTCATTATTGTTTGTATAATTATTTTTATAAAGATGTCATTGTATTTATCTTTTTTTTTTAAAAGAATGAGTTAGTTATATTACGGTGTAATGTTTCAGATTAAAAAAACTATGAAAATTAATATCGTCCTATTTTTTTTCAACAGTAAATGGATTAAAACACTGCTTTGTTTTGGTGCATATTTCTCGATTCCAACAAATTATTGGAGCATTTACCTTTCAGGCAGCTTGTGATGCAACAAAAGTAGGTTTTCTTATTCAGTCACTAATTTCTTATAATATATCAAATTTAAAGTGTCCAAGACAAACATTATAGTTTAAAAAGAAGAAACATAAAATATTTCAAAACAGTTTACAAGATGATTATTGTTTCTTTTAATGTAGAATACATGGCTGATTCAAATCAAAGATGCTATGGAAGCTTATGCTAAAGCAGCCAGCAGCAGAAACAATTCTTTTAAAGAAAACAGAGATCCTAAAAGTGAAGAGAAAGAAATGGCACCTAAACTTAGAGACAGAAATGAAATTCATTTTCAAAACTCAAATGCACCAAGGAGATTTTTAAATGGACAAAACAGTTTTAAAAATATCCCAACCAAGTCTCGCTCTATGGATGCAGTTTTTATTTAATTGATTTTACATGTACTTAATTATTTGGTGACTTAAAAAAAATATATTGTATTTTAATATCACTAAAACTACTTTTAGAAACAATACTTTTTTTTTGCAATAAACATTTCACTTATTTTAAAGCTACCTGTGTGTATTATTAAAAGAATAGCTTCAATTTTAATTTTGTTTTCTGCTGACAGTTGGCTTTTTCAAAACTAGTAACCCTTTTTTTTCTATAAATTGAAAACCAAAAAAAAAAATTATAATAATTGCATTACTATATATTTAACAGCAATAAAATTAAGCTTAAAATCAATTTTTTTTTTTTAAATCTCGCTTAGCATAATTCTACTATAAAATAAATACAATTATAGAGATATACTTACAATACCATATGCATTATATTATCAGACGCTGAATGTCAGGTGAACCAATGGCACTGGCTCAGCTAGCATTAAAAAAAAATTCTCATGGTGATCTCCCTCAGTAGGTTTTATGAATCATTCAGCAAAAACACTTAGGTTGAGATATTTTTAAAGAATGAGTTTAAACACAAGTATCACTCAATCAATCACAAGTAGGGCCTGAGATAGGTTCATCTATTGAAATTCATGGACATTTTTCTTTTCTTTAAATGACCAAATTCTTTGCTGATAAAATGCTCAGTTGTGATATTTTTCTTTTAAATTAATTATTTGTTCACTTTTCATTATTTTTATTGGTACATTTACTGGAATGGATGTTAAATAAATAACTGTAAATATGGTTTGCATGCCTTGTTGATATAAAAGTTTTAGGATGTCTTGTTAATCAAATGAATGAATAATAACTGATTAAAAAAAAAATGTCTTGTTTATTAATTGATTGGTTTTGCTCATGTTTTTTGATCATAATAATGGCATCAAGGACTTTTGTCTCTTATTCAGTTTTAAAGCTAGTTATTTTTTTGTTTTATTCCCTTGTATAACACCATCCAATCTGAAGCAAAATAATGTTTGAATAAAAATTGATCCTTAGATATTGTTGTCTTCTGAAATAAAAATTGATTCACAAAAAATGTCATCCATTTTGATAATATTTGAAAATACATGCAGCTTTTTTTATTTATTGGCTTTTTTATAGTCTACCATAAATTTGGATAAAAAGATCTAAATAACCAAAGTATTCTACTGTTATGAATACAATTATAAAACCTGTTTGGGAAATATCATTTTTAAAAAGTGAACACCGTCTCTGTATATATATCATTTTGATCTCATTCATTTCAGTACCTACCACTATAAAACCAAAGACCCTATTGAATAAATTTCCATAGCGTTTAAAATATAGGTAGTCAAAACCACAGATTTGATTGTTTTTATAATGTCTTATGCCACTTATACCACTTAAAAATATCAGCTGTATTCTATCAACCACACGTCTTTCAATTTTGTAATGACTAAATAAAAATCACTATCCATTTTACAGATCAATCCATATCCATATATTTGTACAGTAAACTGGTTGCATATCACTATCCCTGGAATTTCAATCATGTTCTGAAGTATCCTCATTTTTTATTAATTCTGCTCATATCTGGCCATCTGTAATATTGAATAAGATGCATTTTTATATTTGTATTTTTGTAAAATAATTTTGTAATTTTCAAAAATATACAATATTCAAATTAAATAGAGGCATTACGCAAAATTTGCATTCAAATGGATACATTAGGATTCTCCTCTAATGTAAACTAATGCCAATACTTTTAAGTTTGTTGGTTACTTCCTTTATGTTCATGTCATTTATTGTTTTGATGGCATATTGTCATTTAAAAGAGCAGCAAAAAGATTTTATTTTTGTAAAACAAAAAATGTCGAAATTATTAATTATAATTATTTTTTGTTTAAACAAAGTATTGAATATTTCCATTTAGTATCAATGGATTAAAATACGACTTAGTTCTTTTCAAGTGTTCTAAATTTAGGAATTATAAAAAAGTGGTATTTGATTTTTAATTTCCTTTTTGGTGTTCATTATTAAGTAATTTTATTTTAATCATCCTTGTTATCAATTCCTTTTAACAAATTTTTCTTTCCAGACACTTTTTAAAATTAAATTAGAGGTTAAGAAAAAAATTTTTTTTGCTTAAATTTACTGTAATGTAAATAATTTACAATAGGATAAAAAAAAAATGATTAGATCAAATATAGTACAGTAACCTTGGCTTACGAGCTATATGGTTATATAAGACCAATGCTTTGAAAGTCAAGTAAAGCTTTTAAAAAAAATAATTCTGACTAAATATACAAGTGAGGATTTGCAGACACATAGTATGTATTTTCTGATTTTTCTGCTGAACTTTAGGTGATAACTACTGAACCTCATATGATCAATCTGACTCAGGTGCCTCACTTGTGTAATCAACATCTGTTTGGGCATATATTGTTTGTTAAATCATTTTACTGTTGTGACTGTAGTAGCTGTGCCTATGGCCCTCATAAATCAAAGAGAAATCCATCACTAAAAATAAATTGAATGAGAGAGTTGAAATATTAACAAAATCATAGAGTTTAGAATAGCAGTGCAAGCTCATTCTGTCTCATGCAATGCTGTGTGAATTTCTGAATATTTCTGAACAGGGAAGCAAAAGTATGTGTCACTGAAAGTATACCATGTTAGCCCCCACAAGAAAATAAAAATATTATGTTCTACAAAATGATAGCATTCTAGTAACAGCAATAGACATTCTATATTTGATTAAGTTTAATCACATCATTTTACATTTGAAAAATAGGAATCGAAAAATGTATCCCTTACTATTCTTAAAAGTAATTATAGTTTTCTGAAGCCTATCTTCAGTTTTCCATTATTTTCTAAGGGGAAATCTGTTTTTACATTTGAGGATTTAGGATTACGAGTGACTATCTGGAACTAATTCTTGTAAACCAAGGTTTGATGAGAGAAGTAAATTTCTGTTTAAATAGTCTAAAATATGATAAACATATTTTGTTTTAAAAGTTCTCTAAAATGTTCTAAAAATACAGTTTATTAATTTTAACAATCATTCTGCATTTATATGTTATACAACATTTTAAGGTAATTTAAAAATTAGTTTTAATACCAAGTATTTTGAATAATTATAAATAATGTTATCATGTTGATTTTTCTTCATACAAAAATAACAATGCCAAAAAACTTGCTCTATTGTTACTATATTAAAAAAAAATTTAAACACAAATTTTAAGTTAATATTCTTTTGGATTATTAATGTCTGTAAGTTCAAAAATATTGTATTACATTAAGATGTCTTAAGATTTTGTTAAATGTTACCCAGTATATGATTTGTGTTCATTTTAATGAACACAAAATTAATATAAAGTAGTAAAAATCATTTCAAAAAAATTATGACTTTTTTTAAGTTTCACTATTATGATATTTGAGTGAATAATTGTTCTACTTCTGAAAGAGATTTAAAAAATGGTGTTTGAATTCTTTATTATACTTAAAAAATATTGTATGATTTTTTTATAAAATATGAAACCTAATTGTTTAAAAAAAAAGTTACCATATTTATTTCTCATATGGCATTGATGAAATTATTTTGTGTAAATTATTAATGAATAGTTTCAATGTCAAGATATTTTCATTCCCTTATACTTAATTGTTGATTTTTATCCATTATAATCAATATTAATTCTTTATTTTACTTTTAACACCAATAGATAAACTAAACCATGTATTCATTTTTTATACATTTTACAATAAACAATATATAAAGATTTTATTATTTACATCTTTCAAAAAGAATGTGTGCCCATCTTTGGAAACCAACACTACCTTCTCTTTCTGCTCACTTGCTGATGATTAAGAAAAGATATTTCTTTTACAATAGATCAAGGGCTCAAGGCTATTTATCCTGCATGCCTGTGATCTGTGAAATTCAACTTACAAACTTGAAATGAAGGCCACAAATAAAAAGCTAATAAACATTTTAGAAATTTTAGTGTGAAGACTTCTGTAACCTAGAAACCATGTTTTTTATTTCACTACAATTATGGGAAAAGCCACCTTCTTCTGAAAGGACTCCCAGATAGCTAAAAGTCTCTTTCAAAAAGGATGTAATATCTTAAGATTGCAGTTGCTGCTTCCATATTAATGTGAATTTTTTTGAAATAATTACTGTCTAACACTTAACTCTATTAACTGAATGTCTCAACTTTCTCTTTGTATATATTCTGTATTATTAAAAGTTTCACAGTAGAAAATAACCAAATCGCTACACTATTTCCTCACTGGCCTTAATTCATGAACCTGACCTATATGTTAACCATAATTTCCTGTCACTGAGCTGTTCACTAGTCCAAGTCTATGGCCTTTGTAAAATGTCAATAATTGTGATTATTTGTTGTAATTGTATTACATTTTCCCTTGTGTTTCTTGTGTCTTACCAAATAGTTTCAACTGTAAAAAAAAAAAATATTTATTTCATGAAATAAAGTAATATACCGAATTTTTGTATTCTTTATTTTTTTCTGTTTTTGCAAATCATAAAAGAAAAAAATGTGTTATACGCATGACTTTGTGAAATGGTAATATTTTTCAATTTAAAAAAAAATATACAAAATCTAAAAAAAAAATATTATGTTTGCATTTTTATATTTATCAACAAATGACTAATCTGTTAAAAGTGATACATTTTAATCCAAGTGTTACAAAAATATCAAGTAAAATTGTTACACTTAAATAATAATCTTAAGGGAATTAATAAAAAAAAATATTTTCCCCAAGATCAATATTACATTGTACTAAATCAAAATTACATGAATCAAACCAAAGTGAACAAAATGAGGGAATCGACTTTTTTTACTGTATTTATACAACATATGTTGTAGGGATAAAGATGATTGAAATAGATTGAATTATATTTATAGTAATAGAAAAAAAAATATCACATAAAATATAAAGACTTTTTACTAAGTATACAGTCTGATATACATTCACATGTAAAGACAACAGTATTTTATAGACAATATCCAGATAAAATTAAAAAATATCAATTGTTATTTATTTAGAGATATTTTTTTTCTTAACTACATTTTAGACCTATAGGCTGAACAAATTTGATGAATTAAGATATGTGTTGATTCTTACTCTCTTTTTTATCATTTCTGTGGTAAATTCTGTCCAATCAATATTACCAGGGTAGAATATGTACAAACATTTCTGTGGTGAATTCTGTCCAATCATTTACTGAGGTAGATTATGTAGTCTTCAAGCCCATTCTTTATATCTATGTTCAAGCCTAACTAAATTGGAGTAAAGAGAAATATTTTGATTCTATTCTCTGATTAAAGTTTTATCTTTGATGAATTCTTTTTAATATTCAAGTCAACTTTCAAACTTGAATTATTTTATATATATATATATATATATATATATATATATATATATATATATATATATATATTTATTTATTTAAGGCGAAGTTAAATGGGACGTAATTCATCTAAAATGTCAACATTGATTTCTTTTAACAGATTGTGTCCCTTATTTATACTTCGTCATTTTTGTCCAACAACAAAGCTAAAGCTTTTCTCCTTGGCTAAAAAAAAACCTTCCTGAAGTTTTATTTAAAACCAACATCATATGATCAATAAAGATTATATACATGACGTATATACAGTTTCGGTGGTTCTCACAAAAGTTTACTGTTACAAAACTATTAAATATGAAATAATGGATACAATATATCATTAAAATTGTAACTCAAAATACATTCATTCGTGATAAGGGGTGGTCTTATTCAATAAACCTGTGCTAAAAGCCCATGGACCTCCAGTGGTCCATTAAAATTTGAAATTTTCTAATAGAAATACTCCTAAAAATAGCAATAACATATTGTAATAAAAAAAAAACAAATCACATTGTTTTATTCTATCTCAACAATCTCTTTAATAAAATAAACTTAAGATAGGGTTTTGAATGTTTAAAATCTAGCATGTTCTATTTGTAGCTGAAAGTATGTAGTAGCTGATTGTCTTGATATGGAATACCAAACTATTTAGAAATATTAATTGGTGTCAGGCGTGATGTCTCGATTTTTACATATCTTGCTGTATTGGTGTTATATCTCAGTCAGTGTTTTTCACATATAAATAATGTGATACGATCTGCACATGTTTCTAGCAGAGGACTATCTAAATGACTGTATAATGCAGGCTATCTGCACATGTTTCTAGCAGAGGACTATCTAAATGACTGTATAGTGCAGGCTATCTGCACATGTTTCTAGCAGAGGACTATCTAAATGACTGTATAATGCAGGCTATCTGCACATGTTTCTAGCAGGGGACTATCTAAATGACTGTATAATGCAGGCTATCTGCACATGTTTCTAGCAGAGGACTATCTAAATGACTCTATAGTGCAGGCTATATGCACATGTTTCTAGCAGAGGACTATCTAAATGACTGTATAGTGCAGGCTAACTATATACTTGATAGAAGAAGGAGGAAATACATAACATAGTCGAGGCGTGAGAGGACAAATGGGCTGGTGTAAATATATCACATATTAGGAAAGGGAGAGAAATACCGACGAGAAGACAATCAAAATATACAAGCTAAAGAAAATACAAAATTGGGAGAGTAACCTATAATACAGAATAAGAAAAAGGGGGGGGGGGAACTGAATAAGGAGGTGGAGGGAATACACAATACAGAGAGGGACAGGTATAATACAAATAATGTAGGAGAGGGGGCCGACAGTATAGGAAGGGATGTTAAGAGAATATGCATATAGGTCTATTATGATGGGAAAGAGAATTATGAATTTGAAAAAGGGGGTGATTTAAATTAAAACTATATACTGGGTGGTCATTGGAAAGGGGTGGGGTGATAGGAGGGGAAGGAAGAGAAAAGACAAAAAGGAAGAAAAAGAGAATATAAAATAGGCAAGTTCCAACAAAATAAATAATATGGATGTGGAGAGATACAGAATAGAAAGTGGTGAGGATGCAGGATAAGAAGGGAAGAGAATACAGACTAGGAAGGGGTGAGGATACAGGATAAGAAGGGAAGAGATTACAGACTAGGAAGGGGTGAGAATACAGGATAAGAAGGGAAGAGAATACAGACTAGGAAGGGGTGAGAATACTGGATAAGAAGGGAAGAGAATACAGAGTAGGAAGGGGTGAGGATACAAGATAAGAAGGGAAGAGAATACAGACTAGGAAGGGGTGAGAATACAGGATAAGAAGGGAAGAGAATACAGACTAGGAAGGGGTGAGGATACAGGATAAGAAGGGAAGAGAATACAGAGTAAGAAGGGGTGAGGATACAGGATAAGAAGGGAAGAGAATACAGAGTAGGAAGGGGTGAGGATACAGGATAAGAAGGGAAGAGAATATAGAATAGGAAGGGGTGAGGATACAGGATAAGAAGGGAAGAGAATACAGAGTAGGAAGGGGTGAGGATACAGACTATGAAGGGAAGAGAATACAGAGTAGGAAGGGGTGAGGATACAGGATAAGATGGGAAGAGAATACAGAGTAGGAAGGGGTGAGGATACATGATAAGAAAGGAAGAGAATATAGGAAGGGTCGAGGATACAGGCTAGGAAGGGGTGAGAATACAGAATAGGAAGGGGTGAGAATATAGAGTGGGAAGGGGTGAGGATACCGACTATGAAGGGGTGAGAATACAATATAAGGAGTAAGAAAGTTTTGAAATTTAATGATAATTACATATGTAGATCTGTTTTTAGCCGACTGTAATATGCCACTGATCACCACCAGGGCGTGTACAAGTTTTGTTTGAATGTTTTAAGTACATGAAAGCATCTGACGATTTTTCAAATACATTTTATTCCAATTCTTATACACACACTAGAGTTTTAGAAAAAAAAATCTATTTTATACTTTGAGACTTTTTAATGATTATTAAAATTTTGTAGCGAAAATATTTATTAGTCAAATTATGATAAAATAATATAATTACCAGTATAAATTTAATATGAGACTATGTCTTTTCCTTATTTGTGCAATTCATGTTAAAGTTGGGACCCAAGGATTACAAAAAAAAGGTACAGCTTGTTAGTGTCAATTAGCCTGATGAAGATAAAAAAAAATAAATTTCGCAAAATATAAATATGTCAAATAAATATGTCAAATAAATATGTCAAATAAATATGTCAAATAAATATTTCAAAAAGATTGACAGGCTAATAACATCCTTTGAGCCACGAAGTTTATTGAAAATAGTTTTAAGAAAGTTTGCAAGTAGCCATCATTGAAATTCACGCTCCAATGTTTAATACACCCCCATCCCCCAACTGTCTCCCCCCCCCCTTTCCCCCTTCCCCCCCCCAACAGAAAAAAAAAACAGCTGACAATATATTAAACCAGTTGACACATCTGTGGATTCAAAAGGATTCTCAGTCGTTGAATCACCAACTTGTTAATTTTTGCTGCTCTCTAGAAGACAAAAGAAAACCCACCGAAGATGAAAAATGTTCTGATCTATGGCGTGTGTCTGCTGGTAAGACTATATTTCAAAATCTGTTAAATTGTTACAAGAACTATAGATACATGTATAACCTCAATAGTAAGCTAAATCGCACTTTTTATTTACTCAGCCACTGTAATAATTTGAAAGTTTTGACAGTGCAAGAAAGAAAATACGATAGAATTTAAGAGTTCTCATACGAGACAATTTTGAGATTTAAAATATAGTATTCCAAATTTGATTTTTTTTAAAAAAAAGAGAACAACGAGAGAAATTTCCAATAAATTTTAGTTTTACAGTTCCACAAGTCATTATTTTTAATTTTGTTATTTAATTCATTATTTTTAATCTTTAAGGTGCAAAGAACGGAAGGCTTAAATTAGCATTGTGTCAAATAATTCTTTTAAAATTCTTTTAGCTATTGACTTATGCAAGTTCCATTTCTAAAATTTTATTTTTTCTGTTCTATTTGTTCCAGTCACCGTTTAAGTTGTTTGTTTTTAAACTTGCTGTGTTTGGACATTCTAATAATGTTTTGTAAAAATACACGAAGCTGTGTTTTTGGGAAATTCGAAATCAATTATCAAAATTTTGAACAAGTGTGTATTCTCGATGGTATTATTTAAAAACGTTCGAGTCAATAAATGAAATTGTTATGAAGTCCGTAGCGAATTCATTTTTCTTGAACTTTGTTTTTTTAAAAATGTTTTTACAAAGAGATTAATAGTGTTAAGAGATAATCTTGTCACAAGTAAAACATATTTTGAAATAAAGGCGTATATATTTAAAAAAATATACTTCTATTCAATGTCACATTTATATTTGAAGTTTTTTGTTCAGGTTCATTTTTTTTAAAACTGCCAGACATATTATTTTTTTTTTTTAAATTCATAAAAAAAAAACAATAATTATTTAGGACAAAATTTTTATATGATAGTTAAATGTGACCTATGTTATATGATAGTCAAATGTGACAATATGACCTATGTTATCTGAAAGTCAAATTTGACCTATGTAATATGATAGTCCAATGTGACAATATGACCTATGTTATCTGAAAGTCAAATGTGACCTATGTATGTGATAATCAAATGTATCTTTTGTTGTCATGATATTTATTTATATTCATTAGGTTCTGGTGTCTGTATTTCTCCCAGAATGCCAAGCAAGCCTGTTACTACAACGCTTGAAACTACAAAGAGAAAGAGAGAGACAAAACCTGCACACAAAATCTGCAACTCATCCTAGACAACAGCCAATAGAGCAACCTTCAGACAATCAAGATGAAGTAAAGGACAATGACGACTGATAAATTTCAACCAATCAGAAGTCAACTAAAAACTTTCTTTTTCTGTATTTAAATTGGATTTTTAAAAATCTTTATGAAAGAATATAACAATAATTTGAATTTCTCTATAGCATTTGCTATGGGAAAAAAATCATTTATTTAATAACTTTTTAATTTACTGATAATTGCAAAATACTGTAATTAAACATGATGTTTTCTATAAAAATATTCCATAAAAATATTTGTTCTTTTAAAATTATTATTATGGTTGTTTTTTTTTTTTTTTAGCTTTTTTATAAAAAATATACTTTACTAAATACACAGTAACATGGTCAATCAAAATATAGCACACAAAATCTAATAACATTTATACCAAATTGTAACAGAAAGATTATGCTCGCCCATTAATTATGTGTCAGCAGTTTTGAGCATTTTTTGGACCCCTCCGTCCAGGAAAAGCTACGTCATGTTTACACCCTCCCCCCCCCCCCCAAATAAAAATACAAACTTATAAGAGAGAAAAAAATGTAATAACACAGAATCCCCTCTCATATATATCTCTATACTTATAAGACGCATTCGTTGTCTGTCTGTCTGTCTGTCTGTTCCCTTATAACTCAAGATCCAGACAAACAAATAACGTGAAATTTGTTACACATACACATAATTACATGGGGAAGGTTATAGGACAGGTTTCGTTTCATATCGATGGGTAGTTTAATTGTAATTAATTTTTTTTTATTTTAGTATTTTACTATATTAAAGTAATCTCGACGGCGCCATAAATAAAATTCCTCTGTGACGTCATTTCCCTATGATCGAATAGAACTTGCGCGCTGGTGCTGTATTGTGCCTTTGTGATGCAAAGAATTGTTGATGTTTTTTCATGCTCTCTGATGTGTACAGTTTGAGGAAGGTAAAGGAATGAAGAAGGATTTTAGAAGAAGGGTGAAACCATAATAATAAGTATATATATATATATATATATATATATATATATATAGAGAGAGAGAGAGAGAGAGAGAGAGAGAGAGAGAGAGAGAGAGAGAGGGGGGGAGGGAGAGAGAGATAAAGAGATAGAGGGGGCAGGGGGGAGAGAGGAAAGGAGGGTAGGAGGGAGGGAGGGAGGGGGAGAGAGGAGGGAGGGGGATGGACAGGGGGGAGAAAAGGAGGGGGAGAGGGAGCAGGGGGAGAGGGAGCAGGGGGAGAGGGAGAGAGAAGGGAAGGGAGGGAGAGAGGGGGTAGGGAGGGAGAGAGAGGGTGGGAGAGAGGGAGGGAGAGAGATAAAGAGTGAGGGGGCAGGGAGGGAGAGAGGGAATGAGGGAATGAGGGAGGGAGGAATGGGGAGAGAGGGGGAGGGAGAGAGAGGTGGAAAGGGGAGGGAAGGAGAAAGGAGGGAGGGAGAGAGGGGTTAGGGAGGGAGAGAGAGGGGAGGGAAGGAGAGAGGGAGAGGATGGGAGAAATAGGAGGAAGAGATAAAGAGAAAGAGGGGGCAGGGAGAGAGAGGGAAGGAGGAGGGAGGAGGATGGACGGGGGGAGAAAAGGAGGGGAGAGGGGAGAGAGGGAGATGGGAGAGGGACGGAGAGAGATGGGAGAGAGGGAGGGAGAGGGAGGGAGAAAGGGAAGGAGGGAAAGGGAGAGAGGGGGAGGGAGGGAGAGAGAGAGGGGGTAGGGAGAAAACAGAAGATAAACAGAAAACCTTATTTTAAACCCGGGCAAAGCCGGGTACTTGCAACTAGTCTCTATACTTATAAGACGCATTTGTTGTCTGTCTGTCTGTTTGTCTGTCTGTCTGTCTGTTCCCTAATAACTCAAGATCCAGACAAACAAATAACGTGAAATTTGTTACACATACACATAATTACATGGGGAAGGTTAAAGGAGGGAGGGGGTGGACAGGGGGAGAAAAGGAGGGGGAGAGAGGGAGATGGGAGAGGGAGTAGGGGGAGAGGGAGCAGGGGGAGAGGGTGCAGGGGGAGAGGGGGAGAGAAAGGAAGGGAGGGAGGGAGGGGGTAGGGAGGGAGGGAGAGAGAGGGGAGGGAGGGGAGAGAGATAAAAAGTGAGGGGGCAGGGATGGAGAGAGGGAATGAGGGAGGGAGGAAGGGGGAGAGAGGGGAGGGAGAGAGAGAGGTGGAAAGGGGAGGGTGGGAGAAAGGAGGGGAGAGGGGGTTAGGGAGGGAGAGAGAGGGAGGGAAGAAGAGAGGGAGAGGATGGGAGAAATGGGAGGAAGAGATAAAGAGAAAGAGGGCGCAGGGAGGGAGAGAGAGGGAAGGAGGGGGGAGGAGGATGGACGGGGGGAGAGAGGGAGAGGGGAGAGAGGGAGATGGGAGAGGGTCAGAGAGAGATTTGAAAGAGGGAGGGAGGGAGAAAGGGAGGGATGGAAAGGGAGAGAGGGGGAGGGAGGGAGGGAGAGAGAGAGGAAGGGAGAGAGGGGGTAGGGAGAAAACAGAAGGTAAACAGAAAACCTTAACGGGGGCAGGGAGGGAGAGAGAGGGAATGAGGGAATGAGGGAGGGAGGAAGGGGGAGAGAGGAGGAGGGAGAGAGGTGGAAAGGGGAGGGAGGGAGAAAGGAGGGAGAGAGGGTGGGAGAGAGGGAGGGGGTAGGGAGGGAGAGAGGGTGGGAGAGAGGGAGGGAGAGAGAGATAAAGAGTGAGGGGGGCAGGGAGGGAGAGAGGGAATGGGGGAGGGAAGAAGAGGGAGAGAGGTGAAGAGGGAGAGAGGATGAGAGAAATAGGAGGAAGAGATAAAAAGAGAGAGGGGGCAGGGAGGGAGAGAGGGAAGGAGGAAGGGGAGAGAGGGAGGGAGGGGGATTGACAGGGGGGAGAGAACGAAAGGGAGAGGGGAGATGGGAGAGGGAGGGTGGGAGGGGGAGAGAGATGGGAGATAGAGCGAGGGAGAGGGAGGGAGAAGGAGGGAGGGAGAAAGGGAGGAAGGGAAAGGAAGAGAGAGGGAGGGAGGGAGAGAGTGAGGGTGGGAGAGAGGGAGGGAGAGAGAGATAAAGAGTGAGTGGGATAGGGAGGGAGAGAGGGAATGAGGGAGGGAGGAAGAGGGAGAGAGGTGAAGAGGGAGAGAGGATGAGAGAAATGGGAGGAAGAGATAAAGAGAGAGAGGGGGCAGGGAGGGAGAGAGGGAGGGGTATGGACAGGGGGGAGAGAACGAAGGGGAGAGGGGAGATGGGAGAGGGAGGGTGGGAGGCAGAGAGATGGGAGAGAGAGCGAGGGAGAGGGAGGGAGAAGGAGGGAGGGAGAAAGGGAGGAAGGGAAAGGGAGAAAGAGGGAGGGAGGGAGAGAGAGGAAGGGAGAGAAGGGGTAGGGAGAAAACAGAAGGTAAACAGAAAACCTTATTTTAAACCCGGGCAAAGCCGGGTACTTGCAACTAGTATATATATAACATTAAATAAATTTCAAACTCCCCCCCCCCAACTGTAATCATTACGTTCTAATATGACTAATTTTACAAAATAAACGAGTCTCCTTCGTGATATAGCGATCTTCAACCCTTGAATATTATTTATAGCAATATGTGGTTCTTTGAAGTGTTTTGTTTGTACAGTATTGACTATTCGGTTCGCAATTATCCACCAAACTATCAGCATTTATTTTTGACGCCCTGTGCGAGTAATTTTTTGGCGCCCTTCTCTAACCCACCACTCCAAAAAGTGTGAAACCCTGAACAATGTTTGAACATATTTGAACAACACATTTTATGTTGAATTATTGTGTAAGATTACAGTTTTCATCGTTTGCCTATTATGTATGCATTATCTCTATGCGTCTTTCTGTCTTCTTTAAGATAGAACTGTAGCATGTATCTATTGTGTCTTTTATAATTATCTGTAGCCATTGCTGTGATTTCATTCCAGACTTTGTTCAGACTCTGAGTGGCCGCTTGAAAATTTCTAAACATCATTGTTGTACTGCTTTTAGACAGTGACCTGCTGATTTAGTCAATCATAATATATATATATATATATATATATATATATATATATATATATATATATATATATATTGTGACGAGCTAAAGTAGATGTAGAGACGGAGACAATCCCCTTCGACGTTTTAATATAATAGATATCTATAAAAATTAGGATTAGTACGAATAATAGTGACAAGGTGACAGACGACTTAGGGCAAGGTGTGAAACAATTGAATAGTAGACAGCAAAGGTGTGAAGACTGGGAGGCGCCGTCGGACAGTCTAGCAGGTTAACAATGACGACCCTGTGACGCTCCTAGAAAGATTAGATAGTGAAGAGACTGTGACGTACTTAGGGTAATTAGGGCACGGACGCTAGGGGTATAAATAGGGGCTGGATTCGGACATTAGTTAGTGAGGGGGCAGTTCGTAGTTAGGAGTGAGTTATGAGGAGTGATGAGGAAATAGAGAAGAGAGATCGTTACGAGTCATAGTTAGGGAGAAAGTTCTTAGTGTTGAGAAGTTTTAGAGATCTCTAGTTAGTCAGAGTTGAGGCAGAGCAAATTACTGTGGATTTAAATGTGTATTCGTTTATGGACTTGTTGTATTCTGATGTACGTTTATGTAAATAAATCGTTGTACTAACAACGCATCGAGTTTGATTGGTTTTTGAGTTGTGACAAAGAAGTGAGCAAATAAGAGTGAAACAGACAGACATTAAGCTAAATTGACATCTCTACGTTTGAATTAAAACACACAACTCATAACATAAACCAAAGGGCCTGAGACGTTTATAGAGCATAACCAAAGAGCCCGTAACATGTATGAAGTATATAAAAAGGACCCGTAACATTTATGGAATAAAAGGAAAAGGACCCGTAACATATATATATATATATATATATATATATATATATATATATATATATATATATATAAGCGATTTAGGCTCTGCGTTAAATCGAAAGTAAAGAATTAATACAACAGTATTCCAGTTTAAAATATAATCATGAAAAAATCGGATCTGCCCGAAACCAAAAATAACTTAGCCTACCGATCAAGCCTAAGGGGATATAACTCTATGCAAAGTTTTTGAAGGGTACAGCTAGTATAATATAAATAAAAGCGATTTGCCTCTGCGTTAAATCGAAAGTAAAGAATGAATACAACAGTATTTTAGTTTAAAATACAATCATGCAAAAATCGGATCTGCCCGAAACCAAAAAAAAAATAACCTAGGCCACCGATCAAGATAAGGGGATATAACTCTATGCAAAGGTTTTGCAGGGTACAGCTAGTTGAGAATAATCTTTCCCAAACATACCAGCAAAGGCCTACACATAAATAAAAATTGTGTTAAAGCTACTAAATTGGCTGCTCCAGATTTAGTATAAACATTACATCCGACTTACGATGATATATCTTGAAACAGACCATACACGTCAGTTACTTCAACGCATTCACTGCAGCTACTCTTGGTGTCCATCTCTAGTGTTTCAGTAATCTTGCATTGCTACATAAACAACTGATAATAACTGTTTTTTTTTATCGTAATGGTATTGCTAAAAAAACAGTCAATCATCTCTTCCATTTTACAAAACTCAGTGGGTATTCAGCTCATAGTATTGTATGCATATACATAGCACAATGACTTGCAGCTGATATGTGTGCCTGTACACAATGACATGCAGCTGATATTAGGGTGATTCATCATTGCATGGTAAAAAATATTTTTCTCCGATTCTATTGCATTGTGGTTCATTTTTTTTCCTTTTGGCAAGCAAATCAACAGAAACTAAACTTTTTGAAAAAATGACCACTTTTAGAGGTCGCTCAAGCGACCCGAAGTTTCACCAAATGAGATTATGCGGCAGTTCTGATGTGTCGCTTGCTTACTTTTGCTATATGCCTAGTGCAATTTTAGTTCATTGTAAAATTAAAAGTATACCGTGATATTTGAATTTTAGATTAGATCTAATTTTATTATTCAAGTTTGCTGAATAATAAAGTAGTTTTTGACTAACTACAAATTTTTGAATTGATATGGCATCCACATCTTGTGGTAATTCACAAATTGTATTGACAAGACGTATAACTGAAGTTTTGTTGATTGTCAAACGGATTCGTGTCTGCCTAGTAATGTCTTACTAACCTTGGGTCATGCTATAAAGATGGTTTTCTAAAATCACAAGGTACTGAAGAACACAATATCCGAAAGCATTAAGGTAACTGTTAACGATTTTTATAAAGAAAAGCAGTCTAAGAGAAACAAAGAGTAGTTGAAGAAGACATCAGAAGGTTGCTGTTACTACTAGTCAACAAACAACAGCGAAAATGAGGATGAAGGTAAAGATGACGACGATTTTGAAATTGAGATTCCTGTTTACTACAGGAAGCTTCTGTCAGAGGGTTCGATGCCAGACAGGAAATTTCAAATCAGAGTTTTAATTTATAAGTAAATGCCCATTGGTCATTCGCTGGGACGGAAAGATAATGGAGGAAACTACAGATTATCCAGACTTCAAGTGCCTCAAGTTACATACCACGTGAAGTTTACAGAGGATGATCAAAACATGATAGTTGATATTTGGCGTCAGTTTAAGCAACCAACAGTACCACTTTCATGTGCCAGGCGCTTACCATATGGCTTGCTGGATGGCGAAAGTAATATACTGTTTCAAGATCTACTTGTTTAGAAATCAGTTCTAGCTCACACATTCAGAGGTAAATGTTTTTTGCAATAATTCTGCTTGTTTGCGACTCACATTTACGTCAAAGCTTGAATCTCATGTCCTGTGAGTCGTGATGCTCAGTTTAAGGATCTATTGATCTCACGAAATTCTGTCATATATCAAACGGTATCTGATGTTGCGAAAATGAAATTTGAAAACCATCTTTGGTATAAAAGTCCAGAGGTGCTTTTTCTTGCGTTGTTATCTGAAAAAGTTTCTGAAGTGATACTGAAGACTGGCGATGACTGGACGGATCGAGTGTTTAAATTGAAGAATTGCACTAACTGTATCACTTTGTAGGTACCTCATCATATCTACAATGCGTTCAGTCGGTATTGGTACCAGCTTCGATGAAGTTGAGCGAGCATCCTGGGATCTATAGCTGTCAATTGCTGAAGCTAAATGTATTGTTGATTCCTTTAAGGCGTCAATGATACAGCCGAGTGGTCAGTTGCACTGATGTCATCATTTAATAAGTCATACACTAAAACGGAATCTGAAATGCAGACATAGCTGCAAGTTGTAGAAGATCACAGAAAGAGAGTGCCAAAGCTGAAGACAAGTCTCACTGAAGTTATATAAGAAGCGTTGAACTGACGATCATTAGTATAGCGTATTGTTTATGTTTATAATGCAATGTATACATGAATAAACAAGCAGTAACTGTTGCATATCATTGTATTTTATGTTATTTAACATTTCAACATGTCTCCTGTAATTAATGTTTAATGTTGATTTTTAGATAATGATTAATTTAATGTTTATATTATAAGAATTCATGTCATTAAAGAAGATAATATAAAATTCAGTCTCGATGAGCGACCTCTAAATGTTATTGAATTTCAATGAAATTTGGCATGAAAGTCTAGGACTATAAAAGGAAAAAAATATCAACAATGCAATATAAAATTGCAAATAAAAATTTTTTGAATCACCCTAAGCTGATATGTGTGTCTGTACACAATGACTTGCAGCTGGTATGTGTGTCTGAAGATTATTTAGAAGCAAATCATAGTCCTCTCCTTCTCCTCTGCAAATTTTCTTTTATTTCATCAACCAGACCTTTTCGTCTACACATGAGATTAACTCAAATTTGTTGTTGTTTTTTCGATTGACGTTCAGCGAGAAACATGTCACAAAATATCACAGATGTAGATTTGTAACAACTGAAGGCTCACAATGGGCTCTTATATTTGATTGAACGATCAGCGTGAAACATGTCACAAAATATCACAGATGTAGATGTATAACAACTGAAGGCTCACAATGCGCTCTTATTTTTGAATGAACGATCAGCGTGAAACATGTCACAAAATATCACAGATGTAGATTTATAACAACTGAAGGCTCACAATGAGCTCTTAAATTTGATTGAAAGGCCGGGCCCAAAAACAGCCGAATGGAGTATTTTTAATAGTATATATGAACTAACATAACTTGAGCGTAAACAACGTCATCGATGCAAATGAACGGAGGGGAGTGCACTGCGGGTCAGATCAAACAACTGAACAAGCCATAGACGAAGTGGAGAGTACTGCGGGTCAGATCAAACAGCTCAACCAGCCATAGACGGAGGTGGGTGCACTGCGGGACAGATCAAACAGCTGAACCAGCCATAGACGAAGTGGAGTGTACTGCGGGTCAGATCAAACAGCTGAACAAGCCATAGACGGAGTGGAGTGTACTGCGGGTCAGATAAAACAGCTGAACGGACCATAGATGAAGGGGAGTGCACTGCGGGTCAGATCAAACAGCTAAACCAGCCATAGACGGAGGGGAGTGCACTGCGGGTCAGATCAAACAGCTGAACCAGCCATAGACGGAGGGGAGTGCACTGCGGGTCAGATCAAACAGCTGAACGAGCCATAGACGGAGTGGAGTGTACTGCGGGTCAGATCAAACAGCTGAACCAGCCATAGACGGAGTAGATTGTACTGCGGGTCAGATCAAACAGCTGAACGGGCCATAGACGGAGGGGAGTGCACTGCGGGTCAGATCAAACAGCTGAACCAGCCATAGACGAAGGGAAGTGCACTGCGGATCAGATCAAACAGCTGAACCTGCCATAGACGGAGGTGAGTGCACTGCGGCCAGATCAAACAGCTGAACAAGCCATAGACGGAGTGGAGTGTACTGCGGGTCAGATCAAACAGCTGAACCAGCCATAGATGAAGGGGAGTGCACTGCGGGTCAGATCAAACAGCTGAAGGGGCCATTAAACGGAGGGGAGTGCACTGCGGGTCAGATCAAACAGCTGAACCAGCCATAGATGAAGGGGAGTGCACTGCGGGTCAGATCAAACAGCTGAACAGGCCATTAAACGGAGGGGAGTGCATTGCGGGCCAGATCAAACAGCTGAACGGGCCATAGACGGAGGGAGTGAACTGCGGGTCAGATCAAACAGCTGAACGGGCCATATACAGAGGGGAGTGCACTGCGGGTCAGATCAAACAGCTGAACGGGCCATTAAACGGAGGGGAGTGCACTGCGGGTCAGATCAAACAGCTGAACCAGCCATAGACGGAGAGGAGAGTACTGCGGGTCGGATCAAACAGCTGAACGGACCTTTGACGGAGTGGAGTATACTGCGGGTCACATCAAACAGCTGAACCAGCCATAGACGGAGAGGAGTGCACTGCGGGTCAGATCAAACAGCTGAACCAGCCATAGACGGAGGGGAGAGCACTGCGGGTCAGATCAAACAGCTGAACGGGCCATAGACGAAGTGGAGAGTACTGCGGGTCAGATCAAACAGTTGAACCAGCCATAGACGGAGGTGGGTGCACTGCGGGTCAGATCAAACAGCTGAACGGGCCATAGACGGAGGTGAGTGCACTGCGGGTCAGATCAAACAGCTGAACGGGCCATAGACGGAGGGGAGAGTACTGCGGGTCAGATCAAACAGCTAAACCAGCCATAGACGGAGGTGGGTGCACTGCGGGTCAGACCAAACATCTGAACCAGCCATAGACGGGGGAGGGTGCATTGCGGGTCAGATCAAAAGGCTGAATAAGCCATAGACTGAGGGGAGTGCACTGCGGGTCAGATCAAACAGTTGAACCAGCCATAGACGGAGGTGGGTGCACTGCGGGTCAGATCAAACAGCTGAACCAGCCATAGACGAAGTGGAGTGTACTGCGGGTCGGATCAAACAGCTGAACGGACCATTGACGGAGTGGAGTGTACTGCGGGTCACATCAAACAGCTGAACCAACCATAGACGGAGGGGAGTGCACTGCGGTCGGATCAAACAGCTGAACGGGCCATAGACGAAGTGGAGAGTACTGCGGGTCAGATCCAACAGTTGAACCAGCCATAGACGGAGGTGGGTGCACTGCAGGTCAGATCAAACAGATGAACCAGCAAAAGACGAAGTGGAGTGTTCTGCGGGTAAGATCAAACAGCTGAACAAGCCATAGATGGAGTAGATTGTACTGAGGGTCAGATAAAACAGCTGATCGAGCCATAGACGGAGTGGAGTGTACTGCGGGTCGGATCAAACAGCTGTACCAGCCATAGACGGAGGGGAGTGGACTGCGGGTGAAATCAAACAGCTGAACCAGCCATAGACGGAGGAGAGTGCACTGCGGGTCAGATCAAACAGCTGATCGAGCCATAGACGGAGTGGAGTTTACTGCGGGTCAGATCAAACAGCTGAACCAGCCATAGACGGAGGGGAGTGCACTGCGGGTCAGATCAAACAGCTGAACGGACCATAGATGAAGGGGAGTGCACTGCGGGTCAGATCAAACAGTTAAACCAGCCATAGACAGAGGGGAGTGCACTGCGGGTCAGATCAAACAGCTGAACCAGCCATAGACGGAGGGGAGTGCACTGCGGGTCAGATCAAACAGCTGAACGAGCCATAGACGGAGTGGAGTGTACTGCGGGTCAGATCAAACAGCTGAACCAGCCATAGACGGAGTAGATTGTACTGCGGGTCAGATCAAACAGCTGAACGGGCCATAGACGGAGGGGAGTGCACTGCGGGTCAGATCAAACAGCTGAACCAGCCATAGACGAAGGGAAGTGCACTGCGGGTCAGATCAAACAGCTGAACCTGCCATAGACGGAGGTGAGTGCACTGCGGCCAGATCAAACAGCTGAACAAGCCATAGACGGAGTGGAGTGTACTGCGGGTCAGATCAAACAGCTGAACCAGCCATAGATGAAGGGGAGTGCACTGCGGGTCAGATCAAACAGCTGAAGGGGCCATTAAACGGAGGGGAGTGCACTGCGGGTCAGATCAAACAGCTGAACCAGCCATAGATGAAGGGGAGTGCACTGCGGGTCAGATCAAACAGCTGAACAGGCCATTAAACGGAGGGGAGTGCATTGCGGGCCAGATCAAACAGCTGAACGGGCCATAGACGGAGGGAGTGCACTGCGGGTCAGATCAAACAGCTGAACGGGCCATATACAGAGGGGAGTGCACTGCGGGTCAGATCAAACAGCTGAACGGGCCATTAAACGGAGGGGAGTGCACTGCGGGTCAGATCAAACAGCTGAACCAGCCATAGACGGAGAGGAGAGTACTGCGGGTCGAATCAAACAGCTGAACGGACCTTTGACGGAGTGGAGTATACTGCGGGTCACATCAAACAGCTGAACCAGCCATAGACGGAGAGGAGTGCACTGCGGGTCAGATCAAACAGCTGAACCAGCCATAGACGGAGGGGAGAGCACTGCGGGTCAGATCAAACAGCTGAACGGGCCATAGACGAAGTGGAGAGTACTGCGGGTCAGATCAAACAGTTGAACCAGCCATAGACGGAGGTGGGTGCACTGCGGGTCAGATCAAACAGCTGAACGGGCCATAGACGGAGGTGAGTGCACTGCGGGTCAGATCAAACAGCTGAACGGGCCATAGACGGAGGGGAGAGTACTGCGGGTCAGATCAAACAGCTAAACCAGCCATAGACGGAGGTGGGTGCACTGCGGGTCAGACCAAACATCTGAACCAGCCATAGACGGGGGAGAGTGCATTGCGGGTCAGATCAAAAGGCTGAATAAGCCATAGACTGAGGGGAGTGCACTGCGGGTCAGATCAAACAGTTGAACCAGCCATAGACGGAGGTGGGTGCACTGCGGGTCAGATCAAACAGCTGAACCAGCCATAGACGAAGTGGAGTGTACTGCGGGTCAGATCAAACAGCTGAACAAGCCATGGACGGAGTGGAGTGTACTGCGGGTCAGATCAAACAGCTGAACCAGCCATAGACGGACGGGAGTGTACTGCGGGTCGGATCAAACAGCTGAACGGACCATTGACGGAGTGGAGTGTACTGCGGGTCACATCAAACAGCTGAACCAACCATAGACGGAGGGGAGTGCACTGCGGTCGGATCAAACAGCTGAACGGGCCATAGACGAAGTGGAGAGTACTGCGGGTCAGATCCAACAGTTGAACCAGCCATAGACGGAGGTGGGTGCACTGCAGGTCAGATCAAACAGATGAACCAGCAAAAGACGAAGTGGAGTGTTCTGCGGGTAAGATCAAACAGCTGAACAAGCCATAGATGGAGTAGATTGTACTGCGGGTCAGATAAAACAGCTGATCGAGCCATAGACGGAGTGGAGTGTACTGCGGGTCGGATCAAACAGCTGTACCAGCCATAGACGGAGGGGAGTGGACTGCGGGTGAAATCAAACAGCTGCACCAGCCATAGACGGAGGAGAGTGCACTGCGGGTCAGATCAAACAGCTGATCGAGCCATAGACGGAGTGGAGTTTACTGCGGGTCAGATCAAACAGCTGAACCAGCCATAGACGGAGGGGAGTGCACTGCGGGTCAGATCAAACAGCTGAACCAGCCAAAGACGGAGGAGTGTGCACTGCGGGTAAGATTAAACAGCTGAACCAGCCATAGACGGAGGTGAGTATACTGCGGGTAAGATCAAACAACTGAACCAGCCATAGACGAAGGGGAGTGTACTGCGGGTCAGATCAAACAGCTGAACCAGCCATAGACGGAGGTGAGTGTACTGCGGCCAGATCAAACAGCTGAACAAGCCATAGACGGAGTGGAGTGTACTGCGATTCAGATCAAACAGCTGAACGTGCCATAGACAGAGTGGAGTGTACTGCGGGTCAGATCAAACAGCTGAACCAGCCATAGATGAAGGGGAGTGCACTGCGAGTTAGATGAAACAGCTGAACGGAGGTGCACTGCGGGTCAGATCAAACAGCTGAACCAGCCATAGACGGAGGAGTGTGCACTGCGGGTCAGATTAAACAGCTGAACCAGCCATAAACGGAGGTGAGTATACTGCGGGTAAGATCAAACAACTGAACCAGCCATAGACGAAGGGGAGTGTACTGCGGGTCAGATCAAACAGCTGAACCAGCCATAGACGGAGGTGAGTGTACTGCGGCCAGATCAAACAGCTGAACGGACCATAGACGGAGTGGAGTGTACTGCGGGTCAGATCAAACAGCTGAACGTGCCATAGACGGAGTGGAGTGTACTGCGGGTCAGATCAAACAGCTGAACCAGCCATAGATGTAGGGGAGTGCACTGCGGGTTAGATGAAACAGCTGAACGGGCCATAGACGGAGGGGAGAGTACTGCGGGTCAGATCAAACAGCTAAACCAGCCATAGACGGAGGTGGGTGCACTGCGGGTCAGATCAAACAGCTGAACCAGCCATAGACGAAGTGGAGTGTACTGCGGGTCAGATCAAACAGCTGAACAAGCCATGGACGGAGTGGAGTGTACTGCGGGTCAGATAAAACAGCTGAACGGGCGATAGATGAAGGGGAGTGCACTGCGGGTCAGATCAAACAGCTGAACGAGCCATAGACGGAGTGGAGTGCACTGCGGGTCAGATTAAACAGCTGAACCAGAGATAGACGGAGGGGAAAGCACTGCAGGTCAGATCAAACAGCTGAACGAGCCATAGATGGATTGGAGTGTACTGTGGGTCAGATCAAACAGCTGAACCAGCCATAGACGGAGGGAAGTGCACTGCGGGTCAGATCAAACAGCTGAACTGGCCATTAAATGGAGGGGAGTGCACTGCGGGTCAGATCAAAAAGGAGAACCAGCCATAGACGGAGGGGAGTGCACTGCGGGTCAGATCAAACAGCTGAACGGGCCATAGACGGAGTGGAGTGGACTGCGGGTCAGATCAAACAGCTGAACCAGCCATAGACGGAGGGGTGTGCACTGCGGGTCAGATCAAACAGCTGAACGGGCCATAGACGGAGGGGAGTGCACTGCGGGTCAGATCAAACAGCTGAACCAGCCATAGACGGAGGTGAGTTTACTGCGAATCAGATCAAACAGCTGAACCAGCCATAGACGAAGAGAAGTTTATTGCGGGTCGGATCAAACAGCTGAACCAGCCATAGACGGAATGGAGTGTACTGCGGGTCGGATCAAACAGCTGAACGAACCATAGACGGAATGGAGTGTACTGCGGGTCACATCAAACAGCTGAACCAGCCATAGATGAAGGGAAGTGCACTGCGGGTCAGATCAAACAGCAGAACCAGCCCTAGACGGAGGTGAGTTTACTGCGGGTCAGATCAAACAGCTGAACCAGCCATAGACGAAGAGGAGTGTATTGTGGGTCGGATCAAACAGCTGAACCAGCCATAGACGGAATGGAGTGTACTGCGGGTCGGATCAAACAGCTGAACGAACCATAGACGGAATGGAGTGTACTGCGGGTCACATCAAACAGCTGAACCAGCCTTAGATGGAGGGAAGTGCACTGCGGGTCAGATCAAACAGCTGAACGGGCCATTAAACGGAGGGGAGTGCACTGCGGGTCAGATCAAACAGCTGAACGGGCCATAGACGGAGGGGAGTGCACTGCGGGTCAGATCAAACAGCTGAACGGGCGATAGACGGAGTGGAGTGTACTGCGGGTCAGATCAAACAGCTGAACCAGCCATAGACGGAGGGGAGTGTACTGCGTGTCAGATCAAACAGCTGGACCAGCCATAGACGGAGGGGAGTTCACTTCGGTTCAGATCAGACAGCTGAACGGACTATAGACGGAGGGGAGTGCACTGCGGGTCAGATCAAACAGCTGATCGGGCCATAGACGGAGGGGAGTGCACTGCGGGTCAGATCAAACAGCTGAACGGGCCATAGACGGAGGGGAGTTCACTTCGGGTCAGATAAGACAGCTGAACGGACCATAGACGGAATGGAGTGCACTGCGGGTCAGATCAAACAGCTGATCGGGCCATAGACGGAGGGGAGTGCACTGCGGGTCAGATCAAACAGCTGAACGGGCCATAGACGGAGGGGAGTGCACTGCGGGTCAGATCAAACAGCTGAACGGACCATAGACGGAGGGGAGTGCACTGAGGGTCAGATCAAACAGCTGAATGGACCATAGACGGAGTGGAGTGCACTGCGGGTCAGATCAAACAGCTGAACCAGCCATAGACGAAGTGGAGTGTTCTGCGGGTCAGATCAAACAGCTGAACCAGCCATAAACGGAGGGGAGTGTGCTGCGGGTCATATCAAACAGCTGAACGAGCCATAGACGGAGGGGAGTGTACTGCGGGTCAGATCAAACAGCTGAACCAGTCATAGACGGAGGGGAGTGTACTGCGGGTCAGATCAAACAGCTGGACCAGCCATAGACGGAGGGGAGTGTACTGCGGGTCAGATCAAACAGCTGAACCAGCCATAGACGGAGGGGAGTGCACTGCGGGTCAGATCAAACAGCTGAACGGGCCATAGACGGAGGGGTGTGCACTGCGGGTCAGATTAAACAGCTGAACCAGCCATAGACGGAGGTGAGTATACTGCGGGTAAGATCAAACAACTGAACCAGCCATAGACGAAGGGGAGTGTACTGCGGGTCAGCTCAAACAGCTGATCGGGCCATAGACGGAGGGGAGTGCACTGCGGGTCAGATCAAAAAGCTGAACGGGCCATAGACGGAGTGGAGTTTACTGCGGGTCAGATCAAACAGCTGAACCAGCCATAGACGGAGGTGGGTGCACTGCGGGTCAGATCAAACAGCTGAACGGACCATAGACGGAGGGGAGTGCACTGAGGGTCAGATCAAACAGCTGAATGGCCATAGACGGAGGGGAGTGCACTGCGGGTCAGATCAAACAGCTGAACGTGCCATTAAACGGAGGGGAGTGCACTTTGGGTCAGATCAGACAGCTGAACGGACTATAGACGGAGGGGAGTGCACTGCGGGTCAGATCAAACAGCTGATCGGGCCATAGACGGAGGGGAGTGCACTGCGGGTCAGATCAAACAGCTGAACGGGCCATAGACGGAGGGGAGTTCACTTCGGGTCAGATAAGACAGCTGAACGGACCATAGACGGAATGGAGTGCACTGCGGGTCAGATCAAACAGCTGATCGGGCCATAGACGGAGGGGAGTGCACTGCGGGTCAGATCAAACAGCTGAACGGGCCATAGACGGAGGGGAGTGCACTGCGGGTCAGATCAAACAGCTGAACGGACCATAGACGGAGGGGAGTGCACTGAGGGTCAGATCAAACAGCTGAATGGACCATAGACGGAGTGGAGTGCACTGCGGGTCAGATCAAACAGCTGAACCAGCCATAGACGAAGTGGAGTGTTCTGCGGGTCAGATCAAACAGCTGAACCAGCCATAAACGGAGGGGAGTGTGCTGCGGGTCATATCAAACAGCTGAACGAGCCATAGACGGAGGGGAGTGTACTGCGGGTCAGATCAAACAGCTGAACCAGTCATAGACGGAGGGGAGTGTACTGCGGGTCAGATCAAACAGCTGGACCAGCCATAGACGGAGGGGAGTGTACTGCGGGTCAGATCAAACAGCTGAACCAGCCATAGACGGAGGGGAGTGCACTGCGGGTCAGATCAAACAGCTGAACGGGCCATAGACGGAGGGGTGTGCACTGCGGGTCAGATTAAACAGCTGAACCAGCCATAGACGGAGGTGAGTATACTGCGGGTAAGATCAAACAACTGAACCAGCCATAGACGAAGGGGAGTGTACTGCGGGTCAGCTCAAACAGCTGATCGGGCCATAGACGGAGGGGAGTGCACTGCGGGTCAGATCAAAAAGCTGAACGGGCCATAGACGGAGTGGAGTTTACTGCGGGTCAGATCAAACAGCTGAACCAGCCATAGACGGAGGTGGGTGCACTGCGGGTCAGATCAAACAGCTGAACGGACCATAGACGGAGGGGAGTGCACTGAGGGTCAGATCAAACAGCTGAATGGCCATAGACGGAGGGGAGTGCACTGCGGGTCAGATCAAACAGCTGAACGTGCCATTAAACGGAGGGGAGTGCACTTTGGGTCAGATCAAACAGCTGAACGGGCCATAGACGGAGGTGAGTGCACTGCGGGTCAGATCAAACAGCTGAACAGGCCATAGACGGAGGGGAGAGTATTGCGGGTCAGATCAAACAGCTAAACCAGCCATAGACGGAGGTGGGTGCACTGCGGGTCAGATCAAACATCTGAACCAGCCATAGACGGGGGAGGGTGCATTGCGGGTTAGATCAAAAGGCTGAATCAGCCATAGACTGAGGGGAGTGCACTGCGGGTCAGATCAAACAGTTGAACCAGCCATAGACGGAGGTGGGTGCACTGCGGGTCTGATCAAACAGCTGAACCAGCCATAGACGAAGTGGAGTGTACTGCGGGTCAGATCAAACAGCTGAACAAGCCATGGACGGAGTGGAGTGTACTGCGGGTCAGATCAAACAGCTGAACCAGCCATAGACGGAGGGGAGTGTACTGCGGGTCGGATCAAACAGCTGAACGGACCATTGACGGAGTGGAGTGTACTGCGGGTCAGATCAAACAGCTGAACCAGCCATAGACGGAGGTGGGTGCATTGCGGGTCAGATCAAACAGATGAACCAGCCAAAGACGAAGTGGAGTGTTCTGCGGGTCACATCAAACAGCTGAACAAGCCATAGATTGAGTAGATTGTACTGCGGGTCAGATCAAACAGCTGAACCAGCCATAGACGGAGTGGAGTGTACTGCGGGTCAGATCAAACAGCTGATCGAGCCATAGACGGAGTGGAGTTTACTGCGGGTCAGATCAAACAGCTGAACCAGCCATAGACGGAGGGGAGTGCACTGCGGGTCAGATCAAACAGCTGATCGGGCCATAGACGGAGGGGTGTGCACTGCGGGTCAGATTAAACAGCTGAACCAGCCATAGACGGAGGTGAGTATACTGCGGGTAAGATCAAACAACTGAACCAGCCATAGACGAAGGGGAGTGTACTGCGGGTCAGATCAAACAGCTGAACCAGCCATAGACGGAGGTGAGTGTACTGCGGCCAGATCAAACAGCTGAACAAGCCATAGACGGAGTGGAGTGTACTGCGGGTCAGATCAAACAGCTGAACGTGCCATAGACGGAGTGGAGTGTACTGCGGGTCAGATCAAACAGCTGAACCAGCCATAGATGAAGGGGAGTGCACTGCGGGTTAGATGAAACAGCTGAACGGGCCATAGACGGAGGGGAGAGTACTGCGGGTCAGATCAAACAGCTAAACCAGCCATAGACGCAGGTGGGTGCACTGCGGGTCAGATCAAACAGCTGAACCAGCCATAGACGAAGTGGAGTGTACTGCGGGTCAGATCAAACAGCTGAACAAGCCATGGACGGAGTGGAGTGTACTGCGGGTCAGATAAAACAGCTGAACGGGCGATAGATGAAGGGGAGTGCACTGCGGGTCAGATCAAACAGCTGAACGAGCCATAGACGGAGTGGAGTGCACTGCGGGTCAGATTAAACAGCTGAACCAGAGATAGACGGAGGGGAAAGCACTGCAGGTCAGATCAAACTGCTGAACGAGCCATAGATGGATTGGAGTGTACTGTGGGTCAGATCAAACAGCTGAACCAGCCATAGACGGAGGGAAGTGCACTGCGGGTCAGATCAAACAGCTGAACTGGCCATTAAATGGAGGGGAGTGCACTGCGGGTCAGATCAAAAAGGTGAACCAGCCATAGACGGAGGGGAGTGCACTGCGGGTCAGATGAAACAGCTGAACGAGCCATAGACGGAGTGGAGTGGACTGCGGGTCAGATCAAACAGCTGAACCAGCCATAGACGGAGGTGAGTTTACTGCGGGTCAGATCAAACAGCTGAACCAGCCATAGACGAAGAGGAGTGTATTGCGGGTCGGATCAAACAGCTGAACCAGCCATAGACGGAATGGAGTGTACTGCGGGTCGGATCAAACAGCTGAATGAACCATAGACGGAATGGAGTGTACTGCGGGTCACATCAAACAGCTGAACCAGCCATAGATGAAGGAAAGTGCACTGCGGGTCAGATCAAACAGCTGAACCAGCCATAGACGGAGGTGAGTTTACTGCGGGTCAGATCAAACAGCTGAACCAGCCATAGACGAAGAGGAGTGTATTGCGGGTCCGATCAAACAGCTGAACCAGCCATAGACGGAATGGAGTGTACTGCGGGTCGGATCAAACAGCTGAACGAACCATAGACGGAATGGAGTGTACTGCGGGTCACATCAAACAGCTGAACCAGCCATAGATGAAGGGAAGTGCACTGCTGGTCAGATCAAACAGCTGAACGGGCCATTAAACGGAGGGGAGTGCACTGCCTGTCAGATCAAACAGCTGAACCAGCCATAGATGAATGGGAGTGCACTGCGGGTCAGATCAAACAGCTGGACCAGCCATAGACGGAGGGGTGTTCACTTCGGGTCAGATCAGACAGCTGAACGGACCATAGACGGAGGGGAGTGCACTGCGGGTCAGATCAAACAGCTGATCGGGCCATAGACGGAGGGGAGTGCACTGCGGGTCAGATCAAACAGCTGAACGGGCCATAGACGGAGGGGAGTGCACTGCGGGTCAGATCAAACAGCTGAACGGACCATAGACGGAGGGGAGTGCCTTGAGGGTCAGATCAAACAGCTGAATGGACCATAGACGGAGGGGAGTGCACTGCGGGTCAGATCAAACAGCTGAACCAGCCATAGACGGAGTGGAGTGTTCTGCGGGTCAGATCAAACAGCTGAACCAGCCATAGACGGAGGGGAGTGTGCTGCGGGTCATATCAAACAGCTGAACGAGCCATAGACGGAGGGGAGTGTACTGCTGGTCAGATCAAACAGCTGAACCAGCCATAGACGGAGGGGAGTGTACTGCGGGTCAGATCAAACAGCTGGACCAGCCATAGACGGAGGGGAGTGTACTGCGGGTCAGATCAAACAGCTGAACCAGCCATAGACGGAGGGGAGTGCACTGCGGGTCAGATCAAACAGCTGAACGGGCCATAGACGGAGGGGTGTGCACTGCGGGTCAGATTAAACAGCTGAACCAGCCATAGACGGAGGTGAGTATACTGCGGGTAAGATCAAACAACTGAACCAGCCATAGACGAAGGGGAGTGCACTGCGGGTCAGATCAAACAGCTGATCGGGCCATAGACGGAGGGGAGTGCACTGCGGGTCAGATCAAACAGCTGAACGGGCCATAGACGGAGTGGAGTTTACTGCGGGTCAGATCAAACAGCTGAACCAGCCATAGACGGAGGTGGGTGCACTGCGGGTCAGATCAAACAGCTGAACGGACCATAGACGGAGGGGAGTGCACTGAGGGTCAGATCAAACAGCTGAATGGCCATAGACGGAGGGGAGTGCACTGCGGGTCAGATCAAACAGCTGAACGGGCCATAGACGGAGTGGAGTTTACTGCGGGTCAGATCAAACAGCTGAACGGGCCATAGACGGAGGGGAGTGTACTGCGGATCAGATCAAACAGCTGAACCAGCCATAGACGGAGTGGAATGTACTGCGGGTTAGATCAAACAGCTGAACCAGCCATAGACGGAGTGGAGTGTTCTGAGGGTCAGATCAAACAGCTGAACCAGCCATAGACGGAGGGGAGTGTACTGCGGGTCATATCAAACAGCTGAACGAGCCATAGACGGAGGGGAGTGCACTGCGGGTCAGATCAAACAGATGAACCAGCCATAGACGGAGGGGAGTGTACTGCGGGTCAGATCAAACAGCTGGACCAGCCATAGACGGAGGGGAGTGTACTGCGGGTCAGATCAAACAGCAGGACCATCCACAATTGGACCACGGCCGTAGATTGCTCATATCTTGTCAAGAGGTCGAAAATTGTTTAAAGATTACTATTTCAGCGCCCCATCTAGGTCGGCACCTGTCCTACGCCTTTTACTATCCAGCTTAGTATTGAATATTTGTATACGCAATAACTTTAGTAATAATGAAAAATATACACAAAATTCAACAGAATTGCGTAATAAAAAGGGTTATTGTATTATTATATACTAGCATTAGATCGGATAGTTGAAAGTAAATAGTATCTTTCCTAATAGCTAATATTATATCGTTAGATTTAGAATATTAGTATAGCTAAAAAGTAATAATTTAAATGTAAGAAATGTATTGTCCATGGGTGAATTGTGTCGCTAAATCAGCCGTACACTGATACACATTATTTAAAAAATTGAATTTGTTCGATTTGACATTGTTATAGTTTAAAATTGTAACAAGGGAGTTAATTAATATATGCTAACTGTATAGGCCTACTACAGATATTACAAAATACGGCATAGTTATATTTTAGACGCCATCTTTATTTCATTGGTGGGAGAATAAAATTTGACTTGAGTGGATATTAAACTTATTTTAAACACTATATATTATATTAAGTGCTTATTTTTTCAACGCACGGAGTTCAATTTACAAAATTGAAAATTTTCCTTACTCCCCCCCTCCCCATGTTAACAACCATCAAAATTTTTCAGACCCCTACCACTCTCTTAATTTTTTGACGTAGCTTATTGGCGAGCCCATTGCTGTGATTAATAAAAACTATCATTTTTGTTGGTGTAGTTATCTTCTTATTTAGGCCAATACACTTCCAATAGCCCCTGATTACAACTCTACAGAATGTAAGTAAAATACGATCCAACTTTTTATAACGTTATGTGTGAGACAAACATATGTTGTCTATTGTGTCATCAGAAATCGAAACATTTTTCAACAAGATCAAATTGACATTCAGTAATCCCCATTGACACAGGATTTTTGAGTGATGTCTACAGCGTTGTTAGTTTTACTTTATTTTTGGCCCCATTGATTGGTACAACAGATGTCGCTGTATACGAGAAGGGGATGGAGAGAAAGACGGTTTACTCTTCAAGACATACAAACATTGTTATCTGTACAGCGACATATGTAGTTTTATTTAAATATATATTGTAACGCAAACAGTCATCATGACTATCTATCTATACGGCATACATAGACAATTATAATTTTGTATTGTGAGATATATATTTCAATTAGACAATGATCTTTTACGGATACAGAGGCTTACATAACTAGATATACGACACATTCAACAGACATCTAGAACATACAACAGATATCTAGAACATACGACAGATATCTACAACAAACAACATATATATACAACATACAACATATTTCTACAACATACAACAGGTATCTACAACATACAACATATATCTACAACATACAACAGGTATCTACAACATACAACAGGTATCTACAACATACAACAGATATCTACAATATAAAACAGATATCTACAACATACAACAGATTTCTACAACATACAATAGATATCTACAACAAACAGAGAAACATGTTGGACACATAGGGATAAACTAAACAATCTATGACACAAATTCACAAACCAAAATACTTACTAGATACAGAGACACATCTACATACCGCAAAATGCTAAATCTGGCCCACATAACGCACAATGCTAAATCTGGTCTACCAAACGCACAATGCTAAATCTGGTCTACAAAACGCACAATGCTAAATCTGGTCCACATAACGCACAATGCTAAATCTGGTCTACCAAACGCACAATGCTAAATCTGGTCTACATAACGCACAATGCTAAATCTGGTCTACCAAACGCACACTGCTAAATCTGGTCTACATACCGCACAATGCTAAATCTGGTCCACATAACGAGAGTTGTGTTTTGACATCAAGGTTCGACTTTTTAACACCAACGTCAAATCAGTCCAACTGTTTGGAACGGAAACGTGGAAGATGTCTAAAACCACAATGAAGAAGGTTCAAACCTTTACAAACATCTGCCTTAGAAGAATCCTCTAATTACACTGGCCTGGCACCATCAGCAATGTCAGTCTTTTGGAACGGACCTGCCAACTCTCATCTGAAGAAGAGATCAGAAAGAGGCGATGGGGCTGGATAGGACACACCTTATGCAAACCAGCAACCCAAGGCAGGCACTCAAGTGAACCCCGGAAGAGAGGCCTCCCAAGAAACACCTGGCGTCGAGACCTAGAAGCTGACACCGTAAACACGGGGCACACTCAGAACCAGCTGGAGACGATGGCGATGGACACAAGACTCCAGAGATCTATTGTTGGCGGCCCATACCCAACAATGGGTGAATGATAATGATGATGATGACACAGGGAGATTATATAGTCCACTGATTCTCAAAGCGGGCAAACTAATCACCCCCCCATCCCGAAATCGGTAAAGAATTGGTTAATCCGGCCATTAGTGAAGCTATAAATACTGCTCAACACAAACCGATATTTGAGATTGTCTAACGTATTTCTCTGAACAATAAATAATATGGTATATCGTAGATTTTATAAAATGGCTCAAGATGCAGAACAGACAATATGTGATTTTTTTTTTTTAATTTTAATCTCTGTACAGCTTGACATGCCAACTTTGCTAGGAAATAAAACCTTTACTTTTGGCAAATGTAAGATTTATATAAGTAGAATCAATTAATCTAGAGTATTTTGTCGCTAAACGTTTAGTCGCTGATACAAAAGGGGAATCAATCCTCCAAGTGTTCAGAGAGTTATCTTACAGAGTAACATACCCTTTAAAAATATTTGAGAAACAACCACTGATGACCACTGACGGTGTACCAGCCATAGTATGGCGTCACAGACGATTTTAATCACATGTGAAAGGAAAGTTTAAAGATGTATCAAGCTTGCATTAAATTAACCACAGCCCGTAGTAGTTTGCTAAAAATTTCAAAAAGACCCTGAATACAGCTATACAATGTGAGTAAAACGGTCAACAGAATCAAAAGCAATTCATTAAATGATTGTTTCGACAAATTAAAAAAAAAAATATAAAATATTGAAGAATTTGATCGATGTTTGCTTCATTCCGAAGGCCGTTGGTTGTCAATAAGCGAATCTATAACTCGAGGATAGTGTCTCATCGATTACAGCTCTTAGTAGATGTTGATTTACGGTACACCTTGATTTCTTCAAAACATGACATGACTTCAAAACATTACATTAAAAAACATAATTAGAAAATGTAATGAAGTAAATCTACAGTTTCAGTGTAATGAACTAAATTTAATAAAAACACAAAAAAATGTTATTTCTGCTCTATAAAAAACACTGGTGGATAAAGACGGGGACACTTCTTGTCAGCATCTAGCTCTTCATTTAAACTTGAATCGAAGATTCTAAGACATAAAAAAATGCCTGTTTCATGTAGGACTTTGGATCATATTTCTACTTCGGAAGCACATAACTATGAAAGAATAATTCATTAAATGAGGAACTAAAAGTTGAATTTTATATTTGATTATGAACGATTCTGGCTACAGAAACAGATGACGTTACTCAACCCTTTACTACAATTGCTTTTAGTTCTCCGTCAACATATTTCATCAAACGTAGATGTAGTGATGTCTTCAATCTATGAGGAATTAACAGAAACTGACTGCAAGCAGTTCAATGTTGTCTTTTAAGATTAATCCTCACTAAAATAGAACCGGACATTTCTACATTACAATTTTTAGAGCATTTTCAAAAAAAAAATGCTCTATTGTCCCCGTTTTGTCTGTCTGTCTGTCCGTCTGTCCGTCATCACCCTAGATCTCAACAACCATAAGTCCTAGACCCATGATGTATATATCATTTTGTAGGTCTTGGCCTGCCAAGAAATGACTTTTTTCCATTTCGCGATCTGACCTCTCAGGGGCGTATAAGGGGCCTTAGTACCGTTTTTTACTATATAAGCTATATTAATAAAGGAGCGCTATATCTCAGCAACCATAAGTCCTAGACCCATGATGTATATATCATTTTGTAGGTCTTGGCCTGCCATGTGTACATCAAAAGTTTATTTTGCGATAGGACCTCTGAGGGCCGGGCTTCAGGGCTCCTAAGGGGCTTATATATTATATATACACCTTGCACGTTCAATAACCCGTTCATTTGGTGCGAAATACTGCAGCACGTAGTTTCACCAAGATTTATTAAGAAACTCATCAAATGAAATAGTAAGCTTGTGTTCTGAGTTTAATTGAAAGTATCAGAGCTATGCAACAATTGACGGAGTTTTCGGACGATTAAATGACTATAATTTAGAATGTATTTAATTATGAATCCTATTTCAGTAACCACAAACCACTTGTTGTTAGATTTAAGAGACAATAATTTTTTTTCAAATATAAAGAAACGTCTTTATAATTTTTTTTTACAAATATATGCATTACACAATTGAATTTATAAACATTTCCAAAATTTACAAATATTTACTGAAAGCTAACAAACGTACTGATACATAACACGAAAATGCGCTAACACGTCCTGTGTCCAGAATGGAACAGGCTTAATTGCTTGTTTTAATTTGTATTTACAAATTTTAAAAAAAAAAGTTTTACACAAAAATTAGATTTTTTGTTTTTAACTTCTCAGAAGAGAAGAAAATTTCTGTTCTGAATTTCTAGAAAATTACTGAATATTAGAAAAATGAAATGGTGTTTAAATACTTACATGGGAATCATTTTACTTCAATTTATTAGAATTAATATTACATCAAGCATTAAAATAAATAAAGTGATCGATAAAACAACAAAAACAACAACACTTCTTTACATAAAATAATTCTAAGAATAACAACATTTAAAACACATCCAGCTTGATAACTCTTTGTAGTGTTAAATTAAAATCTCAGTTGTGTCCCTTGACTTAGGGAAGATACAGGTGCACAGCTCCACCTGGTGGTAGGAATAACTTCTGCAGATACTCACGCAGTTTACTGGATTGATAATATTTTTAATCATTTGTTGATACGTTTAATGCAGATTTAATTCTTTTTATTTGACGAAACTAATTTTTGTGTTTAAAAAAAAAAACAAAAGAACTTTCCTAATATTGTAAATCAGATACAAACTTACTTGCAAACAAATGAGCATAATTCAAACAATTTGTTTGCTTAGTAAAAATCAACAGACAAAAAAAATTAGGCATTACATTGTTTTCAAAAATTGAAATCCAAAGTTTTTCTCAATTTGTTTCCAAATAACACTTTAGCCTCATTTGCTTATTAAAAACTAAAGACCAGCAGGGGGAGATAATCGCGGACTGGTTCCTATGGCAGACGACAGACATTTCATTAAATTATAAAAAAAAAAAAGATTGTAAAAAAACAAAAAAACAGCAACCTGTGGTAACAACTGGAACTGGTCTGAAAGTTCCTGACAGAGCTGTTGTCTACTTTAAACACAGCCTGTTCTGATCAAACATGGGCCGAGAGCGTTGGTCAAATAAATGTGATAACTGGAACCAGATTATAACACGAGTGGGGGGTTTTCTCTTTTTTGTCTTGTCTCTATTTGAACTTCATCAAAGGCTAACACACGATGGGGCAGATGAAGTTTAGTTGTGGTCCTGATATCAGTTGTGTGGTGAGTACCTGCAGGCTCACGCGCATGTGTGTGTGTGCGCGTGTGCGTTTGTATGAGTGAGTGTGTGTGTGTGTGTGTGAGTACCTGCTGGCTCTCACGCAAGTATGTATGCGTGTTTGTTTGAAAAAAAATCAAACTGCTGGTCCATCTCTGCCAAAGTTTCAATGCATCCACTTTGGAATCTAATGAAGGGAAAATGGACGACCATGTTTTAATAACATTGCGGACATCTCATTATGTTTGACTCTCATGGTTCTAGAAATATAGGTCATTACAATATTGTGTACATATAGGTCATTACAATAATATGTAAATATAGGTCCTTTCAATATTATGTAAATATAGGTCCTTTCAATATTATGTAAATATAGGTCATTACAATAGTATTTAAATATAGGTCATTTCAATATTATGTAAATATAGGTCATTACAATAGTATTTAAATATAGGTCCTTACATTATTATGTATATATAGGTCCTTTCAATATTATATAAATATAGGTCATTACAATATTATTCCATTAAAACTTTTAAATTGTTTTTTTTATTTATCCACGATAATTTGTGGGACAAAGTGAAAAAAAAAAAAGTTTACAATACTACAGAAGTGAATTATGTTATTAATGTTCAGGCCTTATCAATAAAATACATGAAATGTTTAGGATAATCTGTTTCAGGTTATCTTAGTTGAAGATATTAGTAGATATCTGATAAAGCTATTTTTATACATAGAACTGTAAGTCAAAGAAAAATGAAACGGTCAGTTGTGACCTTTTATCCACTTGTCATACTCTTCAGACGGCCAATTGGCTATTGGCATCACGTGACTGAAACAGAGCCAATTGTTTTTTTTTCAAAACAGAAAGAAATCAAGGACAGCGACAATCAGTACCACCTAGAGGTAAAGTGGACCATTCAGGTGGACATTCCTGGTCACTACAGTTATTTCTAAATAGACATGTATCCAACTTCTTGTAATTCAGGAAAATATTGTTAAATCCACTGGATCTGAATTTGTATCAGTCAGATGATACTCTAGTTGTCTTTTTTTAAAGATAATAAAAAAATAATTAAACTCTTCTTTGTTTTAAAACAATGTTATTTTATTTATAAGCAGGTGGTCTCAAGTTTTACTGATTACTGGACTCTTGTTTAAAAAAAAAGAATAACTAACAAAGACTAGAAGCCACTGTTCAGTTTTCAGTTTCTACTCTAACACTTTTTGCGTTACTCTGAATCTCCGGCAACATTGTTCTCTTTACACAAGGGAAATGTGGGATTTACGGTGTAATTCATTCACTACACAATCTTGCAATGTAATCATCCTTCTCTCTGAGTATCATAACAAAGTAGTATGTTTACACTGTGTACGTATGTTTACGTTGTGCATACACGCACACACATACACACAATCAGGCTTAAAAGCGCACCAACAGACACACACGCACAATCAACAGGTCAATGACTATGGAGGGGTGGGGTGGGGGAAGGGTGTATGTTCAACAATGTAACTTTAAGAAGACTCCATGTCGACTCTTTCAATACCCAGTCGTCTGGCGTCATTGACTCGCAGGTAGACATTTTAACACTTTTGTTTTTCTATCCCCTTGATATTTCTTTCTATTTACAAGTGATATCTTTGATCTAGGAAAGTTCAATATACAAAAAAACTAAATCATGGATTACCTAAGTATCAGTCCTAAACGAAACAAAAAAAAAAAAGACAAAAAATAGCAGTCAAACAAAACCGTACCAGTATTTGATTTTAGTTTTTTTTTTTTAAGGTTTATTATTTGTGCATGATTTGAGTTGAATATAAGCCTTCCTTTTCAAATATAATTGTAGAATGAAAATCTTTTAAATCTTTGTGTTTTGAGTTTGACTGTAGCGCCATGTCTGGACAAAGCTTGGCTTGAATGCAGCCAGCAAAACTGGGAATATGGAAACTGTGACAAGAAGGAAGGCACGTAGAAACTTCAAACTGACTTTAAGGTCTGGCTCTCACACGTTCCTTGACTTGAAGCCAAACCCAAAATATTTTGGTCAGTGTTGTTTTGTTTATTTTAACCATTTTTTTGTGTGCTTTAGTGTCCTTTTTATTTGAAAGCAGAAGATAATAATGTTTTAAATGTAAGTTTGTACAAAAACTTGGTCATACACATGACAGCTGGAAAAACTTAAGAAAGTGATTTAACATTTTTTTTTCTTTATGCTGTTAATCTTGGAGATCGACATATTTTTGTTCTCTCTGTGAAGAAACAGAATATAGACTTTACTAAAATCATAATACGGTAAATGAGTCTTTGTATTACTGAATGTTGTAACGTAAATATCAGTTGTAGCTGATATAAACTTACATATAAAAATTCACAAACATACATTTACATAAAACATTACATTACTTACAGAAATATGTTCTGCTATAGAGGCTAGGCCAGACATGGGCCCTGCTATAGAGGCTAGGCCAGACTGGGGCCCTGATATAGAGTCTAGGCCAGACATGGGCCCTGGGCTATAATTGCTAGGCCAGACTGGGGCCCTGATATAGAGGCTAGGCCAGACATGGGCCCTGGTATAGAGGCTAGGACAGACATGGGCCCTGCTATTGAGGCTAGGCCAGACATGGGTCATGCTATAGAATCTTGGGTAGACATGGGTCAAATTTCTCTTTGTTTTGTAGTCTAACAGTAACACAATAGCATTTCTTTGTTCTGTAGTCTAACAGTTACACAATAACATTTCTCTTTGTCCTGTAGTCTAACAGTAACACAATAGCATTTCTCTTAGTTCTGTAGTCTAACAGTTACACATTAGCATTTCTCTTTGTTCTGTAGTCTAACAGTTACACAATAGCATTTCTCTTTGTTCTGTAGTCTAGCAATTACACACTGCACATTTCTCTAATTTGACAGACAGGTCCGTCTATTGGTGGATGGAGGGTAAGGCTACGCTAGGTAAAATTGCTAACAGGACGTTAGTAGCCCACGGGCCTTAATTTGCTTTCCTTAATTGGAATATCTAGGTTAAAACTTTACAGAGCTTCAAGTTTATCCAGATATGCACTAATTGAGATGCCCTGTAACCTTTGTTAGGTGAGTGGTCCCCAGCCCACGGGTCTCGGACCGGTACGGGGCCGTGGATAAAAATGGTACGGAAACATTACACTATTTTCTTTTTATGTACTGTGGTGTATTTCTCTCAGGCTAGTGCAACTTTCCATGGACGATATGTTAGCGCCGTGAGCTGAGCGACTGTGAGCGACAGTGTCATTGTAGCTGAGCGGCTGTGAGCGACAGTGTCATTATAAGTCAAAACAATCTAAAATATAAGTGAAGAACGTCCCTTCAGCCTCTCCACCCCATCCCTTCAGCATCTCCACCCCCATCCCTTCAGCCTCTCCACCCCCATCCCGGTCCGCGGCGAGAATAAATGTTGAGGACCACTGATATGGGCCACTGGAAGGGCTCAAACACACACCTCAAACATCGCCTGAATTTGCTTACAATCCCACCACCGAGTCATCAATGTCATAGGTTGTGACTGATTAACTTAAATTTCATAAAACTTGTATTATTGCTTTTTTAAATAAATATCGAAAACGAGTCTGAAATTAAAATTCTGCAGATAACAGAAACAATAGTTTTATTAATATACGTTTTATTTATTAAGTTTAAAAAAAAGGAATGAATGAGCAAAATAACCAAATTAAAATATTGTACAATATGCTCTGAGTATTAATTACTGCAGGTGTTCATCAACAGATGCCTCCGCAATATCTTACGCTTCAGATGGCCAGAAAAAATCTCCAATATCATTCTGTGGGAAAGAACAGAGCAGACCCTCATTGACCAAGAGATCCGAAAGAGAAAATGGGGCTGGACAGGCCACACTCTGCGCAAGAGCCCAGACAATGTCACAAGGCAGGCGCTAGAGTGGAACCCGCAGGGAAAGAGAATAGCGGCAGGCCAAGGGGAGACACTGGAGACGCTGCACTGAGCGAGAGATGAAGGCAGCTGGATGGACGTGGGATCAGCTGAAGAGAGACGCCCAGAGTCGAGTCCGCTGGAGGAGCGTTGTTGAGGCCCTATGCTCCCAAGCGGAGTCAGAGGATTAAGTCAAGTAAGTCATTAATTACTCGGGTTTATTTTTCATTGCAATAGTTTATTTTAACTTAACACTGGATCGGATTAAAGACATAATAAATTAAAAACAATGATGAGCTTCTTTTATTTTACTTATGGTTTTGTTTTAATGAAAGGTTGCATGATTATCTAGTCAAAAGCTGGCAATTTTTTTTCAAATTTCATTTACCATCAAAAAGATATAGTAATGATTAAAAAAAAAGAATGTTATTGTCTTAAAGCTGTACCCTGCAAAAATCACTTGCATAGAGTTACATCCCGTTAGATTTGATCATTAGGCTAAGTTATTTTTTGGTTTTGGATAGATCCAATTTTTTCATGTTTGTATTTTAAAATGGAATACTGTTGTAATAATTCTTTACTTTCGATTTAACGCAGAACCCACACAGCTATTATTTTTTTTATAGATTATTGTTATCATGGTATTTAAGTCTTGGGGCAAACTGATTAAAAAATAGAATCTCATTTTTATGTTACTGTTTTCATGGAAAGTTATTATTTAATTATTTGACAAATTAGACAGTTCTAGTGTTGGTGTGTTTGTTTTTTGCCTGAACCGTTTTCGGATATTGGCCGTATTTTAAACGGCCATTAGATTAATTATGGATATTTATATCTAAAATTAGGCAGAGTTAAGTTCTAATGTTTGACGGTGGATGTATTATCTAGACTTTTATTGGCTAAATCATGAAAAATAATCAGTCAAAGTTAGCAGGGTTTGCGCTAAATCCTTGTCGGTTATTGCCTGTGTCATGCGGCATTATTAACGTAATCATTTCCTAAAATTAGCCACATCATGGTGGAATATCAAGTAATTGGCTACGTCGTGGTGGAATGTCATGTCATATAATTGGCTACATCATCTTGGAATTTCCGCGAGCTAACTCTATTTCAATAAAGTCCAATCATATATCGTGAGAATAACAAACGTTTACATCAACCTATCTACTTTCTATAGTTACACCAGTCAACCTATCAGGGCTAATGTATTATACACAGGTTGACCTTTGTCTAACCAAACTGTTTAGTTTCGTATATACCATGGCTCATGTCAACACCAATCACTCGATCAATACAGAAAGTAAGAAATATGAAAATATTCTCAATGCCTAATCTTGAAAACTTCCCCTAAAAAAGTTTAGCATGGCTCCTCCTTATTCCCCCCCCCCCCCCGGGTCTAGTCTAATTTTTTTTTTTCGGAAGCCAATTTTTTTTCTCCAATCAGATTGTAGCAGCCCAAATGGCGCCGATCGTTGTCACTCGTTGGACAAACAGATAGATAAACATCTTCATCAAGACTCGAAGCGCTGACAGTGCGGGAGCTCTAAGTTTTTACAAAGTTAGCAAACTGAGATCCGCACTATCCCCTCCCCTGAGATAATGTCGAGTGTTTTCTTTACTTTCCTTCATGGAGTGTTCTGTTCATGGGAGTTATCGTTACTTTGTATGCGGCACGGAACTCTTGCAGTTTTCTATTGCCGAGGAACATTACTTCGGAGAAACTGTCCGGGACATTTTGTCGATGAACATGAATACAGTACATTTTTTTTTCCTTCTCATTGTTACTTAATGTTTCTAGAAATATAGGGTTTGACATATTCAAAACTTTCAGAAAACAACAAGTATTGCCATCAATCAAAACTCTTCGTATATGGCGGTCACCTGTTAACTCGGCGATTTGTCATTTCATTAAACTGTTTCTCAAACTTCTTGCTTGCTGTGGGGAGTGTCTGAGCTGTATAAGTACGGGAAAAGCCGCATCTGTTATTGAATTAGATTCATTCTTAAATGAAAGCAGTACACTACGTATTGTCAAACATTCTTCCGTCAATCCGCTGGCGATAAAAAATGAGAATTTTTTGTAGAGTGGGGAATCAGCGAATAGGTTTCTTAAAATTTAAATTTCTAATATAATAATAGTGGTTTTGCGTCTGCGTTATATCAAAAGTAGATATCAAGAATTAAAAATGACGTCTTTCCGGTGTCTCGATTAGATAAAATGTTTTTGTTTAAATCTACAGTTTTGAATAGTTTCTGCTGTTTTTAAACATGAAACCCAAAGGCCAAAATGTGAAATAGTTCCATTAAAATAATTTTTTGGGTATATTTCTACAACGTATTGCATCTTTAAATTGTAATAAAACCATGAAAAAATCGGATCTGTCCGAAACCAAAAATAACCTAGCCTACTGTTCACACCTAAGTGAATGTATCTCTATTCAAAGATTTAGCAGGGTACAGTTATTAATATAATGTATCTTTTCAACGGAAGCGTTGAGTTATTAAAAAAAAATTGCTTGCAGTTAGCAATTTTTAAAAAAAAAATATTTGGAAAATAATGTAACTATGTGGAGACTGATCAACTATATCTCTATATGGAAATATTTTGCCCCCATCCTATTACAGTCTTTAATATTTTTAAAAAATGCAGAACACTTATTTAATCAAGACCATAATTTGTTTGACGTGGAAAAAGAAACAAAAAACAAATAAGGATCAGTGACAAAATGTCTACGTAGACACAATCCTTATACCAACACAATGCCTATATAGACACAATGACTACATAGATACAAAGCCTAGACAGACAGAATGCTTTTGGTATTTACTGATGACTTCATCTTTTCTAGAAGATTTTGTCAACTTGTGTATACAATGTATACTATACACACATTGATTCTAAATTTTGTCAACTTGTGTATACAATGTATACTATACATACAGTGATTCTAAATTTTGTCAACTTGTGTATACAATGTATACTATACACACAGTGATTCTAAATTTTGTCAACTTGTGTATACAATGTATACTATACACACATTGATTCTAAATTTTGTCAACCTGTGTATACAATGTATACTATACACACAGTGATTCTAAATTTTGTCAACTTGTGTATACAATGTATACTATACATTGATTCTAAATTTTGTCAACTTGTGTATACAATGTATACTATACACACAGTGATTCTAAATTTTGCCAACTTGTGTATACAATGTATACTATACACACAATGATTGTAAATTTTTGGTACTTATTTATTGTTGTTTTTTTACAATCTTTTTTCTTTTTCCAAGTTGGCTCAGAGATTCAATTTACTAATAATTTTTTTAGACAATTTTCGAACTAACATATCAGATATATCAGTTTATTAAGAACTATAAACCTAGAAATGTGAAATATCAGACGAAATATTTCGAGACGAATACGTTATGTATAGCTTGATTTTAATTCGAACCCATTTATCAGTTTGAGAAAATATTTCTTAGTCCTTACAATAACTAAGTGGGACGGATGGCCGAGTGGTGTAGATACTCGACTGTCGACCTGAGAGTCCTGAGTTCGATCCTCGGTGAGGCCCATGGAATTTTTTTCAGGTTAAATCTGGAGCAAAGTCGTCCCAAAATGGGTACCTGACTTAAGTTGGGGAAGTAAAGGCGGCTGAGCGTTATTCTAACCACACAATCCCTTCATATGCCGAGTTTATAGAAACAGATGAATTCTACACTTCATCTACCCCGATGGCCCACCAGGGCTAAGGGAACTTTACTTTTACATTAACTTTGAC